>CAOLHI010000130.1:600000-885975 GCA_948474755.1 Ctenosaura bakeri
TGGGAATGTTTGGCCTTGTAGATGACAGACTGTAATTTCTGTCATCCTTCACCAGTTATTCTGTCAAGGACTGGTGGTGGATGCAGTCCAACAGCACTCACCATTGCAGATGGAAACTGTATAGCAAAATCCTCAAAGGGTGTTGTAGATTTTCCTTCTTTTTAAAAAAAAAAAAAAACCCACAAACAGCAACTTTGATCTTCTGTTTGTGTTCTTATGTCTGTTTTTAAGAATTAACCCTTTTTAAAAAGGGATCCCAACAACTGGTTGTAGGTATTCTACCATACTACATTTTATTTTAATGGGAACAAGACCAACAATGAACATTTTTCCATGTATTGATCAAGTATTTCCAGTGCTGTAACAACATAGCTCCAGAAAGCTGTTATGCTGTAAACTTTGAGTAATGCATTTTTCACACTCTAAAGATGCAATTGAAAGGTATTATTTATTCTGTCTCTGCCTAATCTTCTGCAGAAGAGAATCCGTCACTGAAAATAGGTTCTGTGGTTTGTATTACTCCTCTAGACTTGGAAACAACTACAACTTAGGAGAAGGGCTGGGGAAATTTGGAGCTGTGCTTAATTCAGTACCTAGAAAAATAATAGCTGAATTATGTGATAGAATCTGACATATGGCTTTAGAAATCAAGACACTGAGTATATTCTCTGCTTGGTAGTGGGAAGGCCATGTGGAGCATTATCCTCCATAATATTGACAATGATATCCTATGGGATAGCAGCAACAAGTTGCTGAGATTTTCTAAGACATCACTAAATTAAAAGGTTTAGTGTGAGAGTGATACTTCTGTGACTACATACTTTATATGCAAAAGGTTCCAGTTTGGTTTGTGGCATCTCCAGGTAGGACTGGTGAAAGCCTCTCTGTGAAGCATGAGAGAAATGCTGTTCGTATAGACACGATGGAGCTAGACAGATGGCCATTTCCGCACTAGACTGTTATAGCGCTCTTATTCCACTTATTCCACTTTCAACATCCTATGGAATCCTGGGGTTTGCAGTTTCCCCTCCCAAAACTGCAAACCCCAGGATTCCATAGGATGTTGAAAGTGGAATAAGAACGCTGTAACTGCGGAAATTGACAGATATATGGTTGGATTCAGTCTAAAACATCTTTATACATTCCTAATCCCACAAGAACTGCCATTGCCTAGAGAGTATCACCTGTTATGGGGCTCTGATATACTGAACAAAAGGGAAGCCAAGCAGCAAATACTAAGCAGATTATCCTACCATTTCAAGTGGGGTGCCTGCCCATTGTTCTGGAAGCTAACACTTACACAACTTCTGGTTCTTTTATACTTCCAGTTTCCTGTGCCTCCATTTCCAGAAGTTTGGGAAGCACTGACAGAATATTGTTCACAGAAATAAGCTTGAAGCTTGTGCTCTTTTTAGCTTGCTCACAGAACCATTTTACCTCAAATAGTTTTTTTAGAACATTTGTGGGGGTAGGGGAAAGCATTGTTTTCAGCATAACACAGTAGCTCTCCGTCGTCTTTACACACTGTAGATTCTCCCCACACATGTGCCACCTCTAAAGATTTTTGCCTTTCTTTAGCACTCTTATTTTAACCCAATTACCAGGTTCAGGCATTCTGTTTTCTGTTTATCTTTTTGTGTTTCACTGTCCTTGTCACCCATTGAGAGCAGCCTAGCAACCCACCCACAAAGCTTCTTCACAGTGTCGTTTTGAAATTGCCATTCTACAGCGTGATAAGTTAACATTTACAAAATCCAGCTGGAACCTAGCAGACAGGGTTTGTAAATATGTTTTGTTAAAATACCTTCTAATAATTTATGTCAACATAAACTTAATTTTTTGTTCCATTAAGGAGTCGCAAAATGTTAATTGTATCCAAAATACACATAATTGTGCAGCATCATATATTTCCTTGAAATGTAATTTGGCAGATTTCTTCATTCTTTTTTTGTGGCAATAGAAGACTAACACTGTAATTTTGGGGGAAAATAAATTCCCAGAAGAGAAGAGAGGATTGAGGGAATGTTTGTGATAGAGGGAATGTTTTAAAGCCTAAGGTCAGTTCTCAGAATAGTTCATTATAAGAATCTAAAGGAAAAGATGCTGGAAAAGATTTCTGCTTGAAGAGCCATTGGCAATCAGAGTAGACATTGCTGTGCTTGATAGAAATGATGGTCTGACATGGCATGTGATAACTTCGTACGTTAATACATATCTGCTTTCCCATTTTTGAGATACTTGTTGCTGTTGGTCTAATAACAACATGTACTCCCCAAATTACAGTGCTTTTCATTCGACTGAAGTCGGTATAGGGAAGATCAATTCATTAAGGTGTTATTCCTTTTGGGGAGCTCCAGTTCTATTTCTTCATTGTTTCTCAGAATCCTTCTTAGGATCTCTATCCTGAGTCACTCTATCTACTTCTAGTCTCCTAGACCAGGATAAACAACTACATGACAGATGGGAATGGGTAATTTTGTCCCAGTGCAGTGGCACATCAGCAGCGCACCAAAAGGGATGTCACATCAGTTCTGGTTCTGATTTTGGCCAATTTGCAGCTGATTTTGATGATGTTGGGGTGAATGGGAAATACACTTCTGTGTTTGGGAGTGGTTTGAGTGTATTTGGGGGTAAAAAGAATCCTCTAAAAGTCATATGAGAAAGGGGAGGTAGAAGCTTTGAGGATCACATAGAGCCTCAGAGGCTTCATGTGGCCCACAAACTGCACTTTTCCCATCCTCCTCTAGAAGATTTCTTCTGAAGACAGACATATTGGATATCTACAGATTTCATAACTTCATCAAAAAGCGCTATCCAATAGATGAGGAGTTACTTCTTGATCTCATATTTGATTGCCAAACAGCCTGTTCCGTTTTTTATTTTAATCTTGAATATTGGTTTGAAAAAATCTGCTACTATTTGGTCTATGGTACATGATCAGTTTGTTGTAATTTATTTTATTCATATTGCTATTTCATTTGTATTTACAGCAATAATGCAATAGATAATTGAAGTGAATTTTGACATGTGTCTTTTTTTTAATGTTTATGCTGTTCGCTGCTTTAAGAATGGTTTTGTTTTGGTTTTAGATTATTCCTTCTGAGCTGCATTCTATATCAGGGTTGAAGAATGTACAACCTTCCAGATATTACTGGAATTGCAACTCCTATCAGCCGTAATCAGCATTGCCAATAGTAAGATATGATGGGAGTGAAGAAATGCTGTTCTGCTTCTATAGAATGCAGTATGCCAGAAAATAAACTATTTGTTCTGTTACCTACAGAGAAAACATTGATGGTTCCACCAAATTTCTTGTGATGTAAAAAAAAAAAAAAAAGCCATGGCAAGACCAAAATGTCTTGTTTTTCAAATAAGAATTATACTTCATGGAATTAATTTTGTAGCACAACTATACAGCCCTAGAGTTTATTCTGTGTGACTGAGAAAAAAAAGTTAATATGCTCATGATGCTTTTCATAAAGATTTTTTTTTAAAGGTTTGTGAATATGCTGGCTAGAATTTTTCTAATATGAAGACTCATTTTGTAAAGAAGGAAATCAAAGTTGAAATCCAAAACTTGCATTTAGTTTTGATCATAGAACGCTCATATCAGTTATTTATTTATTTTTAAAGAAAAAGGATACTAATTAGGAAGTTGTTGGTTTATTTGGTGAACTTGCTGGTTGGCTTATGCAAACCATACTTGCTCAGTCTCACTTTTACTTGCTTACTAGTACCACTACCACCTATCTTCAGTATAGGGCTATTGTCAATGTCAGGTGGAGGCCAAGCCACACAGAGGCGGCAACTGGAGTTTTGATGGACTTTTAATGAGCGGACTGTAAATTAATCAAGGGTTTACAGCACCCAAAGCAGACACAGGCAATAAAATAAATAAGGCCATAAAGCAAAAGGAGGTTACGTCACCCAAAATGAAGGCAGGGGAACTCAGAGATAACAAACCCTTGGAAAAAAGGAAGAGTCTCGGATGAGTGACGGTTGGTGCCCCGTAAACGCCCATTCCCGGCGTCTGCCTTAAATAGTCTTTAGCCCAGCTGGGGCTGATCAAGTGTCCGTTGACCAGACTCGCAGCTGCAGGCCCTCTGATCTCAGCCTCTTCTCTAGCAGGCATTTTGATTTACGAACTACCACCTTCTCCAGCCACCTCTGGAGGAATGTGGGGGAAGCGTCTGCTGCAAGCTCCAGGCTAGAATCAGAAGCAGCCGCTTCTGTCAAGCCAGGAGCATTGGACTCTTCTGCTGTAGGTACGGGGCCTGGGTCAACTGGGGAGTCGCTGGTAGGCCCTTCCCTTGCCTCTGCAGGGGCCCCTTCTCCCTCCAAGGCCTCCCCCACGTCCAACTCAGAGTCCCCGTCTGAATCGGCAGCCTGTTCCTCCTCCTGCTCAGCCTGGCTCATGACAGTTATAATAATACTGATGCCTTTAAGGGGGTACTCTAAAGTTTACAACAATACAGTATATGCAAAAAGCACAAATGCGCTTAAGAGACAATATATTACATGTTTACAGTATTTGGGGTCTGTGTAAAGAAGCAGGAACCCTCCAACAAAACTGGGGGGGGGTAGAGCCGTCTACACACAGGTTTTCACAAGTACATAAACATGATGTTGTCAGGGACTTCCTGTGATAGCTGAGAATGATGTGCATAAACCCTCAATAGACTAGAACTGAAAATACAGGTGAATGAAGGAGAGCAGGTGTCATGCCACTTACTTCTTTTCAGTCTAGTAAAAGCCCCATAATTGGTTCAGGAATGTGTTGTGCAGATTTCATTGTTTTAAGCTTTGGAGCTGTTTCTGCTGGAACCTCCTTCCTTCCACTCTTTATCCTCAGGTGGAGACGAGCAAAGAAAGTGCTAGGGGATGGAAGACAAAGTGTTTTTTTCTCTTTGTCCTCTGGTAGCCTTGCATTTTTATTTATTATTATTTTTAGTGTTGCAAGAACTGACTTTAATCAGTAGTCCAGTCTCCTGTAGGATAGCATTTAATGTGAATGTCTGCCTCAAATCTTGAGTTAAGGGCAAGGATGCCTGCAATGCAACAACCTTTCTCATTCATTAATAACATATTTCCTTCAATTTGTATAATTTTGGTCATGAATTACAGTATTCTGACCAGCTTGATGGCAGGAATTAGTCACTGGTTTTGCTTATTTGTTTTGGAGCAATGTATGTCACTGCTGTTTTTCAAACAATGAGGAAAGGTGGAACAGTGCCTAAAACTTGACAGCAAAAGTAATACAAATGGAAATATGATATAAATGGAAAACAGTTTTATTGTAGAAGGACAGTAGCCAAAGCTTCCCCTTCTCCCCTTTTCCCAGCCAAGAACATGTCTCACTTAAGAATGGCATATGCCAAGTGAAAGCAAATATGGTCTATAATATAAAACAGGTTGGTTTGACCAATCACCATGGTGGCTTCAAAATGTTTAGCTCAAACTACAGTATTTTCTTTGATCCAGCTCCTAGCTTTATAATGTTATTGATGCTAGGACAGTGTTTTGTAGATGCAAAGCACCGATTCGTTTCATACCATGGAGGTTCAGCTATAATTATGTAGATATAATACTAGCTCCTTATTAAACTGCGATTATGTAAATTATTGTCGTGTCGACTATGGTCCTGACTATGACAGCAACCCTATGAGACCATGGTTTGATTCTCTGCTTGACTGTGGAAACTTCCATGGTGACCTTGGGTGTGTCACACACTCTCAGCCCCAGAAAATCACATAGGTTTGCTTGAGGGTTGCCATAATTCAGAAATGACTTGAAGGCACACAACAACAACAGCAACAGTGTAAATTGTGATTCAGCCTAGGGAACCTAACATCTTTATCCTTCCCTATTTTGCATTAATCATGGCTTGAAAGAGAACTTGGAAGATAATAAAAAAAATCATAATGTGTTTCACATTATTTTTTTAATAAGTAGCCCATTACTTTGATTATTCATGAAAAATAAAGTAATGTATTAACACATTATTTAGGACATCATTTTAAAATGGTCTGTATATGGCCCTCAAGCCTTTGAGGGGCCCTCTGCCAATCTTCACTACTGAATCTAACAGAGCAACAATGGCTAAAACTAATATTTTATTGAATTTCATTTCTTTTACATCAAAATACAAGCTACATGGCAGCTGGGACTTCTGTGGCTTCTCTTTTGGCTGATAGCATTTCAGGAAGCATCCCAGAAGTGGCAATAGGCTTTTAAACAAGGTGTGGAGGTTATATATTTCACTTTACATCATTAATAACATTTATTCCTTGTTTACAAATCTTTTAGTACTTCTGAGAGGTTTCTTATAGTGGTGATGGAAATTTCTGAAATTTTAGCAGCCAAATAAATAGAAATTTTGGGGAGAATCTGAGGGGTGGGGGGAGGAAGTTGCCATCCTTAGACTGAAACAAACAAACAACCTAACAGTAAAAAATAATGCCACAGTTACTACTCAAAAGCAACATTTCTAGCATAATCACCTTCAAAAGGTAACATTGGTTGTCAAAGCAATACATTTGAGTGACATTTTACATGCTCAAAAAGTAACACATTTCAAATAACACTGTTACTTGTAAATGGTTACTTCCAGGTTCTTATTTCACACTCCATGAGCACCAAGGCAATTTACTATGATTTTCTCAGAACACTTTTTTCAATCCTGTTTCAAAGTGTGGCTTGGAAAGTACCTGAAAAATGTAAGCTCTGCTTTATATGCAACTCGTACTGGTGCTATCTGAGAAGAAAGAAGTATATTTTTCTTGTCTCGTAGTCTTCTGAATGGCAAACCAGGCTTTATGGAGAAAGCAACTGTAATTTCACTGGTGGACCACAATGTAACTTGATAATCACTCTCTTCATTTGTTTTTATCTTTGTTGCAGGACCATGGCAAGTCCAAGAACAAGGAAGGTCCTTAAAGAAGTGAGAGTACAAGATGAGAACAATGTAAGTAGTTTGGTATATCCTCTTAGCAGTGTGTGAGTAAGCAGCAAAGAATCACCTTCTGCTCACATTAGAAAACTCACTTTGTGTGCTTCAAACATTAGTCGTGATGAGGAATCTCCAGCCTGTAAAAGTCTGGCCTGTAGAAAGTCCTTGCAAAGTCCTTCCTGCAAGCCTGCCTCCACTCCATGGGAGGCTGGCAGGAATTGTCTTACATTTTTGCCCCCTGTCTCTGTGCAGAAACAGGTGAGACAGGGTATGCTGGACAGTGTGGAGTTGCAGTGGTGCGTCATGATTCCATTCCTCTAACCAGGTACTCTGTCTCACAGCCTGCTGTCTCACAGCTTGATTGTGTCTATTTGAAGCTGAATGTCCAGGACTGGGTAGAGATTCTGTTGGTGTACTGTGCATCCCGTTGCACAACAGTCTCCTTGCTTGAGCAAGCTGTTGCAGTCCCCTTAGCTTATGGTGATGAAGGACTTCAACATCCATGCTGAATCTGTGCTCTCAGGAGTGACACAGGACTTTATGGCCACCATGACAACTAGGGGCATATTTTAGACTTTGCTTTCTGTGCTAGGTAAAATTATGATGATCGTAATGTGAGAGAAATTTTTGTATTTTTGTTGTCATGTAAAGACCACTGCCTGATCAGGTTTAGACTCATTGGGAGTCACACCTTCTGCAGGCATGGGGGGTTGATTTGGACAGCCAGCCCTAGGAAGCTAATTAATTCAGATAATTTTCTGATGGCTGTTGTGGATTTTCTTGTGACAGTGGCAGACAATTCTGCTGAAGTCCTTTTTGATGTCTCAAACATGGAAATGGCTGAGAAGTAGAGCCAAACCATCGCTATAGTTTTCCAATGTTTCTGGAAGATTCAGAGCAGGTCTCACCAAACATGGACTAGAGCCTACTTGAAGGCTTACTCTGTGGAGATGGCAAAGAAATTCTTTTCTGCTACTATTTTACCTAGTCAGCCTAAATACCTTAGAGGCACCGGATACTGTCTGATACTCTGTCTGATCTTAGAAGCTAAGCAGGGTCAGCTGTGGTTAGTACTTGGATGGGAGACTGTCAGTGAATGCCAGGTGCTGTAGGCTATATTTCAAAGGAAGGAACTGGTAAAACCACCTGTGAGTTTCCTTTGCGTAAGAAATTCCCATGAAGTTCAAGGAGTCACCATAAATTGACAGATGACT
Organism: Ctenosaura bakeri; assembly: GCA_948474755.1. Classification (NCBI taxonomy): domain Eukaryota; kingdom Metazoa; phylum Chordata; class Lepidosauria; order Squamata; family Iguanidae; genus Ctenosaura; species Ctenosaura bakeri. Next base: position 608,164 of record CAOLHI010000130.1, read on the forward strand.
TGAAGACACATGCACACATACACACCTTTGTACCTGCAAAAAACTGTCCAGCAAAGCTGTTTCAACTAGTCAGAGAGAATACAAACCACTCAACAGCCTGCTGTGAAGAACTTGCAAATGAAACCAGTCAGATCCATTCTGACTTGGACACTACAGTTAATACACTCTCAGTGAGTGTATGGTTGGCCCCTGTTTATCCAGTAATAATGGATTCTTTAGTGTACTGCCCGCCCCAGTGCACAACAGTCTCCTTGCTTGAGCAAGCTGTTGCAGTCCCCTTAGGAGTTAATACTCTTGTCATGCTATCCCACCGCTATGTGAGTAATCAGTTTGTTTTGTATCTTTATAGCCCAGGCAAAACGAGCTAATAGAACAAAAGTTAGGTGTACTTTTCTTACTTCTGTCCCATATATCTACTTAAATACCTGTTAAAGATGTATTAGTATACAAGTCTAAGCTTGCTTTTTACAAAGTAACATCTTCATATTCTTTTTTAAACTGGATTTGCTGTATCTCAGCTGGAGTAACTGTTTCTTTGGAACCTTCCCCCCACCCCACTATTTTCCACTGCAGGTTTGTTTTGAATGTGGTGCATTTAACCCCCAATGGGTGAGTGTGACCTACGGAATTTGGATCTGCCTGGAATGCTCAGGAAAACATCGAGGTTTGGGTGTTCATCTCAGGTTAGTTATTGCTAAGAACCTCTCTCCAATGTGGACTTTTGTGATAGTTGTACTATCCTTTTTAAATGTATTTAATGATTTTATTAACAGTTTTAAATAGTGTTACTGTTTTATTTTAGAATGGTTGCACACTGTCTTGGTAGTCTTTGGCAGAAAGGGTAGTATAGAAATAATAGAGGTAAAAATAATAAGAAATAACTAGTGTTCTTTATGATTTTTATTGGGACACAAGTTTGAAAAGCCTGTCTGTTTATGTTTAATAAAGAAAAATGGCATTTTGTTGAGGCTGATAACTTATAGTTATCATGCCAGATGCTAGTTAAGGAAGATTTCTAGTGCTAGACATCTAAGGAGGAAAATGACAGCCCTGGAAAATGTCTGTCCTTTTTAGATTTAAACATAGTATCAGGTTACTTAGGGTTCCTTTTTTAAAATCCAGTTTATCTTCAAAGGGGACATCTTTAAATAGAATAATAGACTCACAGTAATTCATTTGGGGCACACTCTTTTTGCCCCTGAGATATCATTTCAGGATCATAGATTATTGTGGACCTCCCAGTGTGGGTGACTACAAGCACCTTCATTGTGACAGTGGGTGCTAGCACCATTGCTCTTTTACTGTTGGGACTGCAACTGCAGTAGGAGTGAAAAAGGGTTGTGCTGGGCTGAATGTAGAGAGGCCTTAGGTCTTGCAGACCTGAAGCCCTGCAGTTGCCTTGACATACCCTGACAACCCAAGAAGTGACAAACTGTACTAGCTCTGGAGCTGGAGTTGATATTTTATTCCAATCGGAAATGGGAGGAGGAGGAAGAATGGCAGGAAAGTAAATGATAGGATTAGGTTTCCTGGAGTCCCACATTGATTTTTCTTCCCACCTGATTGGAGATGTTTTTCTGTGCTTAGTCTTTCATTTATTTATTTTTTTTTCAAATTTGGTTTTCAGTTTTGTGCGCTCTGTCACTATGGACAAGTGGAAAGACATTGAATTGGAGAAAATGAAAGCAGGTGGTAATCTTAAGTTTCGGCAGTTTTTAGAGTCTCAAGAAGATTATGATCCTTGCTGGTCACTTCAAGAGAAATACAACAGCAAAGCTGCAGCACTCTTCAGAGATAAAGTAAATATAATTAAAAAATAACTTCAATGTCTTTGGAACCTGATCATTTCAGGACCTACAAAAAGCTTAGAAACATAGATTCTTGTGAAGCTTCTGTTACTCTTGACCTGTTTATGCTGAGATGGTTGTAGTTCTTGGAATAATAATCAGAAGCCCTTATCTACATTTGTGTAGTCAATATCGTCATCGATGATTTGGATGAAGGAATGGAGGACATGCTGATCAAATTTGCAGATGACACCAAATTGGGAGGGGTTCTTAATACCCCAGAGGACAGGATCAAATTTCAAAATGACCTTGACAGATTGGACTGCTGGCCCAAAGCTAACAAAATGAATTTCAACAGAGAGAAATGTAAAGTCCTACACTTAGGCAGAAAAAGTGGAATGCACAAATATAGGATGAGGAACGTGTGGCTGGATAGCTGTACATGTGAAAGGGATCTAGGAGTCTTGGTAGATCACAAGCTGAACATGAGTCAGCAGTGTGATGCAGCAGCTAAGAAAGCCTGTGCGGTCCTTGGCCGCATCAATAGGAGTATGGTGTCTAGATCGAGGGAGGTAATGGTACCACTCTATTCTGCATTGGTTAGGCCTCATTTGGAATACTGTGTCCAGTTCTGGGCACCTCAATTCCAGAAGGATATCGACAAGCTGGAACGTGTCCAGAGGAGGGCAACCAAAATGGTAAAGGGTCTGGAAGTCATGCCCTATGAGGAGCGGCTTAGAGAGTTGGGTATGTTTAGTCTGCAGAAGAGAAGGTTAAGAGAGGACATGATAGCCATGTTTAAATATTTGAAGGGATGTCATGTCGAGGAGGGAGCAGGCTTGTTTTCTGCTGCTCCAGAGACTAGGACAAGGAGCAATGGATTCAAGCTGTAGTAAAGGAGATTCCACTTGAACCTCAGGAGGAACTTCCTGATGGTCAGAGCTGTCCAGCAGTGGAATATGCTGCCTGGGTGTGTGGTGGAGTCTCCTTCTTTGAGGTTTTTAAGCAGAGGCTAGATAGCCATCTGTTGAGAGTGCTTTGATGTGTGTTCCTGCATAGCAGCGGGTTGGACTTGATGGCCCCTGGAGTCTCTTCTAACTCTATGATTCTATTAGTGTATGGGTTCCAGAAAATAAAAGGCACTAAGTTTAGAATAGAGAATTATCTAAGTGATACTTAACTGTCTAGTTCCTTTTTGCAGTTTTGAAGAGAGAAGTAGAAGAGAGAAGTTTTGTGTGGAATTGTTTGATTGTTAGTTGCAGTGTCAAACCTTGTTGTCTGCCTGATAATTTTGTGTCACTTACCACATCTCAGAGGAAGTTGTCTGTTCCAAGTCTGTGTAGTAAGGAGGAACTGAGCATCTTTGGTTGATATACATTTTACCCTGTCCTCAAATATACTCAATCTAGATTTATTCTAGTGGTACTGTTAGGGCACTGCTATTACAACTAGCTTTAGTGGCCAGAGAATAACTAAAAGTGAAATTAAGGGCCTTGCTGGATTAAGCTGAAGCTCAGAGTGCTACAACATTCTTTCTCAAACTGTGTCCATGTCATCCAGATGTTTGTGAAAAACTTTTAAACCACATACAAAGGCAGTGGTTTTTCCCTGTTGCCTGTATCCTTGCAATCTACTTTCAGAGGTACATAAAACCTGAATGTGAACATTTCATCTAATTCTCACCTCTTCCACGAACTTTCTAGTCCATTTGTTTTAATCACTTCCTTTTGTAGTGAATTCAGTAAGTTACTTATGCTTTGGAAATATATGGCTACTTCCCCATACTATACATACTATAAGATAAGGCAGTAAAGCCAACTCTGTGGAAGCAAATATACTTGAGGTCTTTAAAATACATTTCATTTTAGGTGGCAGCACTGGCTGAAGGTAAAGAGTGGTCAATTGAAACATCGTCTGCTAGAAACTGGACTCCACCTCAGCCCAAAGTTGCTCTTTCCTCATCTCATCGGTAGGCATTCCTTTATCTTGTACAGTGTGATTATCCTAAGGTGGAGTGGGTAACTTCTTGAGTCCCAAGAATAGCATATACCCTTGCACTGAACTTGGAAAGATGGCATTTCCCCAGTATCCCTCCTTTTTTTACTTATATATTTTGCAGCAAGGATGGGCAACTGTGGAAGGCTTGGAGGTTGCCTTAGCCCCCTGGTTGACTATGGACAACTGCATCCCCCACACACACTTTTTTTTTGCCCCAACTCTCCTCTAGGGTGAACAAGGAGCATTTTCCTCATGTTTTAGGGGCCTATGCCTCCAGAGGGCATTTGAGGGCAAAGTTGAACCATAGGGCGCCTTGTAGGCCACAAAAAATGGCTCTGGGGGCCATGCAGCTTATAGTCCACACTTTGCCATCTCTGATTTTACAGGAAAGCGCTACTTGAGTTCTTTAGAGGTCATCAGGGTCAGTTTTAATTGCAGCTTTGACCTCCTCCATAGGGTCTTTTTCAGTAGCAGAAGGGACTGGAAGAGAGTGCCAAGGGCCTTTTTCAGAAAAACAAAATAAAACAAAAACATGATGGAGCCCTGGGGAGCTGCGTGCCGCCCGCAGGCCACAGATTGTCCACCCCTTGCAAAGCTAACATTTTAACAACCAGGAGGTGTTTGTTCTAAAGATGGAGCGGAATGTGGGAGAGCCTGTGAGTGTATGTGATTATTAATACAAACTGAAGCATCACACTTCATCCCACCCTATTCTGTACTTACAATGTTTAGTAATACAAATAAATCATTGTATTATTGTAGCATCATTGCTCTTGGTTTCCTTGCCCTTGAAAGCGGTGACCACTGAAGTGAATATGGCATGGAACTGCCTTGGCAGCTGTAATGACATATTTTCATTTCACTGCACCAGCGGGAGGGGAAAGGAGGTGGTGTGGAGCTGCTTATGGCACCAGTGAATGTCTACAGTAGTGTCTAATTCAGCATGTTAGAAGGACTTACTGGGTACTGTCATTATAGGAACAGGAAGAAGAAATCTATTGTTTAACATGAAATTGCTAGTGTCCTGGGTTGTAGTAATCTAGCTTTTATGACTACTTTTTCCTTAAAGCTATGGTCTGATTGATGTTCGGAATGTTCAGAATGTAGTTGTTATGCCCCATGTACAGATTTCATCAGCGCATGGCAATATACCTACAAAATTATAATTTCCATCTACTTCTTTTTTTTTCTTTTTCTTTTTCTATTAAAATATTCCTATTCTATCCTGTATCACAAGCTCGTAGGGTGGCATACAAGTGAAATCAGTATCAAAAGATTACAGCAATTTAAAACAACAGCAATGATTTAAACGGGCTAAAAACATATTAAACATTTTAGCAAGTTACAACGTGTTAACAGGCTTTTTTGTGTGATGCGTGTTTCCCCCCCCTCCAGTGACTGTCTGTTACAAGAGTATTCCATACAGCATCATTAACGTAACTCTCCAACATTGCAAGTGCTTCAGTTATCCTAGTGTAGTTTTCTAAAATATAACTTTATTTCTATTTTCTGTATATGTTAAAGAGATATAGAAGGATACTCATGAATGTTCAGTGCACCACTAATTGACATACTTCAGAGCAGCCTAAGTTGGTTTTGTCACAGCTAAAAATAGATGTATCAAGAGGCAAATCTTGGTGTAGTGACCTCCTATGCATGACCTCCCTGACCTCTGTATGCAAACATTCTGTTTTTGTAGAGATGGAAGTTTGTTTGTCAAGCAGTTATTTGGTTTTCATACAGTGTATTTTTACATTTTGTTCGCTGCAGAAGCTCTGGTGGACAACAGCAAAATGCTGGTGGTACCTCTGATAAAGCCTTTGAAGACTGGTTAAATGATGATGTTGGCTCTTATCAAAGGTAAAAATCACATCTCATTTAAATACAAAGGTGACTGGCAAGAGTGATTCCTCCCTCCTATCCCACACACCCCTTGCTTTGGATGCCTTGCTGAGCAATCCTTTCCACTGAATTCTCCACTCATAGCCAGATGAGGAGGACTATTTTTCTGATTGATTGTTGTGATAAAACTTTACATAGCATGAGCCTCTTACCTCATGTACTTTGTTCATTTAATCTGTATTCATACTAGATGTTTATTTTATTTATTTTACTAAAGTATTTATAGTCTGTCCTATATCTAAGGAGCCCAGGATGTCACATAATATCAACTTAGAATAATTTATAACAGTAAGAATAATTTATCTCAAATTATAACCTGTAAAGTTTCAGACAAAGTGAAAGACCTCTCCCTCCCTAAGTTTTTGTTGTTGTTGTAACCAAAGTCTCAGGAAGGTAGGATTTGGTGGAAATAATGCAAATGGTGCAAATAATGGCTGGATACTAAGCCAAACCAAAATGCGTGAAGGACTGTTAAGAAAATTCTACTTGAATTTGTGTGAGCGATGCAGTTTACTCTGCTTCTGTAGATCAGCCCATTCTCAATCAGCCATCATTCAGATGTGTTGGTCTGCCACTTCTGTCATCCCTAGCCTTAATGGCCCGTTTTGCCACTGCAGACTCCATTGTTCGATGATGCTGTATATTTGAATACTGTGCTCGGTGCAGTATTCAAATATAAAGATATTAACTTGAAAGTAATGAGTTACAACTACATAAACATCATAATTATGAATGACTATTGATGCACTTACCCGCAACTTTTCAGTGTACTTTTAAACACCATTTTTAGAGAAGCTTCAGTGGATTTTTCTTTAAAAAATTATACCTTTTTCTTAGTCAATCTAAAAGCTTTTTTAAAAAAAATAGTAATGGGAAATAATAGAAAAGCAACAAACAGTGCAACAAGTAATGCAGCCTTTTAACTTTCTAAAACATGAGGACAACTTAGTTGCCCCATCCCCCAGACACTATAATTAATGGGAGAAAATTACTTATAAAAAGATTTTTATAATCTCTGATGAAGAAAACGTTTTGGCCTTATAGTTCATGTTAAAGCCATAGATTAGTGAGTATTTCAGAGATGACTTTTTTAAATGGTGCCTGAAGAACTCACTGGCAGTTCTAAAGGAAGAGTTTATCTGCTGAAGATCATTAGAAATCTTTTGAGCCATAAACTGTGCAGGAAGTAGAATACTTTATCAAGCTAGTTGGAGCTACCTGTTTTCAGTGGTTTAATACATATTTTTAAGGGAAGGAGTCTGAAATGTAGTGTACTCATTTAATTTCATTTCTACATGTATATGTGTATTTATAGAAATGTATTTGATTGTAAAATATGTTTCTTCAGTTTCTTATGTGTTTTGATTCAGTGGTCAAGAGAATCGCTATGTGGGGTTTGGGAATACAGTTACTCCTCCGAAAAAGGAAGATGACTTCCTCAATAATGCCATGTCCTCTCTGTATTCAGTAAGTAGGGTATTTCCAGACAAATGAAAGATGGAGTCTTACTCTTTTGTTACCACTAAAATATTTTCAAAGTAATTAATCCAGGGATTCTCATGTTAACATGTGTCTGAAAGAAAGATGGGGAAAAAAAAGAGCTCATGTTTTCATTTTAAACAGATTTCTTTACCTTTATAACTGTAATATTGGAAAATCATGAACTGTGCAGTGGACAAATTGGCAGTGGGGACCCTTAAATGTTCTTAATAGTGGCCTTGATTATTGGATAGAAGATAGTTGAGTAGTTATATTTAAAAAAATTATAATTCCAAATGAAAATGGTAACTTCTTTGTCAGCTTTGCTTCCCTTCCCAACATATTGCTCTGTAACTATAATGCCAGTGTGCTACAGTAGTTTGAGTATTAGATTAGAATTCTAGGAGAGCAGGGTTCAAATCTTCACTTGGTGATGAAAACCCACTGGGTGGTCTTATGTAAGTCACACCCTTTTAGCCTTGGAAGAGGAAGATGATAGGGTCGCTGTAAGTCCGAAGTGACTTATTTCCAAAGGAAATGAAAAAATGAAAGCCCAAACAACAGCCATAATGTCCCCATGCTGATATTTCTAGAAGCTGGAGCCCAGTGTATTTTAAGTCGAGCAATGTAGAATATGCTTATCCATTTTGTTGCCCTCCCATTTATTTTTCTGCAATAATGAAAGTATTCTTCCTGTTTCCAGATCAGATCTTAAAAATCATTTTGAAACTGAAAATGTTTTCTGACCAGGCAAGTTTTCTGACTTAAACCATACTGGCTCCTCTACTTGCATAAAGGCTTAGAAAGGATAAAGATAACTATCTAAAGATTTAACTTTCATAAGCTGATCTTGATCAGCTGAGTATAGTTGAAGCAGCTACTTCCTATTACATAAGCAATAATGCCATAATGTGCATCAGATGTTGAGAAGGAGATTTGTGGAGATGGAGTTGTCTAAAACTTAAGCTACAGTGGGAGAAGAACTGAAGACTTGAAAGTAACAGCTGAAATCTGGGAAGGAGTACGTCCCATGTAAAATTTCCAAAATTAGAAGGGTGTTTCCCTTGTACTTTACCTTCATAGTTAAGCTCTTGCAACTATATTGTGTAGAAGCAGTAGCTGCATTTTTGACTGAGTATGCCAGTTTTGGTCCTTTTGCAAATTTGTGAGCTATCAGCAAAAAAATAGAGTATATTGTACAATGTACTAGTTACTTCGTGTCTCTTCTTTCAGGGTTGGAGCAGTTTTACATCTGGAGCAAGCAAGTTTGCTTCTGCAGCTAAAGAAGGTGTAAGTAAACACTAAAATCCATCAAATAAATCTTTTCTACCTTCCATATAATACTTTGCTGGTAGAAAACCAGGTTTTGTTCAAGCACTAACCTTGGCAGCCACAACATACACAGTGATGGAGTTAGTTGGTTTTTCTTCTGTCTGAATTGATTCAGGTAAGAGTAATTACCCTTGTATGGAGGCTTTCAGGTGGTTGTATGTTGGCTCAGTTGTAATTGCACTTGTTGGACTGTTAGCCTGCATTCTTGTGATTTTTTTTGTGTGAACTTAAAATGACTTGGGTGTTTCATTGAAGTGTCCAAAGACAAAGGCTCATGGTAGAGCCATGTTGTCTGTGGATTCAGGAAGGTAGCGTAACATTTTGTGTCACGCAAGCATCTTTTCCCTAGCTTTCCCTACATAAATGAAAGATTATGTGTGTAACAACAATTGAAGCAATCCATTTTTGCTTTGTCCACAGGCCACCAAATTTGGATCTCAGGCTACTCAAAAGGTAATTACCAAAAGTCATTCTGTTCATTGGCTAACCCAGCACTAAAAATCATGATGGTTCTTTTTTCTCAGCAGTTTGAATTTTCTTGGAATACTTGCAGTCTCCTGGATCTTCCCTGGAAAACAATGCGTATTAGTTCCCAGTTTTGGAGGTATTGAGATGAAAACCATCATGCCCTTACTTTAGTTTGGGAGCAGAAAAGCAATATTTTGAAGCATGCTCTGAAATAAAGGACTATTCCTTTGGCTCTTCAACTGTTTTGTTAGGGGTCTATTTAAAAGTATCCCCAATTTGAGATTGAATCTGAAACCTGTAAGCCCATTGTCATTGCCAATACGTTCTTAGAGTTTAAGTATTAACAGAAGATCGTGCAGTCAAGAGGGTGTTTTTCTGGACCACCTCCTTCCTACATTTTAATGGAAAACATGCTATCCAACAATTAACAGTATTAATTTTTCAGTTTAATACTCTTTTCTGTTCTGTACCAAATGGTTTATGGATATTTTATATTCTGCCCTGTTACTGCTGAATTTACTGCTAGGATGTTTTCATCCCTTCACCTAAGGAAGTGGTTCAAACTATTATATGAGAGGTAAAGAAATCTGCTAGGTAGGGGTTATGTATTGTAATGCAGGAATGAATGGTAGCTTCTCCAGTTAAATTTAAGTACCAAGTAGTTATTGTTCCAGAAAAGTCATGTATATAAGAAACCAAAGCTTTTCTTCTCTGTACTGTTATCACATAGTCGGCTCTGGGCCTGGATTGCTTCTTGGTCTATGCACTGCTTGCATAGATCATTAGTTGGTGATGATAGATGTTCTACTAGACACAGTGCTGCCATTTGTAGGAAGTGACTTGTCCATTTGCAGGCTGCACGTGCCTGTACGGCAGTTCTCATGATTGTCGGTTCTTTGCCTCAGGTCGTTGCAGCTGAAAGGATATAAGTATAGCACCTGTGAAAAGAAGCTGGCTCATAAAATGACATTATGTTAGAGTGCCTATTTCATACAGAGCCTTTCTTGAGGTCTTTGCTTTGTAAGTGAGGGCTGCACACCAAGTGGAGACAAGCTCTTAGGAAAGCACCATTTGTATGAAAACTCCTTGTGCTAGAATTGAGTGTTGAAAGTTGGAAAGTCTGGCTGCATTGAGATCAAGTATCAGGAAGTACAAAACAAAGGTTCTTTGAGGTTGTTGGGGGTTCTTTGAAGTTCAGCATTTGATGCATGTAGTTGTTCAGTGGGAATAATTCATGATTAATTGTAACCATCTTCTAGGCTAAAAATTGTGTATGTGTTCAAAGGAAAAATGCTGTAAATATTCCATGGCAGATCTTAAGCCTCCATCTGAATATAAAACCTGTGGATATTTACCCCTTAGGTGGAAGAGGGAAACTCCAATATCTCCTTGATTTTGCTTTGCTGCCTTCTCACAGAAGCCATAGCTACTTATTTCAGACTGTGTTGAGTGTCATAGTAGTATCAACATGCATAGTTATTTGGGGTATTGTACTGAAGTTAACTGATCGTCTCCTACTGACAAGCCACTTCAACAGCCTTGCTCTCTTCTTCTCAGCCTTGGTCATCATATGTGACAATAGGTTTCCCCAATTAGCAAATGGAGCTGTTGCTTCCCAGCTCAGACTTGGTCTGGCTTAACTCTCAGCCATGACTGTACATATCTTTATATTTAATTTGGCAATTCAGCTTGGCATTTTAAAAATCAGACTCATCATTTTGCTTGTCAGTAGGGCACTTGTATATGAATAAATATGCTTTGTTGCCTAGGGATAAAAAGGAGTGCTCTAGAACTTTTGCTAAAAGCTGCTTCTTCTACCTCCCTTGCTCTTTTCTCTTGTGCTGCCTGGGTGTAAAGTTTTGGGGCCACAAACAGCAGGCAGAGCCGGTAAAGCCCTCTATTCGTCTGCATGGGCGTGCTTTTTTTTTTTTAACTGTGCTAAATTTGTACATTTTGTTGCTAGCTGTCTTTTTTCTTTCACTTATTCTGCCCCCTTGAAATCAAGTCATTTTGGTTGAACGGTGTTGTCTGCATCTTTCTGTAATGTTTCCTTTGGCTTGTTTAAAATAGGTTGCATCAAGCAAGAGTCCTGAATATGTATTCCAGTCCATGCTGTGTCATCAGTGTTTATGTCAGGGGCTCATTTGCGGTGGGGTTGTGCAAATGTTGGGGGCAGCACTCACGAATGAGATATGCCCAGAACTTTTTTTGCATTTGGGAAGCATTCGAAATTGGGGTTGATGACAAGTGTTTCATAGAAGGCTTCATTAATGGGAGAAAGGGTTTGCAACTTTTATCCACAAATCTCAGACGTTAGCGCTCTGCTTCTTACACAGGGATTAGTATTGACTTGAGAGAAAAAAATCCGCAGCCAACAAATGGAAAGGCTTACAAGCAGAACAAGTTCTGCACACTTTGTATAGTCTATATACTTATGCCCTGATGGACAGACATTTATTATAGATTAATTTCTTGAGAAATGCAGAGTCCTAACCATGTCAGTAAGCACAGCGTTGCTGTTGATTCCTGTTATCAGTAGTGGCCATGCTTAAGGGGATAGAAGTCATGGTAATCCTGTACCCATACCTGCAAAATATTGCAATGTTTGAACCAATGAGGATATTGGGCAAAGGGCAGGCACTTTGAAGATAAGAGGAATCACCCTTTCTGCGCATCTATTAGAGTCTTGAGTAGCTGCTACCATACCTTTTTTTATCTGTTTCTTTACCATCTTATAATTCTTTATGGTATAAATAAAAAGAAACAGCTCCTTCCCCCAAGAGTGTGGTCAGTCATTATTCATGTAATTCTTTTGAGTCTCACATTTAGAATAATAAAGAGTAGGGGGAAATGGTATCCTCATTACATAATGTTCAATATGAAATGGTAGTAAGAATGGGTGATAGTCTTCAAAACAAACAAAAGTTGAGAGGGAACATTCAAAACATTTCTTTTTAGTCTTTGGTAGTCTTGGTCAAAAGGGCCACAAGTTATCTTCTCCAGTCTCCATCCTCAAACCCATGTGTCACCACTCGGGAGAAAACTACATATCAAGCTGGGTGTGGTCTGAATTTCAGAATGTCATAAACAGAGTTTTCTGCATGCAAAGCACCCTACTCAACTTCAGCAAGCAAACCAAGATACAAGTGATTGCCTTTGTTTTTGTTTTGATATTTTCCCCGTTGCATCTCTAGTTAATAATACCAATCCTTCTGCCCCTCCCCACCAGCCATATACTGGGACAAATTCATTCCACCCAGTATCTTCTTTTTAACTGCAGCTGGTCCTTCAGGTCTAGAGAAGCAGAAAAGAGAGAGGAAACAAGTCGTTCAGACTAATGGACACAACAAATACTGGAATAGAAAATCACAAGCAGGTTTCCAATTGTTAATTTTTGTCTCCCAAAAACATTGTGTAACCCTTCCATTACTGCAACATGGCAAACCTTGGCTCTAAAATAGAAGCCTTCTGCATCTCTTCCAAAATAGGAATTCCATTGTTCTTCGAGTATGCTTGTGCATCTCGGCAAAGAGCATGAACCTAAACTGTGGAATTATTTATTATCATTATTACTTTTATTATTTTGAAATGAGCAATTTTGCTGTGTTTCCTAGAATCAGGAGTTTTCTCAAACAGGGATAGCATTGCAAGCTGTGCATTAGAGCATTTACTATGAAACTGCTGTGTATCCTTCCAAAAGAGCTTGTTGGCTGCATGTTACTTGTAGCAGTGTAATTGCCATAATCTCATAGCTTCCCATGCCACTCCAGTAATGTCAGCTTATCTGCACATGATTCTGGCTAGATTGTGTGGTTCAGCCACTTGAGCGTAACATTCGTGCATATTACTAAAGCAGCATGGGAACCAGTGCCTCCACATTGGCAGCAACTGTGCCCCTAAAGGTACCCTGTGATTTAGCAAGGATCATTTTCTTCATATCTGTTGCTAGTAGCCAGGGCTTGTTGAAGAGCTAGTTCAAGGATGCTGAACAGCCCTGTTGTCACATATATCTTGGTGTATTTTTCTTTCATTTGTGACTGTGCATCTTGTGTGCTTTAAGCTCACTCTGTTGCTTGTCCCAGCAAAGCGTAGGGCTCCTAATTTTTCTTTTTCTTTGAAAGTATGTTGGCTACCTTCTGTGGCAATACATGTTAGATGTGTCCTATGAAGAAAAGTGTAACTGACTTTTTCATTTTGCTTTTAACTAGGCATCAGAGTTAGGTCAGAGTTTAAATGAAAATGTTCTCAAACCTGCACAGGAAAAGGTAACTTTGGAAAATGAATACATGACTGATGGGTTTTGAATTTGTTATCCTTAACCATATAAACTTCTCCCTTTTTCAAAGAGACAAATAGGGCTATCTTTTTGAAAACTGGTCCAATATGACTGCATAGTTCTTCCCTAGTACAATCTAAAATTTCTTCTCTGTTGGTTTTGTCAAAGCCATGTAGCTGAGCCATATAGGGATTTATAGGTCATAACAGACACTTTGAATATGAAGGGCAGTATCCAAATCAGAGAAGATCTAAGCAATTTTTTCTGCAAAGTGCCGTGCAAATTCTTCACAACAGACTGTCAAAACGGTCTGCATTTTCTCCTTGAGGACCAGTGTGTAATAGACCTTGGACCACTCAGAAAAGTTCTTGTTGCAGATGTAACTCCCCTACGCTGGCTGTGTCTTCTCACCTTACAGTTTTCAAGCCAACAGCATATTTATATGTTTTTGCAAAAGTTTGTAAAAAGAAAGAAATTACCATTCTTTACAACAGGGGCAGCCAACTTTTGAGAGAACAAGGCCCATTCTCAACACCAACTGGAAGTGATGCAACATCACTTCAGCTTCTGGAATTGGCTGAAATATGGCTGATTCCTGAAGTATTTGGGAGCTGCAGGACAGTAGGGGAGAAGAGGTGTCAAACTGCCATATTTTTGAGGTCATTTGAATTTTTAAAATATTTTTCAGCTAAACTTTTAAATGAGAGGGATTCTGGTGGCTTCAGGGGATTCCCAGGAGCATCTTGGAGCTGACAAAAGAGGCTCCCAAGGACCACATGCAACCTATGGGCTACCCTTTTCCCCACCCTCCTATATAGTGAAACCATGAAGTTGACATAATGTTGGTTAATGTGTATTAATGGTAAATCAAAACCTGCTGCTGCTCATGTGGTACCATTCCATTTCATTATTATAACAATGTATCAGAATATGTTTGGGGAATTCCTTATTGAAGACACATCCTTGCCTTTCTTCCCAGAAAGAATATGACAGGAGGCTTATGTAGGCTTTCCATACAGGAATGTTTTGACACTGAGCACTTTTCAAGTAAGAATTTCCCCTTCCGCACTGCTGTTAGTAATAAGGAGTTTTTCCCTTGGCTAACAATGGAAAATGCTCTCATTTTGCTAAATTAAACACCAGTTCAGTTGTCAATTATATTTTGTATGTTTGAGACTTAATGTTTATACCTGTGGGAAATCCCCTTTAAATTTTTGAATTGAGATTCATAGCTTTTAGATGTTCTTAGACTTTTCCAAAAAAAGATATGAATGTTGCATACAATTCTAAATATGGTTGCATTTATGACATTAAAAGCTCTTCCAGACCTTAGATCATACTTCTCCTTTAAAAAAAAAAAAGAGCACTTTTTTAATGGACCACATAGCATTATTTGCTTCTTAGGTGGTTAAACAAAAACCTTTATTTGCCCAAAGGATAATTCCTAGGAAATTTCAGCACTTTCGTGGCAGCAGGTACCCTCAACAAATAGGGGACTCTCCCCTTGACTTCATTGTCTGTGGAATAAAGTATTTGTTTTTGCTTTTGGTATAACAAGCTTTTCTCACAGGCTGTGTTCTGCTTTACCTAACTGGAAATCTTAATTCATATAGGTGAAAGATGGAAAAATTTTCGATGATGTTTCCCAGGGGGTCTCACATTTGGCTTCCAAGGTATGAAGGGGCCTGCCTCGCAGTTAGGAGGCCCATGTATTAAGCCAGTCTCCACATTCCTTTAGCACATGGAGCTCCAGCACAAGGATTCATGACTTGCAGTGCATAGCCTTGGCAAAGGGCTCTCTCCTGAGTTTTATTTGGTCTCTTTATGGAAAAATATTCTTCCTAATTCATGCATTGTTTTTAACACCAAAGTAATCATGATTTGATCCATTCATTTTGTTTGGCAAATAGTTCTGAATATGACTTTATGTGAGGAGAGCTTGCATTGACTAAGGTGATATATACTTGTTCTTTAACAATGCAACTGACAAACATGGGCAAGTGTGTGCTGTCAAGATCTCTATTGAAAACAGCAGAATAGAAATGTTTCAGTAATAGCTACGTTGAAGCATTATGAAACATAGCAATTGGCTGACTCCATTATTGATACTTGGAAGGAGTATGGAAGGCTTGGAAGGAATATGGAAACAGCTTAACTTAAATAAAAGTACTTCTAAACCTTACTAATCTATGTGCCTTCTTCCTCTCCTTCTATTCTTGCTGCCATTGCTTAACGTAACTGGTAAGTGCTAAAGCCTCCTAGGTTCCTAGGATTTTCATGTTGGATTCTCCCATTTTTAAACTGCTGTGGTGTAATGTTTTCAGGAAAACAAAATACAAAAGTACTGTTCAAGTTTCTTTGAGAATTCTTGAAATTTATGATTCTTGTAATTACTTGAAGTGTTTGTTCTCAAGAACACATTGCATTTTTCCATAGCAGCTGCCATCTTCTTTTTTAATTTGCGTTCTTGTGATGGCACAGTAGCAGAGTTGAGGCGAGATTTTGCCTCCTTTGCTTGGAATCTGTCAGTGGTAAATGAGAACTCCTAGCTGAGTCTCTTCTGACTTGCAGAGCTGTGCTTTTGTTAGTACCTTTTTAGTATATTTTATGTGGTATGAAAATAAAAAGGAGGGCATAGAATGGAAAGCAGAGAACCCGTTCATATGATGCCAGGTGTTTCTGCCTTCAATAGAAGGCTTGGTAATTGTGTAGAATGCAATTCTCCCCTCCTGATCTTCAGGAAAGAGGAACTGGGAGTTGGGAAGACCAGAGTAGGAGGGCTGAAAAAGCAGTTTTGCATGCAGCCCTTTTTGAAGCCTTGCCGTAGCACTTAATATTTATACTTTTATCATGAGTTTTAACACATAAACCTGTCTTACCACCATATTTTTGAACATTTAACCAGGAAACTGCAATGTTAGCAAATTCATAGAGAGAACAGACATTGTGGTATAATTAAAACATTAAAAAGAAAGTGCTGCTCTTTCAGTGCTGTCAGGTTCTCAGAAATTTAGAAGAAAAAGTTATTTACAGAAAAACTGTTTGTCACTATATCCCACTGTGTGAAATTGGCTTCAGAGGCAGATAAGGAAAGTGTTTATGTGTATAGTTTTCTGCTTGTCTTTTGTCATAAAGTATGAAATAGATCTTTCTCATTTTTCTTTGGGTCTCCTTTTCCTCTTGCATCATTCTTTTTCACAGGTCCAGGGAGTAAGTAGTAAGGGTTGGCGAGATGTTACCACTTTTTTTTCTGGAAAAACGGATGAGCCTTCAGAAAGGTATCCTATTTTTATGCTCATAGTTAAATACACACAGACTAAGCGCTCCTGTCATTCATTCATACATACGTATATATCTATATCTATCTGTCTGTATAGATATAGATGATATAGATATAGATGATATAGATATAGATATGATTGGCTGCTGTTATGACAAAAGAGGATTGATGTACTACTTCTCTCTCTCTCTCTCTCTCCTGATGATAATGCTATAATATGATGGAAGTAAGACCCTTTTATTTTCTAACATTTAAACTTCATTCTACAACTAGAAATACTGTCCTAGCTGCCTTGTTGTTGTGTAACTGAGTTGTTTCCAGCCTATAGCAACCCTAAGGCAAACTTATCGTAGGGTTTTCTTGGCAAGATTTGTTCAGAGGGGTTTTCCTTTCTCTTCTTCTAAGGCTGAGAGCTTGTGACTTGCCTAAGGTCACTGAGTAGGTTTCCATGACGAACAGTGATTTGACACTTTTTCTCCCAGAGTCCTAGCCCAGCACTTAAACTACTATGTTACCTTGGCTCTCAGCTTACATACCAATTTAAAAGACAAAACAGATATTTATTTCAGTAGAAAAGCATGCCACTTACAAGACGGTTCTTGAGTGTGCTCCTTTCCAAAGCAAAGCCAATTATAGCATATTAAAGCCAAGCATAAGTAGAGATTTGAAAGAAATAACCATGAGTTACATCCAGAGTAAGTCATACTAGGAGTAGACCCATTAATGGGTTTGCTCTAAGTCTGGATGCAACCAGATGAATGAAATAGTGTCTCCGTTCTTCAGAATCACAGATTTTAATTCAATTACATTCAACCTCATCCAAGATCCAGTTACTGAGGTTCAAAGGAGACCACAAATTAGGTTCTAGCCCATCTTTTAATGGGACTTACACCTTCACCTTACTTCTGCCAACTTCAAATTAGACCTCTGCCCAGTATTTTCTGTCAAGGTTGTTTGCTGTTCTCATAATAAAACAGAGAACAGTAAAATAATTCATGGTTAAGGTTGATCACTGTTCTCATAGTAACACAGAGAGGACAGTAATCGATAAAGTTTTTCCTTTGTCATCCCATTATAGACCTTGTAAGAACAATTGTATTCTTATTGTACAGCGAAACTTGTTTCTTGTCTTCCATACCGCATCCTCAATTTCTGGGCACCTGTTACCTTTTATATCTTCATTTCATCCCACTTAGTTATGGTGGATCTTTCTCTTCCCCTTTTTCTTCTGTGACGGCCAGGGTGGAGACTAAATAGCAGAGAAAAACTGTGTGTATTTCTGTCAAAGGAACCCTGCTGATTTAGACCAAGAGATCATCAAGTCCAACATCTTGTTTCTCAAAGTGACAAAACTGAAGCCTTTGGGAAGACTGTAAGCAGGAGAGAAATGCAGTGGCACCTTCTTGCTTGTGTTCTTTCACAAGTATATGCTAGCTATTTGGACATGAAGTTATCGAGCTGAATGAACTCCCAAGCCCTGATTGGTCCAGAGCAGGCGGGTTTCAGAAGGCATATGTCCACTGTGGATCATATAACAGTGCTTTCTTTCTTGGTAAAGAAATACCTGTCACGCCCTAAGGGCAAATTGTACGCAGCATTCATTGATTTGAAGGTCGCTTTTGATTCAATTCACTTGCCACTGCTATGGGACAAGCTTGGTAAGCTTAATGTAGATCCTTGTTTGCTGTATCTACTATGCCAACTTCACTTGAATAACCAGTACAGAGTGAAAATCTCTGAAACCGGTCTATTAACAGACCCTATTCGCTCTGATGTAGGGGTCAGACAGGGATGTGTGTTGGCTCCCCATCTGTTTAACTTGTTTGTGGCAGATTTACCTGCTTTTATGACTTCAATAGACTCTCACTCACCTTCGTTGGGTAATCAGCCACTTTTTGTCCTAACAATATGCCAATGACACATTGTTACTTTCATTATCTCAGGTGTGTTTGACAAGAGCATTGAAAAGATTTTTTGAATATTGTGACAAATATCATCTGCCAGTAAAATATGATAAATCTAAAATACTGGTATTCTGCAAGCGATTTGTCCGAAGGACGTGGAAATTTCGGCATTCAGATAATTGAGCAGGTCAAGAGTGTATACCTTGGCGTACTCTTCCACTTTAGTGGACATTGGCGTAAACAGAGGGATAAGGTAATTCAGGCAGGGAAAAGATCCCTGGCTGCTATACAATCCTTTTATTATAAAAATGGGAACCAGGATATTTTGGTGGCCTTAAAAATCTGTAAAGCCAAATTAAGACCTTTACTACTTTATAGTATACCTATCTGGATTCCAGTTTTTAATAAAGAGATTGAAAGAGTGCAGGCACATTTTTTTAGGAGAATACTATCTGTTCCCCTATGTGTTTACCATCTGACACTTTATGCTGAATTGGGCCTGAACTCTTGAAATTAGTGCCTGGCTGATGACCTTTAAATTTTGGTTTAAGATCCATTTTAGGCCTAATAGATCTGGCCTCCTATGCTTTCTACTATCCGATGCCTATTATGTGGGCTTCACTGTATGAAAACAAAGTATTGTCCCTGGGCCTAAGATTAGATTCTCTCCTTTTACTAACTGAAACAGAGCGCTTTAAAACTGTTAGGGCCTGTCTCTTGGAGAAGGAATACCACCTTTCATATCCATCACCCCCTAGGGTCTGTTCTCCGTTGATGCTTGGTGTGTCTCCCCAGCCGGGTAGAATCCCAGATTATTTTCAAACTCTTACGTTGCTGGTGGCAAGAAAGGCTTTTCTACTTGCAAGGCTGAATGTACATCCTTCGAATGTGACCAAGGGCAGATATTTACAGATCCCTTTCTTAAAGCGTACGTGCCATTGTGCACAAGCTCCCGATGATCTCTCTCATATTACATTTAGCTGTCCATTGTATTCAAATTCAAGGGAAAAGCTGTTAAGGAGACCATTGGAAATGAATATCTGCCTAGATAGGCTAACTGTAGAATACTTATTGGATGACCGAAACCCGCAGGTTACTAGATTAGTGGCTAATTTCCTGGTTGAGGCAGCAAACTTATGGTTTAAACTGTCAAGCGAGAATCCTTGATGTTTTATTGATAGGTATATGTTTATGTTATAGTATGCCTAATAAAGGTCAATTGAATTGATATAGGAGATCAGATGTAGCCATAGTTAATTTGTATTAGCAGCCCTATCCTTCATGAGTTTGCAATAATCCCTTTTTAAAACCATCAACAAGAATCCGAACACAATAGCATCTGTTCTTTTTCAATTTTCAGTGGACTAAACCAGCCTCTGTTTTTCTGTATTTTCCTCCTTGAAAGGCCACCTGAGAGAGAGAGCTACCAGAACAGCAGTGAAGGTTACCAGAACAATGTAGTGGACCACAGCTTTTGGGAGACTTTTGGCAACTCAGATCCACCGAAAACCCACAAATCCCCAAGCAATGACAGCTGGACGTATGTGGACAATTCTATGGAGAAGAAGAGCTCCGATAGCTGGGATGTCTGGGGCTCAGGGACAGTCTCCAATAACAAGAACAGTAACAGTGACAGCTGGGAAAACTGGGAGACCAGCTGGGAGAATGCAGCAGGGGAGGGCAAAACCAAAAAGACCCCTAAGAAGACAACAAAAGAATCAACTTCAGCTGCTGAAGAAGGGTGGGATAACCAGAACTGGTAGGACACTGTCCTTATCCAACATGGCAGAAGGAAAAGTCATACCTCTGGAAAGATTTACCATATAACTGGATTAACATCCTTGTCATTTTGGGGCCTGTTTAAACTTCATGCTTTACAGTTCCATTCTCTTTCCACTCCTGTTTACAACAACAAGAACAACTTTGGTTTGCGAATTGTTGTACTTTACTATATGAAAACATGTCTCTCCCGTGGAAATGAACTTGTATACTAGATATATTCGCACTGTGCTGCTGTTGTATGTGGAGCATGCCACAACTTCCTTACAGCAGGAGTTTGGAGGAAGCAAGTCCATGCAAGCATACTTTCATAGCACGATATTGCATGTCTAGTCTTGCAGGATTGTCCATCTTCTCTTTGGAGCTTCAGTCGAAGTTCTTAAGAACCTCTGATGTGAGGGTATCTTCATTTGATTAGTGAATGCTGACTGATGCTGCAGGGATGGCTTTGAATCAAGCCAGAATGGCAATTAAGACATTGTTGAAGCAGTTCTTAGATTTATGTAATATTTTAGAAAAACCATCACTCATGTTACTTTTTGACAAAGAAGAACTACCTTGAGCTTATCTGAAATTTGGAGTCAAGACTGAGGCACTTCCAATTCCTGCCCTTGGTGATTTTCAGCAGTGTGTAATACTTTCCCCAGTTTCTTTCTTTTTTTTTTAATTACAGAACACATTTCATTTTGTATCTTTCTAAGTTTCCATGTGCTTTGGGATCTTTTGTCTAGAGCTGCCCTGATAGAAGAATGCATTTGGATAGCCAACATACATAGGGTATGCCAGAACAGAATCTGCAGTTGTCAGAAGGAGATTCTTAAGCAGTATCATTCTAATTAAATACTATTAATTAAATGATAAACATTATAACTGAACAGTAGTTAGAATTTTGGACACATATGAATTAAGGCCGTTTTCAAGATTCTGTGGAAAGTTTACTGCTGCTTCCTATGCCGAAAAACTGGAAGAAAGCTAATTGAGAGTAGTCAGATTGCAGCTTTCATCATGTTTGGTGGTTTTCCAGCCATTTGGGAGGAATTCAGGTATTTCTTTCTGCAAGGTCTTAAATAAAGTGTGTTCCCTGCGCCTGTAGTCATCAGATCTCTTGCCATCCCTATAAGTTAAAAGGATAACAGCACAATGTGGGCTACTGAGATGTGAGAACATGCCAGAAAACTTTGAATCATGTTGTAGTTGGCTGAAGCGAAGAGTGGAAGCCAGTGGGATTTTTCAGAAACCAGTATGGACAGTTTGCTTGCAGACCTACCTTTTAGATGTCTGAACTTCTGCTCAAGAAGATCTCTGCATTGCCAGGTCAACTGTGTGAGCCTATGACTGGTTTTTTTTTATTGAATTGTGGTGCAGACTGAAACTTCCACCTCTCAGAACTCAGCTTAATATATCTGCTGTATAAATTGTCTACACACACACTGAATTACCCAGAGTATTGATAGTTTACTAGGATATTTGTGTGTTGTTCAATATGTCAATATCTACCTTGTGAAGTTATATGATTGTGTCAGCTTGTTCTGCTGTACTTAATTACTAGTCTTTAAAACTGCCAGCTAAAATACTCTTCTGGTCTTCCCTTCTACTGTTTCTGTTCCACCCTTCTCTCTTCTCAGTGGTCTGTCTTATTGTGCCCTTCCTGTTAACCTATGGTAGCAGTGGTGAGATGGTCCATGCCTTTTCTTCAGGAACACTTAAAAGGTGCTTTCCTTCTACAAGGCAGACTCCTGTGTTTTGTTCTGAGAACTCTTGACCTTGTACAGCTGCTCCTTACAAAAATCAATAAATGTGCTGGGAGAGTTAAATTCTTAGTGTAGGTGCTTCCATTTTTGCCAGTACATGATTCTTTCTGTTAAATGATATCATTGGAGCTTAATTACATGTTCAGCACCTATAGTATAATGGGAACTTTTACGCAATTCTTTGATCGGCTCTCTTAAAACATTCCCGGCTGTGGAAACCAATGCATGTTTTCTGCACTACTTGAGGGTGAAGTACCCATTTCCATGATTTGGCAGTAAATCTTTCAGTTTTCTATTACTTACTGCAGTAATGGAGGGGAAGACATACTTGAGCTGTCTGTTGAAGTGGCCTATCTGAATTAATATAAGTTCCCTTAAATTATCAGAATATTTCTGCTTTCTGTCGCCTTGTGAAGTATCCACACAGTCCCATGAACAAAAAATATATGTAAAAACTACTATTTTCTCATAGTTCATACATTTTTCTAATTTAGCCTTGCATTCTCTTCCCCCAGTCATATAATAATTTGTCAGTTCAGACTGTCTACACTTTGAGATCGTGCTTTCATTTTTTAGGTTCTTAAATGTGATTGTGGAGCTGCAGTCCTAGTAAAACTATACACAAGGAAAGTTGGGTGGTAGGGCTAAGGTGCCGAATTTCCTGAAGTAGTCAGGGCATGAGCGAGTAGTACACAGTTGTTGGAAAACTGATGCTATAGGTAGCTGCTTTTGATTCATCTTCAATCTTAATTATAGCCAGGCCTGAACACTGCCTTGGCTTTAGGTTATTGCCCATATGTGCATTGGACAGATATCTACTGAGCAAACAGGCTTATAAAAAGAGAAAACTCTCCCATTTTATTCCTTGCAGCAGAAAAGCTTGCAGACTAAAAGATTTTTTTATTGCCATTAATAGCTTACATGAAGTAGTTGGCTAATATATTTTGGACTAGTTTTTGTGCTCACAGCTTGGACTTAATCCCTGTTTTAAGAATCATAGTGGTTAGTGGGAGAAGTCCATGTCAGTCAGACTGGCAAAGAGGTTACAGTATTAGATGTAAGCCTTTTGACCAGTTTTATCAGGTTACTTTTTTAGGGGAAGTGAGGTGCAGAAGGTACAGTCATCAGTTAGTGTTTAAAAGCTTATTGCATTTTAAGATACTACTTTTTAAAAAGGTGGCTTTCTGGATATATGTAAAGTAAACTAGGAAGCCAAGCAATACTTTAATGTTATGATTCCTGTTTGCAAGGAGGGCTTATTTCAGTTTGTTTTATTTTTTTTCCCAGGGATTGGACTATTTTGGTACCTCAACTCTTTGCCACTCCAAATTTGTTTTTGTTTTTTGCAGAGGGGTGCTTTTAGGGGATACCTCTAAGTCCTGCATCTGTCGTGGGATGTTCCTAGTATATGGTATTGGAAGCACTAGAAATAATGTCAGTTTTATAATGTGGTATTTTACAATAGGAAAGAAACTTACAGTGCAGTATTTATTAAGACTCAGTAGTATGGACTGGTTGCAATAGTAGAAGTGAGTCTCTAAACTATTCAGCAGCCCTGAATTTCATCCAGACTTGACCACAGTTCATTCTTCCCTTCAGCCGTATAGTCTTGATCTCATTATATTCATTCTTCCTATCTTCCTGAGTTAAACTCTGGCTGCCACTATCTCTGCCTCTCCCAGTGCCCCTACAGATGTTGCATTTTTCCCAATGTGGGTTTTGAAATATAGGGTGTGGGATGGAAGATACACATGGATTTTGTAGCAAACAGAAAGCTTTAGTTGTAGACATCTACACAATGAGTGTGGATTTTGCACTGTGACATAACTTTCCATGTGATTGCCACAAAAAACAAAAAAACAAAACAAAACCAGGGACAGGACCGTTATTGGAAGACTGTAAGATGGAAGGAGTAAGTTGGCCTGATCTAGATGGGATACAAATCTCTGTATGCCATCTGGTTTATACCAGCATCCCCACCAGCTGAAACATTAGAAGCTTCTAGAGAAATCAAGGTTGTAAGATTGTTGCAGGTGGTGAACATTTCCAAGAACACAAATGATTTTGTTAGTGATAAGATTCACAACTTAAAATATTTAGCTGTATAGTCTTGCTGGAGTATCACTTTAAATCCACAAGAATCTAATACGCATATACACAGATTCCATTCTAACATTCCATGGGTAGATTTTTTAATGTATTGATGTAGTAATTTGTGCAATAACTTAAAACTGTTGGGTGAACCTCATTTTAATTTAATCCAGATTGCAAGATTTAAAGGTGCGGTCTCCAGTACCAAGACCTCATCCTGACAGAAATAGAGGCCAGTATTAGTGGAGGACTTTGCCAAAACCTACGAGTGCTTAAAGGATGGCTTCAAGAAACTTCACTGGATTCTTAACCCTCCTCTTTTAGGTTGCAGTAATTGATTGTTGGATTTTTGTATTTATTTTCCATTTCTGGAGAGGAAGGAGGGCTCTGAATTTCAATTTTCTTTCTGTATGTTTGTGATGTTCACAGGAGCAGTAAGCGATATTCCTTGTTCTGTATAGTGGTTCTGGATATGAACTGGCCATGTCATCTTAAAAACAAAACAATAAAGCAAGAGAAATGGAACAAAGCAATTCCAAGTGCCTGAGAACAGCTTTCATTTTAACTATAGAACCTTAAAAATAGAGCAAGAGAAGCATGCCTGGGCAGAACTGCAAACAGTATGGGTCATTGCTGTCTTGTGTTCTGTTTTTAACTGTAATTACGTATTCACACTGTTGTTCTGTTACTACAACTTGAGCATATGCAGAGGTCCTGGTAAAACCCAGGCTGACTGTGAAATGGGTGGTGTGAAAAAAAAAATGTTCAGCATGAAGTTATTATACTCGAGAGAAAAAAATAAGTTCATGTATCTTTTACAAAATGCAGGGTCCCCTTATATCAGTGAGAGGGGACTGTTCTAGATGTTGACATGTTGGAAGGTTATCAGAGGAGACAGAATAACATGAAGTCTAAAACTGTAAATCTAATGAAGACAGACTTTCTGGACAGGTAACATTTTGTTCCTAGAGGAAAAAAACACACAGGGTGATGTACAGAGTTATTTTGCCCATGTGATGTAATGGTTTGAAAATGATCCAGGTTCTTGTTTCCGCTAAGTCCAGAAGCTTCTTGGTGACCTAGGATCAGTCACTGTATCCTAACATGATCTATTTCACACGGAAGAAAGGCCATATATGCCTCTCTCAGTTCCTTGATGGGAAAGCAGATGCCGTAGTAACAACATAACCTGGAAAAATTAAGGGTATCAGTGGAAATTCTTTTGTCAAGAAAGGCTTCAAGTAGATGTTGAGTAGTCAGATGTTGGGCTGGTCAACAATCTGCTGGAAAGTTCTAAAGATTTTTCTTTTTTTAGCTTAAACACATAAAATCCTAATGCAAATATTGAATAGTTATTGATTAAACAGGTTGGTGAAGCAAAACAGATGCTACAAACATCCTGAGATCTTAGAGTCCCTCAAGAGGGCGTAAAATTGACTGCCATTTTCACAGGCAGGGGAGCAGGCTGGGAGATGCATGTGGACAAGGCAGTGTTGTCAATATTTCTTGCCACCCAGCCTGACACGTCTTGTGTACAGGTCACGCACACACAGGTCTGCTTCTATCCTCCCCCCACTGCGAACTGCAGCACCCGTTTCACTATTGTCCCCCTTTTGGCCTCCTACCAAATTGATCTCCCTCCCCTGCTTTCCTTAAACTCTGGCCCTTCTCAGCAATCAGAAAAGCAGACTTTTAATCCTAAAAGAAAGTGATACTCTTGGTACTACTGTTGTAATGGTAGCATGTATAATCCCTTATGTTGAATGACGGTCTGTGAGACTGCTTTTATAAAAACAAAGTTACCTTTTATTTTATTTATTTATTATTTATTTGTATCCCGCCTCTCCATATGGATCGAGGCAGCGAACAACTTACAAATGGCATGTATTTCAAAACATTTCTATACATGCCCCCAACAAGCTGGGTACTCATTTTACCGACCTGCGAAAGGATGGAAGGCTGAGTCAACCTTGGAGCCGGGCAGGATCGAACTCACAACCTTGTGGCTTGCAGTACTGGCATTTAACCACTGCACCACCAGGGCTCCCTTTATTGAAACACTGTTACTGTAACTTGTTTGTAACTCAACTTTTATAATACAGCACACCCTTTTTCTCTCTCACACTCACTATGCTCAGCTCATATACTGTCAATTATTCACTCTATTTCTCAGCTCTCTAACAGAGCTTTTTTCTCTTTGTCCCTCACTGGACTCCTCTTCCCACTAACTCCCTCCTGTGTCAGTTAAATTTCTGTTTTTCTTCCCCCTTGGTTCACCCCTCCCTTGAGCTCCCCAGGTTTCCATTTTACTGACCAATCATTTTAAACCACTCCTGGTCCCTGTGGAGGCTCAGTTATCATGCCCCACAAGTGTGCCATCCTGGGGTTTCATCATGCTGTCTGAATCTACCATAGAACCTCCTATTTCCCTGTGGCTTCCACAGCTCTTTCATTTCCTGGTGGCGCAGTGGTTAAATGCCAGTACTGCAAACCACAAGGTTATGAGTTCGATCCTGCTGGGCTCCAAGGTTGACTCAGCCTTCCATCCTTCCGTAGGTCGGTAAAATGAATACCCAGCTTGTTGGGGGCATGTATAGAAAATGTATCGAAATACATGCTATTTCTAAGTTGTTCGCCGCCTCGATCCATATGGAGAGGCGGGATACAAATAAATAAATAAATAAATAAAAATAAAATAAAAATTTCTCGTATAACAATAGTAATTTCTGGTTAAGCTGTTAATATGGAAGCAGGTTGCTATTGTTTTGTAGGTTGGTTGGATGCAGTAGCCATCCTGTGTACAATACAGAGTGAACAAGTCTCTCACTGCCACCAGCACCTTGATGCTGTCTCTTCACATGTGGTCTGTTTCTCCATCACTGTTAATAGCAGTTCTGAGGGCCTGGAAGTAGATGGTCTCTTGAAAGAGTCCATTCAAGTTGATTTGGAAAGCCCTATAGAACTGCTTGTGGAAGTTTTCCGAACATGAGTGCAATGTGGTATTACTTGAAAAGAGACAGTCAAGCAACAGCCTCCCTTTCTTAAAAAAAAAAAAAAAAAATGAAAAAAAATCACCATCAGTGTCAGTTTTGTAGTCTACCAAATGTTACTAGTTAGAGTTTTGGACTATCAGGGGTCTGGAGGGTACGCAGATTCCACCCATGAATCTTGGGACCAAAGAGATGTTACCAGATAATGTGGCATGTTCCAATGAGCGTCACTTTTTGTAATTTTGGTCTAGCCCAAAACCAGCGTGGTGTAATGATTTGAGTATTGAACTAGGATTCCAGGAGAACAGGGAATCCCCGCTGAGTCATGAAAACCTACTGGCTGACTCAGCTTTAGATGAAGACAATGGCAACCTTTCTCTGAGTAAATTGTCCTCTCTGATAAGGTTGCTGGAAGTCAGAGGCAACTTTAAGGCACATCAACAACAACAACAAACACAGCAGTATTTTTTATTCTGCTTGGAATTGCTCCCAGAGTGCCTACCATTACTGGAATCACATTTGGTGCTGCCATTTGTTTCTTTTCAACAATGATGACGATGACAATGGCGAGCATCCCAGGTAGCCAAGAAATCTCAGTAAAGCAATAGTTGTTGAGATCATCACAAAAACCGGAATTAATAATTTTTCAAAGCTGTTTAGAAGGCCAGACTGAAAGGCTGTATCTTCCTAAAGACTCTTCCTAATATCAGCAAAAGTTATCACGACTCCAAGGAGAATGCATTCCATAGTCTGGGAGCAGCGCAGGCAGAAGATGTCTCCTGCCAACCCATTAAGTAGGCATCCACAGCTGACATTGCTTTCAAGAGGCCTTCTCTTGGAGATCACAACATCCGTGTAGGTTCATACCAAGACAAGCTGTTGTTGTGTGCCTTCAAGTCATTTCTGACTTATGGTGACCCTAGAGTGAATCTATCATGGGATTTTCCGGGGCTGAGAATGTGGGATGTGCCCAAAGTCATGACAGCCCCTTAAATAGCCATTCTCCCACCATTTAGGACTTGAAAAATTAAAATTAAGGTCTTGGGCCCAAAAGTAACTGGATACCAGTGCAATTCTTTTAAACATTGTGGTAATATGACCTCATCATTGTGAACTGGCTAGCAGCTGAACTGCTACATTTTGCACTGAATGAACTGTAAGTTATGGATAAATGCACAGATTTTCAGAAGGACAGTATGTGATCAAAACTAACAATAACAAAGATGGCAGTTCTGTGAAATAGTACAGATGAATAGTTTTTGTATAATGTAGGCCTGGTATTACTTTTTGGCAAATGAAAGGAGAGAGGAAATAATATTTCTTAACATTCCTGAACCTGCTCATATGATGAAATATTCAGTGCTGTGTTTCTTTTTTGACCACTAGATGGTGTATTTTTTCTATCAATGGAAACAGGTTTGAGAGGTTAGCAGCAGCAAAAGGTCTTTTAGCATCTTATAGGCAAACTTAAATGGCATAAACTTTCTGATGTATTTGTCTCTAATTTACAAGAGCATCTGTCCAATTGCAGCAAAAATGATGCACGAAGTATGTCTCTGAAAGGCTTATAAACTCAGATTTTAAAAAAGGACATCTACTGACTCATCTTGTGATCCAAGATATCCCTTTTGATTCACCTCTTACATTGGGATAAAAATTTACCAAACCTATAATGTAGATCATAAATGTGCAGACCTCTTTCTTTGCATTTTCCACGTTCCACAGACATAATGAAAATCTTTGGAAGGGATTTGATGTTAGATGTGTATTTTAATTTGAGGGGGAGACAGGATTCGGTTGCTATTGCTTTCCATTTGTTTTGAGTTTTAAAACATTGTTCTAAATCTATTTTTAAAAAGCAATTTGGGTATGATAAAAGGCCCTAAGAAGAGGGGGAGAAAGAAGTTGTGAGTATGCTTTCCCCACCCCTCTTAAATGCATGCTCATACTCAAGAACTCCAAGAGTACAATGATCCAGATTGAGGGAAGTACTAGGGCCACTCAATTCTGCTTTGGTAAGACCACATCTGGAATATTGAATCCAGTTCAGGAGACCATAATTCAGGAGGGATATGGACAAGCTGGAACACATCCAGAGTAAGGCAATGAAAATGATCAAAGATCTGAAAATCAAGCCTTATGAGGAATGATTCAGGGAGCTGGGTATGTTTAGCTTGGAGAAGAGAAGACTGAGAGGTGGCATGATAGCCATCTTTAAATATCTGAAGGGATGCCATGCAGAAGTTGGGAGCAAGCTTGTTTTCTGTTGCTCCACAAACTAGAACATGAATCAGTGGATTCAAATTACAAGAAAAATGATTCCACTTAAACATTAGGAAGATCTCTATTGTAAGAATTACTTAAGTGTGCTATAGACTGTCTCATTTTCATCTTTGGAGGCTTTTGAACAGAGTTTGAATGGTCATCTTTCTGGAGTGCTTTAGTTGGGTGTTCCTGCATGGTTGGACCAGATGGCCATTGTGGTCCCTTCCAACTCTTAAGATTCTATAATTTAAACTCCAGCATAAAAGGCTGGTCATTTAAAAATCTGATCATAAAGTTCAAATCAAAATACTACTCTCATTGCTATCCTCTCCCATTTCTGGAATGCTACAGCCCACTGTGTCTTATGTGTTCCTTCCTGAACACTCCATTCAGCATTGAAGACCCAGCTTTATGCTTTCCTCTGACTGAATTTCAGTAGGCAGCCATGACAGATTCCAGGTTCTTATGGGATGCTCTGATTCTTGGCCATTCTTGGCCTGTTCTATGAAAACTATGATGATGGACAGCAGCTTTCAGGAAGAGAGGGGATAAGATCTTGGACCTCCTTCTGTTATTTGTTGGTTGTTGCATCTTTTTTCTTGTTGAGTGTAGATTGGTTTAATTGTTCCCACTGTTCTTATACTTTAAAGCTAGCTGTAGTACCTGGTGTTACTTGGGAGATCCATTAACCGCAAGTAAGGACAGTTCAGTTTCATTTGCTCTGAAGGAGGAGTGCTGTAGTGAGCTGGGACTGCCACCTATGCTTTTAAAGTGCTTATTAGCATCATGGCCAAGCATTACCAGCCATCCAGTGGTAGCAAAGAGTTAACTTCCATTAGTGCCTTTGTTGGATATTTTTTGCATTTCCTTTGCTGTTTGAAGCTAGGAAAAAGATATGAAGTCTGGGAGTGGGGTGGGGCAGTGCATTTTTCTCTGCTGCTAGCTAACCTGCTTGTACAGTTCTCATAGCTAGTGGGGGGAGATGTGCTTGTGAAGTTTGATTTTCTCTATTTGCTTTGGTACTATATAGATGGGATGGGAGTCCATCTTCATTTGTCTTACTTTAGCAGGTGGATGCATGTTAGCCTCAAGTCTCCCCGTATGTCCAGTGATGGGGATTTGAATTTGATCACTGGCCAAAGGATAAAGCTTTGTAGAATTTGTTCGGGGGGGGAGTAATTTTTTACCATTGGCTATAAGGGGATGGTGGGTCCCATCAGCAAAAGGAATGGAGTAAAGTATTCTAAACAGAATAGAGTAATAGTATTATTTCCCTTGATCTCAACACTATGCGACATAGTATGTGTGAAAAGGATCAAGGAATCTTAGTAGACCGCAAGCTGAACATGAGCCAGCAGTGTGGTTCAGCAGCTAAAAAAGCCAATACAGTTCTGGACTGCATCAACAGGAGTATAGTGTCATGATCAAGGGAACTAATAATACCACTCTTATTCTCCTTTGTTTAGACCTCACCTGTAATACTATGTCTGGTTCTGGGCAGCACAATTCAAGAAGGATATTGGCAAGCTGGAACATATCCAGAGGAGGGTGACCAAAATGGTGACGGGTCTTACAAAAAGACGGTTAAGAGGTGACATGATACCCATGTTTAAATATTTGAATGGATGTAATGTAGAAGATGGAGCAAGCTTGTTTGCTGCTGCTCCAGAGATTAGGACATGGAGGAATGGATACAAATTACAGGGAAAGAGATTTTACTTAAACATCAGGAAGAACTTCCTGATGGTAAGAGCCGTTTGACAGTGGAATGTGCTGCCTCAGAGTGTGATGGAGTCACCTTCTTTGGAGATTTTTAAACAAAAGCTGGGTGGCCATTGGCTGGGGGTGCTTTGAGTGTGTATTCCTGCATAGCAGGGGGTTGGACTTGATGACCATTGTGGTCTCTTCCAACTCTGTGATTCTATGATTTTATCAGTCTCAGATGTCCTTAAGAGAGCATGGGGTTGGTAGTCCAAACACACTACTGTGTGTGAACGTAAAAATATTGGAGGCAACCCAAAATGAATCTCATGTGTGCCACACAGCCTACATATTAACTCAGGGCATCCCAAGTAACCCCTTCAAATTTTGTTGGCAAACCATCCAGCCATGTGTAGGTGATGTGGTAACAGAAACTTGATGTTGTTTGTATAGATTACTGTTAGGATTGTTTATGTCTTCGTATTTCAAGTTTCTATATGTGGTTGTCAAAGCTGGACAGCAAAGAAAACTGATGGGAAGAAAATCAGCTCATCTGAAATGTGATTGTGGAGAAGAGTTTGTCTGCTAAGAAGACAAATTGGTCCCAGAGCAAACCAAGGCTGAACTCTCCCTAGAAGCCAAGATGACTAAACGGAGACTCTTGTACTTTGGACATATCATAAGAATACTTGATTCCCTAGAAAAGACACTAATGCTTAGGAAGGTAGAAGGCAGTAGGAAAAGAGGAAAACCACACTGCAGATAGATAGGCTCAATCAAGGAAGCCACATCTCTGAATCTGCAGGACTTGGCCAGGACTGTTGATAACAGGGTGACTTTGAGGTCTCTGATTCATAGGATCAGCATAAATCAAAGTCCACTTGATGGCAGTTAACAGCAACAACAACAATAACAAAACTAAAAATATTGAAATTAGTGTGCATTTCTCTGTATAAATGAAAAATAGCAATTGGGGTGCTCCCCATGTGTCCCCCCCAGTGATTCTTGAGTATGCCACGCAGCCTATATTTTAAGTCAAGCCACTCCAAACATATACTCCAAATTTGATGAAAAATGTGCCCAGCTATTTTCACATGACGGAGCAACAAACGTACAAAAACTTAATTGTATTTATACAGCTTGTAATCATATCCCCTGGTTAATGTACTCTGCTTAATTGGAAAGAAAAGCAGGACTTTTCAAAGTGAAAAGTATATAATCGGGTTCATTCTAAGGTCTTTTTTAAAAAAATGCAGGCAGTGATAATACATCAACTTCTGTGGGCTAACAAGACCTTTTGTCATTAATGACAGAGGCTGCTCAATATTTTGATGTTACTACTTGTGCAAGGATAAGACAGCCAGGTTCTGGTGGACATTAGCAGCTATTGGAACTGAGATAATTAAGTTGGGCATCTGGTTTATACTTGTCATATTAGGCTGCTAATTGAAAACCATACCCAGCTAACATCACGTATGACATATATGCTCGCTAAAACACAGGCACACTACCCTGTTACTTTGGGCAAAGGTTTTCCATCTGTGTCTCTTGAAATAGCTAATATTTATCTGGCCTTCAACAACATTTGGGCTTAACCAAAAAGAGGTATTTTGGAAGGAAATTGACCTAGATTCAGTTTAAGGCTAGAAAAGTGAAGATCCACCTGTGTTGGGTTACACTTTTGCAATAGTGGTTGTTCATTGCTTTGTATGATGAAAATGGCATTGGATGCTGTCTTTGTGGTAATTCTGGGAACCGGCAATTGGAAACGTCAAAGAGTCCTTGGAGAAGGCAGCAAGAAGAGGGCAGCACTGGGGAGCATCTTGCTCCAACAGCAGACGGAGCTCAGTTTAAGCCTCTTGTGCTGGACTTCTCCCTCTAGACTTCACCACTTCCCAACCAAGTAGGCTATCTTAGAGCAAGAATGTTATTGAGACAGCAATATGGACAGTGATGGAGCTTGGAGTGTGTGGAGGGGGAGGAGGGAAGGGGCATGGCCATGGCATGAGGGACGTGGCTGCGGTGCACAGAGGCATGGCCAGGGCATGTGAGGATGTGGCTACAGGCCAGGACACCCCAAACACATTGCCGCCTGGGACAAATCAGCTTCCACGCCCCTCCATCCCTACACAACTGGATATGGGGCTTCAGGCTTCATTTAGCAGCCTCTGAAGCCCTACACGAGTCCCTCAAAGCCCTCAATCCTCTCAAATTTAAAAAAACAAACATTTTCTGCCCAAATCTGTCCCCCAAACCACTATGAAAATATGGAGGGTTGGGTTCCCTTGCTCCCCTCCCCATAACCCACTACTGTCTCCAAACCCCAAGAAACCCAGCAAATATCTGTTGGTTTTAGGCTAAATCCCAAAACTGGAAGTGAGACGGCATCCTTTCCAGTCATGCCAGGAGTGACAATGCAGCCCCTGAGGGAAGCGATGGCCACCATCTTTTCTTCAGTTGCCCACCATGGCCTTAAAAGGACAAATCTTTGGCTTGGAGCCTGGGGATTGAGGATACCAGCTCCTGAGACTGTAACATTCATGGAGGAGGCAGGCTGTCCTGTTTCTAAACCCAGGCTTGGGAAGTGCTGAGGCCATTAGGAACATGGAGGCCTCAAGTTTAGGGGTGTCAGATCTGGCTGGCCTGACTGGCTCAGGGGTGGGATGCAGGCCAGCTATCTCCTCTACCAGCTCAGCCTCAACATCTGTTTTGGTACCACCACTGGACAACTGAATGACACATGACAAAGTCTCTTGGTAGCAACATAATTTATATCCCACCTTTTTCCCAGTAATGGAGCTCAGGAAAGCTGACAATATGCTACAAACAATACAGATGAAAACTTTACAGAAACATCAATAAAAAGAATAAATGCAAAAGTTAGTTAAAAGTCAATTATATATTTTATAAAGTTAAAATAATTAGAATTAATGAAGAGACGATATTTGTTGTTGTGTGCCCTCAAGTTGTTTCTCATTTATGGTGACTGAGGAAAACCTAACATGGAGTTTTCTTGGCAGAATTTATTCAGAGGATGACAGAGTGACTTGAAGGTCAACCAGTGGGTTTCCATGGCCGAGTGGGGAATCAAACTCTGGTCTTCAGGGTCGTCATCCAGTGTGCAAACTACTACACGATGCAACAACTATATACAAACCAACAAACAGCACAGAATTAAAAGACTATCACAGTCAGTATTTAAAAGCCAGCAGCAGGAGGGCAAGGAGAAGGTCATCCTAGCTCCTCCTAAGGAGGGAGTTCCGGAATCTGGGAGCATCTACCAAGAAGACCCTCTCCCTTATTCCCACCAAAGGAGCCTGAGAAGGTGGTGGAGCAGAGACAGGGGCCTCTTCTGGAGATCTTAGAGCCCTAATGGGCTCATAAAGGGAGATATAGTTTTTCAGATAGCCTAGATCCAAGCTATATAGGGCTTTATAGGTCATCACCAGGACTTTAACTTGTGCCTGGAAACAGACCTGCAACCAGTGGATCTGTTGCAACAAGAAGAGTTATGTAGCCAGTTAATAATCTGTATAATTATTAACCCCACTTAATAATCTGGCTGCAGCTTTTTGGATAGCTAAAGTTCCCAAACACTTTTCAAAGCCGCCTCAATTACAGTGCATTGCAGAAATGCAAAGAGGATATAACAACAATCACAAAATTGAATACAGGGCTTTGTATTTCCCTGCCAGTAGGTAGGTACTATCTAAGGATGCAACTAAAGTCAACCATAATAGTAGAAATAAAATAGAATAAATCATATGGAAAAAAAGCATTTATTTAAAAAGTTTTGAAAACATTTAGAACATGATAGATCAGAACAAAAGGACAGTACATAGAATCATAGAGTTGGAAGAGAGCCCAGGGGCCATCGCGTCCAACCCCCTGCTAGGCAGGAACACCCATCAAAGCATTCCCAACAGATGGCCATCCAGCCTCTGCTTAAAAACCTCCAAAGAAGGAGACTCAACCACACTCCGTGGCAGCATATTCCACTGCCAGACAGCTCTGACCGTCAGGAAGTTCTTCCTGAGGTTCAGGTGGAATCTCCTTTCCTGCAGCTTGAATCCATTGCTTCTTGTCTTAGTCTCTGGAGCGGTAGAGAACAAGCCTGCTCCCTCCTCAACATGACATCCCTTCAAATATTTAAACAAGGCTATCATGTCCCCTCTTAACCTTCTCTTCTGCAGACTAAACATACCCAGCTCCCTAAGGTGTTCCTCATGGGGCATGGCTTCCAGACCCATAGTCTTCTGCTATCATCTCTCACTGTCCAGAAGCCTGTCTGACAGCTGAAGGAGAGCAAAAAGCAAGCTGACATCATCTCCAGTGGAAGGGAAGCCCAAAAGGCCCTGTCTTGCATCTTTACCAAATATGCCTATGATGTTGATAGGAGTAAGAGACAGCCTTTCTCTGAGGATCCCAAGATTCAGACAGGCTCATGTGGAGATCTCCACAGCTTCGTGGGCACCAAGACCATTTTGATCTTCAAGTTCTCAGTCCTGCACCCTCATTGTTACACCAGATTGGCTTTCTCTTCTGGGCATGCTTGTAGAATTCCAAGAAGAATATGAGTTTGTGGATAATAGGATGCTGGACCAGCATTTGGGCAACTAACCTTCTGGGCTTCAGCTCCCTAAATCCCTCTGCCTGGGGATACTTGAGTCATGTAGTCCAAAAAAGTATTTTTTTCTAAGCTCTGCGCTGTATTAGATGCTTGCACTAGTGTTGCTCTTCATGACGTGTTGTGTTGACTTTCTCCTCTAGGAGGAAAGCCCTGTTTTGCTTAATGTGTACCTACCTAGCTGTTTCCAGTTAAGGCGGAGCAGCATGGGGAGAAAGTAGGAGGCAGGCCTTGTTCAGCTCCTTTGCTTTGCGGCGGCCTCCTCCTCCTTTCTCTTTTGCCAGGGGAACTGTAAGCAGCAGCAGCCTGAACTGGCTCTCCTAATGAAGTGCTAATAAGACGATTCTGGCAGGAAGCTGCACTGGCTCCAGAAAGGCAAAGCAGTTCCTGGAAAAGCTGCCAAGAATCCTGCACAGGACTGCTGTCTGTTTTTCTACCACTTCATCTGCTGCCACTGATGGGCTGGAATGGACAACCTCAGCAGCATCCTGAAGCAGAAAGCCACCGAGAGGCATCACAGAGCTGAAGTCATGATTGCAGGAGAGCAACTCAGGTATAGTTTGTGGGCAAGACTCTTTCTCTCCCTTCCTGTCCTTCTTTCTTTGAGGGACCTGCCTTTTTCTTTCTTATCCACGTGTCACTGAACAACACTTTTCTTTCTGCCCTTGGACTGGTTTAAAGCATGGAGAAATGTGTTGCGTACAATTGGTCCCCTAAGAATTAAAGTTAGGTAAGTGCAAAATCTGTACGCAAGTGGGTTTGGTTTTTTTTTTACATCTTACATAAAAATGTGTGCACATCTTATATAAAAACCTGCGTATCTAATATAAAAACGGTGATCTTATACTGATAGTTCTACATTCCAACACTCTACCAATAAACTTTTTTTTGCCATAAATTGGAGTATGCAGAAGTTGTTTTAAATTTGCATAAGGTGAGGATGACCCAGTACTTGAGAGAACTTGGAAAAGTTACGCTTTGGGGCTACAACTTCCTAAATCCCCCAGTCAGCATGGTCAGTGGATTTTGGGGGTTGTAATCCAAATAGGTAGTTTCAGGAGGGACGAGAGACTATTGAAAACACACAGATTGATCAAAATTATTTACAATCAGCTCTCCTCATTTGCTAGGATTAGGGGTGCACAACCTTCACAGAAAGGGGAAAATCAAAAATATCAGAATTTGTATATGTGTATCTTGGAAAGGGGGCCAAGGCATGGTGGGGAGAATGGGACACTCAAGGTCCAAACCAAGTCAGGGGAAAGAGAGGGAAAGGGGTGAGCTGACATGGTGGCCCTATAATTCCATTCTCTCTCATATCTCCTTCCTTGGGGGGTGGGAGTCATCAGGAGAGGGTCTGCGATGCTGAGAAATGGGACTGAAAGCCATTTTTGGGTGGCTAGGCAGTGGCTGGTGGAGGAAGAAGAGGACTAGAGGTGGGTTTTTAAAAGGCAGCATGGTCTGATCGGAGCCACTAAGAGGGAAGGTTCCCATGGAAAAGAAGTGTTTGAAGTGGGGGGCAGGGGTTGGAGAAACTTGCAAATAATCAAATCCTTGAAAGTCAAATCTGAAAATATGGAGGGCTGACTTCTCCAAACATGGCAGGCTTTCTTCCCTCACCTGAATGGCCCCTCCACTCAAGTGTGTATATCAATACAGTTCCCAGAATTTCCTTCCCTTGGTCAGAGTTGGTGGTATTGGGAGAGCAGCAGAGAACAGTGGGGAGAGAAGGGGAAAAATATTTGAAAATAATGGATATGCTGTTGTTGTTGCATACCTTCAAGTGGACTCTGAGTTACAGTGACCTTATCATAAAGTTTTCGTGGTAAGATTTATTCAGAGGAGGGTTGCCCTTGCCTTTCCGCTTAGGCTGAGAAAGTGTGACTTGCCCATGGTCACCTAGTCAGTTTCTGTAGCTGAGCAGGGATGTAAACCAGGGTCTCCCAGAGTCCTAGTCCAATGCTACAGCTGCTCACACCACTATAGTGTGTAGTGTGGTAACCTGGTAAAGGTAAATGTGAGAATTTATCGGGCTCCCAAGCTCCACTTTAGAGTCACAGGTCTGACAAGGTTGTGGAAACAATGAGAGTTGGGCTCTGGGATTGAAGCCTTACGTTCCATCCTGCTTCTGCTGCTGTGGTCTCTTTTGGACACTGCAGTAGGCTCTGGGTATCACTAGGGTTTGGTTCCAGGACCCCAATGGATACCCAAACTTGTGGATGCTCATTATGTGCAATGGTGTAGTAAAATGGCATCCCTTAGGTAAAATGGCAAAATCAAAGGTTACTTTTCAGATTTTTTTTTATTAAATTATTTTCAAGCCGTCAATGGTTGAATCCGTGGATACAGATTGCGTAGATATGGAGGACCGACTGTATGTGATTATAGGATGTCGATAACCACTTTAACTGCTGTGCCTCCATCCTATGAAACCTACCATATAATTGTTCCTGCTCATAACAACAATAATAATAATGGCTAATATTAATAGTTAATATTAATGATGGTGGCATTTGTTTGTTTGTTTTGTATCCTGCCTTTCTTCCAACATGGGATCTAACATAGCTTACTACAAGGCTTAAACAAGACACAGCTAAAAACCCAATGATAAAAAAAGATTGTGTGTGTGCGTGCGTGCGTCCACACACACCAGGACAAAGGCAGCCTGGAAATACAACAAACAAACAAATAAATCACCTGTCAGCTTAAGGCAACCTC
The DNA here is from genome assembly GCA_948474755.1 of Ctenosaura bakeri. Taxonomy (NCBI): domain Eukaryota; kingdom Metazoa; phylum Chordata; class Lepidosauria; order Squamata; family Iguanidae; genus Ctenosaura; species Ctenosaura bakeri. The sequence goes on from CAOLHI010000130.1 coordinate 646,512, forward strand.
ATGGATTTCATAGGGGTTTGACAAACATTTAAATAAGTGATCATATTAAAACACTGGGGAGAGTAAAAAACATAAAAATAAATTAAAAAACGCAGCACACACACTGCTCATAAAAAGACTCCCTGCAACCAATTAATCCTTAAAATCCTGCTTGAATAAAAATCTCTCATCCTACAAATGAGAGCAAAGAGGAGGCTTTAGCTTTGCTAAATCAGAGCTGGGGAGCTCAGACATTTATAAGGAGCTGTACCCAAACTTCCTTTTCTTTATGAGTTTTAACAATAGATATAAGGGCATTCTTTGTTTAACTCAGAGAAGAGAAAATGAAAAAACGACATGATAGCTCTGTTTAAATATTTGAAGGGATGTCATATGGAGGATGGAGCAAGCCTGTTTGCTGCTGCTCCAAAGACTAGGACATGGAGCAATGGCTTCAAACTTCAGGAAAACAGATTCCATCCAAACATTAGGAAGAACTTCCTGATGGTAAGAGCTGTTTGACAGTGGAATGCACTGTCTGGGAGTGTGGTGGAGTCTCCTTCTTTGGAGGCTTCTAAACAGAGGGCCATCTAGTGGAAAAGCTTTGATTGTGCATTGCTGCGTGGCAGGGGGTTGGACTTGATGACCCTTGTGGTCTCTTCCAGTTCTGTATTCTATGATTCTTTTGCCTTTCAGAAGTTGGACTGCAACTCCCAGCATCCCTCACCAAACTGTTGGGGGCTGATGGGATCTATGGTCCAACAACATTTGGAGAGTCCCACAATAACTAGTCCTGATTGAAGGGGACAGAGAAACCTGTGAGTTATCAAAACCTTAAACAGTTCTTGAACACTGACATCTGGACTACTGGATGTCACTAGTCTCTTTCCACTGGAATTCTTTGCTTACATTCACTTGCTTCTTACCAGTGCTTGGAAGAGTTACTTTGTTGGACTACAACTCCCAAAGTTATCCATGCTGGCTGGAGGATTCTTGGAGGTGAATTTACAAAATAATTTTTTTTAAAAAGTATCTTTTCCCAGGTCAATTTTTTAAGACTCTGCACAACATCATTGCCAAACCACTACACTGCAGTGTTTTCTGTGTTGCCTTTTTGTGTTTTTCTGATCTTATGTGTGACCATTTTTAAACAGAAAATTGACCCACAGAACAATCATAGCACCAGGCTCTCCAATGTGGACAGGTCAAACATGATTAGGGTTTTCCAAGGCTACAGTCCTTTTTAATCAAAAGCTGTCTACCTGTATAATTCATCCCATTTATTTTTCTACCTGTTCCGCATGGCTAGAGAATTAATGATGAATTGCTCCATATTAGAGACTGTTGCCTTTAAAAGTGATCAGCTTGAATTACACGTTTCCTTACATTTCTTTTCAATTATTAAAGCAGTAATAATGAAAGATAATTTCTCAGTCTGCCTGGAATGGAAGATATTAAGCTCTCCACTAGTTCCTAAGCCTGGCTGAACAGCGGTTTACAATATCAACAGAACTGCAAAGGAAATTAGGAAGTTTTTAATTAACATTGGAAATCATCTTAGTTGTGTGGAGCCTCTTCTGAGTAAACATTATTATAACTTGCCCATGAGAAAGGGCTTGGGTGGCTCTCATATGGCTCATCTGGCTGGGATTCTGTTGATGCACAGTGCCAGTGTAGGCTGGAAGTAAAAGGCCATGGAGGTGCTGGCCATGAAGGAAGGAAGGCACTGAACAAATAGGCTATTCAGAGTTGCCAGATTCTGTTTGTCTTTACCACTGTGCAAACCTGGAAAAGTGCAACCACGAGCATAGCACAGGAAAAAGATTCCGACTGTGAGCTGCGTGGCAACACTATTTTAATTCCTGTTCTAACTAATGTTTATTTAACAGTGCTTTTAAAGAGGATCTGAAAGTTTGCAGGAATGGATCACAAAATAAGGCAGCAGTGAAAAAGTCTGCTTTTATAACATTTTGAAGCACATGACGGTGAAAAAAAAAACACCATAAGAAGTAAATAGTGTGATTACAAAATCATGATACAGAAAACCCAAGGGCACACGTGTCAAACAGGAGAGGAGCCGTGGTAGCGCAGTGGTTAAATGCCAGTACTGCAAGCCACAAGGTTGTGAGTTCGATCCTGCCTGGCTCCAAGGTTGACTCAGTCTTCCATCTTTTCGCAGGTCGGTAAAATGAGTACCCAGCTTGTTGGGGGCATGTATAGAAAAATGTTTCAAAATACATGCTATTCATAAGTTGTTCGCCGCCTCGATCCATATGGAGAGGCGGGAAATAAATAAAATAAATAAAACACAGTGCCCACGGCCCACCAGGCCATTTCATGTGGCCCTTGCATTTCTCCTGCAGCTGTGGCACCCCCCCCACCTGGTGAGCCTGACCCCCACATTGTGGGCCCCTGGCTGCTGGTATTCTAAAGAGGTACCCAGCAGCCAGCACTCGCAATCTACTTCAACTTCTGACTGCTCCTCTGTCCACGTATCGGCCTCAGCGTGTTGTCATGGGTTACCATGGTAATGTTCTGTGTGGTCAGCTCGTGAGAGTTGCACAGAGGAGCAGTCAGAAGTAGAAGTAGATCACGAGTGCTGGCTGCTGGATCCCTCTTCAGAATTTCGACAGCTGGGGGCCCACAATGTGGGGATTGGGCTCACCAGGTACAGTAACGGGCAGGGAACAGAAAGAAGCACAGAGAGGGTCTCAGCTGGGAACAAAAATTTAAAGAAAGTGCTTGGTAACATTTGTCTGATTAAAAAACTTTGTTTTCAAAATTCATTTTTCAATGAATTCTACAATAGTTGTACACTTGAATATCTGCTTACCATTATTTTTCCTAGACTTCTAGTTTCAGAGCTAGTTATTACTAAAACCAGTAATATTCAAATGCAGAGGCAATTATTTAATATGATAAAAAAGTAGATACATTTATATAGTCTTACAGATACAACCGGCCCTTTGAGAGCAACCATAATGCTGATGCAGCCCAAGATGAAAATGAGTTTGACACCCCTGCACTAGAGGAACACTGAACTGAGCACTAAATTGTATTTGCTGTTGTTTGCCTTCGGGTTGTCTCTGAAGTATGGCGACCCTAAAGTGAATCTATCATGGTTTTTTCTGGGGTAGAGAGTGTGTGACTCTCCTAAGGTCACCCAGTGGGTTCCCATAGATGAGTGGGAAATTGAGCTGTGGTCTCCAGGGTCATAATCCAATGCTCAAACCACTGTACCACACTGGTTCTTGCTAAATTGTACACACAGGTATAAATAAAGAATGTACAAACAATACCAAAATATATTCCATGTGTGTGAAATAGCATGCTACAAAATGCTAACAGTACTATGACCAGAGGGAACACAACCAGACATAGATGAAGTAAGGATGTAGGTAGAGCAAATAGGACTTCTAGATATTGTCCTGTTTGAAAATTCTTCTTCAGTACTGGGACTATTTTGAAGAAACTCTTCCTGTGAATGGTCAAAACCACATGCAGTAATAGCAAACCTTCAAATAGCTAGGAAGACAGCGTGTTAACAAACATAAAGAAACATTCAACAATGGTTTTAAGAAGATCTAGAAAACTTGGTGGGTTCAGAGAGCAACAAGGATGATAAGAGATATGGAGAACAACGCATATGAGGAAAGGTTGAGGGACTTGAGCATGTTCAGCCTGATGAAGAGAAGACTGAGGGGTGACATGATGGCATTCTTTAAAATGAGAGATTATTAAGGAACTGGACTCGATAGCTGTTGTGGTCTCTTCCAACACTATGCTTATGTGATTCTATGGCCATTTCCTCACTAGACTGTTTTAGTGCTATTATTCCACTTTCAACATCCTATGGAATCCTGGGGTTTGCAGTTTAGGGAGGGGCCTTGAGGCCAGTTTAGGAAGGGGCCTTGAAAGTGGAATAATAGCACTATAACATCCTAGTGTAGAAATGGCCTATGGAATATCTAAAGGGATGTCACAGATAGAACGGTGCAGGTTTGTTCTCTGCTGCCCCAAAGGGGAGAACCAGGTCTAAGGGTTTGAAGTTACATGAGGGTAAATTTCAAATGAATATTGAAAGGAACTTAGAAATGGTTGACAATGGAATCAATTACCTAGAGAGGTGATTGAGTCTCTTTCTTTGAGCCATTTCCACACTACACTGTTATAGTGCTATTATTCCACTTCCAACCTCCTGTGGAATTCTGGGGTTTGTAGTTTACTGAGGCCAAAAAGCTCTCTGGCTGAGAATTCTTAAGACCCCTCCCTAAACTGCAAAGCCCAAGATTCCATAGGATGCTGAAAGTGGAATAATAGCATTATAACAGTGTAGTGCAGAAATGGCCTTAAAGTCTTCAACAGCAGTCTAGAGAGCTACTTGCTGGGAATGCTCTCACTGGATTTCCTCCATTGAGTTGGGAGCTGGACTCAATGGGCTGTGGATCCTCTTCCAAATCTATAATTCTGTCTTTGAAAATAATGAGAGAGAGAGAGTCACTTCCAAATGATGGGATAAAATTATGTTTTTATTGTTATTTTATTCATGTATATCCCACTTTTCTCCCAATAATGGGACTCAAGGTAGCTAAAAACATATTTAAAACACAAATTAAAAACAATACAAGACATTTGTAAAAGGATAAATATAAGATAAATATATACATATTTATAAATAATTATATTATAAATAATATAAAGACAAACAATTTGAAACATTAAAAATGTTAAAAGACATTTTCAAACTGCTTCAAAAAAAGAATGAATGAAAGGGTCAGAAAGAAATGCTACTGGCTAATTTATAGACCATTGATAAAAAGCAAAATTAATTGAGTGTTAATTACACACAAGGGCCTAAATACCCTAAAAGCGCCAGATCCTATCTGATTTGGGAAACTAAGTAGGGTCAGTCCTAGTTAGTACATGGATGGGAGACCACCAACGTATAGAAGGTGCTATAGGCCATATTTCAAGGGAAGGAACTGGCAAAACCACCTTTGAGTATTCCTTGCCTAAGAAAACACTATGAAATCCATGAGGTCACCATAATTTGACAGGCAACCTGAAGGCACACCCACCTACACACACACACACTAGACATCAACCTCCCCCACCATTTTTACACCTGTATATACAACATACAGTTTATTTAGTTTTGTGTGTTTAGGGTTTCTGTGAGACCCTGCATCATGTGGAGGTTTGACCATTGGACTAGGATTCGAATCTCACACTCAGCCATCAAAACCCACTACGTGACCTTGAGTAAATCACATTCACCTAGCTTCAGAGGACAACAAACCCACTCAGACAAATCTTTCTAATAAAACCCCCCATGACAGAGACCATAACTTGGAAATGATGTGAAGACATGCAACAACGAAGTGTTTCTGTGGCCCTGGTTTTTGTGTATCATGATTTTGTAATCACTGAATTTCCTTTTTTTTTTTTTTTCAATTGTATGCTTTTCTAGCATTTTGTTTGTTGTGTTTGCAAGTTTATAGGGACAACTTTGCTTTCCTAAGGGCTAGAAGTTAGAAGTGTGATGATGTTTGTTTTTTGAATGAAAGCTAAATTTCAATTTCCATGCCAGAAATCTTTTGGACAATTGTTTGAACAGGTTTGATGAAAGTAACCTAACCCGCTGGTTGTGCCCAATGTGTTGCTATACAACTTGGGTTCAGACAATCTCCTAATAGTATGTATCTGTCAGGGTCAGAGACCCGGGTAGTGAGCCAGCCCGGAGAAGGGAGTGAGAGACAGAACAGAGTCAAGCCGGAACGTGCCTAAGCAGAGAATTAACCAAAGAAAGTCCATTTACCAAAGCCAGAATGACAAGCGAAGCCATAGTCAGAGTCCAAAATCCAGGGATCAGGAGCCAAGAGTTCAATCCAAGATATCAGGAGCCAGGTGCTGGAAGCAAGGAACAGGCAAAGAGAGGGCTTGTAGAAATTTTGCCACAAGCAAAGGAAAGCTTCCAAGCAGGCAGGTAATATAGCCCAAGGCACAGGTGTGGCCAGTCAACCACCTCTTAAACTTAATCAAGGAAGCCTCCCTTTGTTCAGCTCTTTTAAGTCTCCGCCTTGATTGTGGGCTGATTGGAGCAGACTCCAAAGTATCTTTGGGATCACTGTCAGATCCCTGTTCCACTAAAGGAATGTCTGAGCCTGCTTGGTCCATGGCAGAAGGGGAGCTCTTGAACTGCAGGACTCATCTCCAGCCTGAGCAACAGGGACCAACAGCTGTTGCTCGTCATCAGCAGCTTCATCAGGAGCTTCGCCTGTCACAGTATCTCCTAATATGAGTCTGCCTGTGCTGTTAGAGCCCCAGACTCACCACCATCACAGGTATGTTTGCTGAAGACTCAGGGAAGAGCCTTCTCTGTGGCTGCTCCCAGACTATGGAATTCCCTCTCACAGGATGATAGGTTGGTCCCCTTTCTGGCAGGTGAACACTTTTCTGTTTACTCATAGAATCATAGAGTTGGAAGACACCACTGGGGCCATCGAGTCCAATCCCCTGCTATGCAGGAACACACATCAAAACATTCCCGACAGATGGCCATCCAGCCTCTGTTTAAAAACCTCCAAAGAAGGAAGAGACTCCACCACACTCCGAGGCAGCATATTCCACTGCCAGACAGCTCTGACCATCAGGAAGTTCTTCCTGAGGTTCAGCTGGAATCTCTTCATGTAGTTTGAATTCATTGCTCCTCGTCCTAGTCTCTGGAGCAGCAGAAAACAAGCCTGCTCCCTCTTTGATATGACATCCTTTCAGATATTTAAACATGGCTATCATGTCCCCTCTTAAACTACTCTTCTGCAGACTAAACATGCCCAGCTCCCTACTCAGGTCTTTGAATGTTAACTGTTTGATGTAGAAGGTGTTGTAACTGAGGTATGTTGCATTTTTATTACTTTAATGGCCTGTAAAAGCTGTTTAAATCAGTGCTTTAAATATGACTCTTAAAACCAACTAAGAGTCATATTTAAAGCACTGAAACTTTGGATTACTATTGTAAGATGTTTGGGCTCCCATATTGAGAGAAAGGTGGCATATAAATAAAGCAATAAAATAAAGAAATATAGAATTTCAATGTCAGAGAAAGGAGGAATGCAAAACCTGTGGTTTTTCTGCCATGTAGGGGCCATTTCAGGACACAGTTTCTATTGCCTGAGATTTCTACAGGCAGGATTGTTCATAGGTCCACGCAAAGTGAATGCAAGCAGTAATGACCACCAACGGCAATGGAACGGAGTTGGCTAATACAGCTTACGATTATGTGGCAGGGGAATGGGTTGGGAAGGGTCAGAGAACACACAATCCCATTTTATGAGTTTTAGCTCAAATGAGAAGTTTGCAATGACAGGACTTGGGAAAGGGTCATTTTCTATTTGTTTTTTGAGGGCAAGAAGCAAACATAGGATTATACCTTATTTGCGGGGGGAGTAGAATTGCTGATAATAATATTTACTGATTATTCTTGCTATGTGCCTTCAATTCAGTTCCAACTTATGGTCACCCCAAACCTATCATGGCATTTTCTGGGCTGAGAGCGTGTGAAAAAGAGTGTGCAAAATGCCCAAGGTCACAAAGTAGGTTGTTGCTGTGGTGTATAGTCTACTAAATATTATTTAATATCTAAAGATTGGCGATTCCAAACTGCTCCCTTCCACGTGCTTGCGAGGCCCCCAGACAAGCATGCACACAGACACAGCCAAACAGGCTGAAAAATACAAGACAAATCCAGGCAGGCCAGTAATTTTCTGGCATGCAGCTTCAGGAGACCTCCAGGCAACTACACTTTAAACCTAAATTATGTATGCATCAAGTGTATAAAAGATTCTCTGCCCCCAACAGGCTGCTTGATGAGATTTGTGCTTCCTAATAGCCAACTGTCAAGCACTCCCTATTTGCATACTGTCTGCCCTATTGAGAGCACCGTCAAAATCCAATCATTCTAAGTACTGAACTTTCGGAGGCTTTGTCTCCAACCCGAAACCCATTGTTTTCCCCGGGAATGGACTACCCTAAAGGGATATTTTCCCTATAAGAACCCCTGGTTTTGAGCACTTCTTCGGATCGCTCCTGGCTTCTATCCTGCCTTGCTGCTGCCCCGTTTGCTGAGCCTTCCCCTCAGCTTCCACGTGCTGAGAATCTCCGCTCCAACTGACTTTCTTCTGGCTACCCGGGCTACAGCATCAGGTGTAGTATTCCCCCTGAAAAATCCTTCTCAAAATCCCCTATCGAATTTCCTCCCTTTACTTTCTTAGGTCTATGTGAATGAGTGCGTAAGTGCGCTGTGACTGTCTTTTAAATAAAGAAAACAATTATAATTTCATTTTGCTTGGTTTTTGACTCGGCCTGACCTCGTAAACATTGGGTAAAAGATCTTGCTAAGTTGCCCTGCCTCTCGTAGTGCTACAGCTTGTGCTCTGGCTAATTCCCATTCCCCATTATTTGGAACACATTGAGGTGTCCCCCACGGGACCCCAGAAATCAGGGTAACAGGTTTCCATAGCTAAGCAGGAAATCAAACCCTGGTCTCCAGGGTTGTAATCCAACAGTCAAAGCACTACACCACTCTGGCTCATACTGTTTATCGAGTCCTTAAACAGTTCCTGTATATGGTATTACATAAGAGATGCTGCGCTTACTTTTTTGTTAGAAAAGTTTTAAATGCCTGAGACATCGTGCTATGTTGTAGCATTGAGGTAAGAAAGGGAAAGTGATATTTTAAAACGGAATTGTATTTTTCGTGCTGTTAAGGATTAGAATTTAAGTGGCTGGGCTGACACAGCTTGAAAAAAATTAATTTTAAACTAATGCTGGACAGGGAGTTGTAGTGTAAAATGAAAGTTTCTAAGTGCTGCCTGTGCTTGTTTCTTCCCCTCTTGTGAAATCAAAGAAGTGTTAACAAGAGCAACTTAAGAGCATAGGAAGCAGTTCCAGCATTCTGTTTCAAACAATGGCCAGGGGGTTGTTTTAGGGAAGCCCACAAGCAGGAGATAAAGTCAATAGCCTTCTCCAGTATTTGTTGCCCAGCAACTGGAATTCAGAGATACAAGGCCAATCTACAATGAAATGTTGCAGTGAGGAGTACTGCACTGTTTCTGGCAGCTAGCTATTTTCTTCTCTATGATGCATCACTCGCCTGGGACAAGGCGAACAAAATGAAATTCAACAGAGAGAAGAGTAAGATCCTACACTTAGGTAGAAAAAATGGAATACAGAAATATAGGATGGGGGACACGTGGCTGGGTAGCAGTACGTGTGAAAGGGATCTAGGAGTCTTCATAGACCACAAGCTGAACATGAGTCAGCAGTGTGATGCAGCAGCCAAGAAAGCCAATGCAATTCTTGGCTGCATCAATAGGAGTATGGTGTCTAGATCGAGGGAGGTACTGGTACCACTCTATTCTGCTTTGGTTAGACCCCATCTTGAATACTGTGTCCAGTTCTGGGCACCCCAATTCAAGAAGGATATTGTCAAGCTGGAGCAAGTCCAGAGGAGGGGGACCAAAATGGTGAGGGGCCTGGAAGCCATGCCCTATGAGGATAGACTTAAAGAGCTGGGCATGTTTAGTCTGCAGAAGAGAAGGTTAAGAGGGGACATGATAGCCATGTTTAAATATTTGAAGGGATGCCATGTAGAGGAAGGAGAGGGCTTGTTTTCTGCTGCTCCAGAGACCAGGAAAAGGAGCAATGGATTCAAGCTGCAGGAAAGGAGATTCCACCTGAACCTCAGGAAGAACTTCCTGATGGTCAGGGCTGTCCAGCAGTGGAATATGCTGCCTCCATAGAGTGTAGTGGAGTCTCCTTTCTTGTAGGTTTTTAAGCAGAGGCTTGATGGCCATCTGTCGGGATTGCTTTGAGGGTGTTCCTGCATGGCAGGGGGTTGGACTGGATGGCCTGTGTGATCTCTTCCAACTCTAGATTTCTATGATTCCAAGCAGAACCTCTTTTAGCCCAAGGACAAATGGAATTTCCAAGATGTTCTCGGGGGCTGCATTCTTTTTTAAGCCCTAGTTCCACCTAGGTTCCATTAGAAGTCTTTTCTCTTTGCTCAGATCAGGGACAGGTTGGGTTATTGATTTCCAAGTCCTGCACCTGCCCTGCCCGTATGTTTTGGGAAATGTGAGAAACGGTGGTGTAACTCACAAGCGGAACAATTAGTAGTCACAAACAGAAGATGAGCAACCACCAGTCTCATAACGCTATCACACATCCACAGGGTACAGCAGAGAAATAAAGCATACTTAATCTTTGCTTTTTCAAAAAATGAACTAGGTATACTTACAAATAGTAAAGCTTTCCTAGCATTTCATAGTGACAGGCTCTGTAACAATGTGCACTTCAAACATGGAAAAATATGAAAGATTGAGAGAGAGAACTGCAGACTACAAAACATAGGACAAACATACTTGGTCTAACTGTAGACTAATTGATACAGGAAAAGAACGAGCCTAAGATCTACAAAGGAAATGACATGAAAACGTGAAAACTCTTTCAGAGAATGCAGACTAGCAACTATATTGAGTATAGGCATCCTAAGATTGGTACCTTGAATATTTGCATGGGCAACAGTAAGTGGCAAGGCTTTGATGCATGCTTTATTGTCAACCTGACATACTTGTTTTGCTAGAGCTTCTCCCTCTGTCTCTTTCTCTCTCTCTCTGCTTCAGTCGCATAGGGACATGAGGGCGGGGAGGAGATTTGCCCCGGGCGGCAATGTTTCTGGGGCGTCCTGGCCCATAGCTGTGCCCCAGTGTGCCCTGGACACACCCCCATGTACCGCAGCCACACCCCCGCACACAGTGGCCATGCCCCTCATGCTGTAGCCCCACCATTCCTGCCCCCCTCCACACATTCCAAGTTCTGCCACTGCTCTGCTTTCCTCTTCCTCCTGTGCTTCCTAACTTTGGATGGAACCTGGAATAAAGGGGTAAAGACTTGAAGCCCTCCTAAAAATAACCCCCCTCCCCAATGATCTGACAAAGTCGGACCACAAAGAAGTGTAGTTGAGCCCTTTGAGGATTTATCAATCAGAAGTGTACTAAATCATCAAACACTAAGAAATATTAAGGCAGTGGCCATTTCTGCACTACACTGTTATAGTGCTATCATTCCATTTTCAAGAATCTGTGGAATTCTGGGATTTGTAGTTTAGGGAGGGGCCCTTAAAATTCTTAGCCAGAGAGCTCTTTGACTTCAGTACACTACAAGCCCCAGAATTCCACAGGATCTTGAAAGTGGAATAATAGCACTATTAACAGTGTAGTGCAGAAATGGCCAGTGATTGGCTTCAGACCTCCAAAGAATAATGAAGACTGCCTGCAATTTATCCTGTGCACACTTACCTGGGACAAGGTGGCAATAAACAATGGAGGGCACTTCTAAGGACACTTAGTGCTCTTAAGAGTCTTTATATTTAAGGATGTATCAGCAATCCAGTGTAGGGTAGTGGTTTGAGTGTTGGGCTATGACTTTGGAGAGCAGGTTCAAATCCCCGCTCAGTCATGGTGACCTTGGGCAAGTCACCGTTTTTCAGGTTTACAGGAGGGCAATGGCAAACCCCTTTTGAGTAAATCTTGCCAAAAGAACCCTGTGAAAGGTGTGCTTTAGGGTCACCGTAAGTCTGAAATAAAGTGAAGAAACACAACAATATCAGTGATAATAGACAGGAAAGGCAATTCACCCTTTCCCTGCAAAAATCTGCAAGCATGAAAAATGAATAACAACCTGACTGCCAGTGCTCAACCTGCCACACCTTAAAAACAATTTGGGCTCCCTGTAACTATGTAAGGGATTCCTCTTTTTGCAGGAAGATTTCTGGACTTTTATAGCTTCTCTGACCAACCACTCTGGCATCATTTTGGATACGAAGGAGTGAGATGACCTGAGTGTAACAGAATCCTCTCTTCTCCTATGTATGTTGCATCCAGACAATGATTGAAAAGAAAGTGCTAGTGTGTTTCAGTGATCATCAATGAGGTCAAAAATCTTATCTATTTATGTTTACATTACCAGGACCCAAATATTTCACATGCTAAATTGCCATTAAATTGCTGTTTGCTGCCCCATTTATATCTCTCAGCTTCTTCCTCCTCTTTTCATCCTGTCATTGGGAGCATTTTTATATCACACAATTATAGCACTGCAATTCTACTTTAACTGCTATGGTTCTGTCCTCAAGCAGGAGCTGTCTTGTTTGTCATGGATCTTATGTAAGTTACTCTTTTAGCTGAACTGCTCTCTGAAAATAAATATATAAATAAGCAAGCGTGTTGAGGATTCTTCTTTCATTCATATTTTGATTGAAGTATCAAATAAGAATTTTCAAAGCTCACTTCTTGTTGGAAGAAAGTTTTGACGCAAACTTTTTGGGGCATTTTTGGTGTACACAACCAGGGATGTTATATTTGGTCAAAGCATTTGATAATGACCTCCATGCTAGATTGATTAGCAAACTGATTAAATCTGAAATAGAGAGGAACACTTTCAGATGGATTCATAATTGTTTGAAAAACTGTGTTCAAAGAGTCATCATCAATTTTGGCACTTCAAACTAAAGGGAAGTCTTGAATGGAGTGCCACAGCTTTCTGTGCTGGGGCCAACAATCCTCAATATTTTATCAGTGATTTAGATGATGGGTTAGGGGGAGTCAATTTCTGAATGATACAGAACTGGGAGGGGCAGCTAACACATTGCAAGATAGGAACAGAGTTCAAAAGGACCTTGATAACCTAGAGAATTGGATTGAAAAATTGGATAGAATTAAATTCAACAGAGACAAAGGAAAAATTCTACATCTCAGGTTTAATGAAGTTGTATTTCAAAAATAATATAGGAAGTAGAAATAGCATCACTTTATTAGTAGAATGAGCAACAGAAGCAAGAGGCTCCTACATCAGTGGGGTGATGAATTTTCTCTGGATTTTAGTCTGAATTTTAAAGGAACTGAGTGGCGGAGCTTGGAGTGTGTGGAGTGGGGGTGGGAGGGGCAGAGCTACAGTGTGTGGGGTGTGGCCTGGGCATGGCGCAGTGGTGGCGCAGTGGTTAAATGCCAGTACTGCAAGCCACAAGGTTGTGAGTTCGATCTGCCCAGCTCCAAGGTTGACTCAGCTTTCCATCCTTTCGCAGGTCGGTAAAATGAGTACCCAGCTTGTTGGGGGCATGTATAGAAATGTTTCGAAATACATGCTACTTGTAAGTTGTTCGCCGCCTCGATCCATATGGAGAGGCGGGATACAAATAAATAATAAATAAAAATAAAAAAATAAAATAAAGTGTGGAGGCGTGGCTATGAGCTGGGATGCCCCATGTTCTTACGTGGCTGAAGGAGCTATCCAAGGTGTTGAAACTGTCTTCAAAATAGTTTCATTGACTCCGATAGCTTTTTTTTTTTTAGTTCAAACTAAAAACTGAACTTGATTTACTGCCCCACTGACATTTCAGAAACTAGCACTGCACTGGCATTAACTCATGTTTTCTAGATACTTTTGCAAGTTATTTATTACAAAGCATTTGCAGGCAGTTTTAGAAGAGTTTTGATTGTTTTCAGGTTTTGTGACATTCTCTAATTAATCCTTAACTTGTTGCCATTTTTTTTAATTAAGGAAAAGAAACAGCAAAGTAATGAGCATTGCAGGGAGTTCTCAGCCCAAGAACTAGTAATAACAATAAACTACTATTTAAACATTACAACTCGCAATGGGAATGAATTACTTCTTTCTTTCTTTTTTTTTTTAAAAAAATGAAACAACTTTGCAAGTTCCAGTAACAAGGACTACCTCAAGCTGCTGAAACTGCTTGGCTAAGAATATGCTTTAGTTAGGTAAATGATAAGCTGCCATGGGAATAAAATGGTTGCTCCCCGATGCAGGACTATTTTCAGGATATTCTGAAAGGGAAATACAGAGCAGAACAGCATCAGTCTCTTCCACCACACTTGAAAAGAAACACCATTCCCCAGAAGTCCTACATGGCAGGTTCTATCATGAGAGAAAGCGGGGATGTAAGCAAAGCAAAGCAAAAGCTCTGAGTTTCTTCCAGCCTCCCATCCCTGGAAAGATGGTGGGAATAGATACACTAAACTAGAAGCCACCAGCTGTCATGGCTGTGGAAGAAAAGCATGTTCTCAATGCAAAAGAAACATTGACTGATCACCGGTCCCCACTGAAGAAAAAAAAACTTTAGCTGGTAGCTAAACACACAAAAAAAAGATGGCTATCTCTTTACTTGAGAGAGGCAGTGTGGTATAGTATAATAGGAGTATGGTGTCTAGATCGAGGGAGGTGATAGTACCACTCTATTCTGGATTGGATAGACCTCATTTGGAATACTGTGTCCAGTTCTGGGCACCTCAATTGAAGAAGGATGTCAACAAGTTGGAATGTGTCCAGAGGAGGGCGACCAAAATGGTGAAGGGTCTGGAAGCCACGGAGCCCTATGAGGAGATGCTTAGGGACCTGGGTATGTTTAGTCTGCAGAAGAGAAGGTTAAGAGGGGACATGATAGCCATGTTTAAACATTTGAAGGGATGTTATGTTGATGAGGGAGCAGGCTTGTTTTCTGCTGCTCCAGAGACTAGGACAAGGAGCAATGGATTCAAGCTGCGGGAAAGGAGATTCCACTTGACCCTCAGGAAGAACTTCCGGATGGTCAGAGCTGTCTGGCAGTGGAATATGCTGCCTTGGAGTGTGGTGGAGTCTCCTTCTTTGGAGGTTTCTAAGCAGAGGCTGGATGGCCATCTGTCAGGAATGCTTTGATGGGTGTTCCTGCATAGTAGGGGGTTGGACTCGATGGCCCCTGGGGTCTCTTCCAACTCTATGATTCTATGAGTGTTAGATTACAACTTTGGAGATTAGGGTTCAACTCCCCAGTCCAGCAGGGAAGCCCACTGGTTAGGTCACACTTTCTCAGCCTCAGAGAAAGGCAAAGGCAAACCTTTTCTGGAGAAACTTTGCCAAGAAAATCTTGTGGTAGGTTAGTCTTAGGGTTTCCATAAGCCAGAAATGACTTCCAGGCCCACAACAACAACAGATCTCTTGATTTGACTGAATGCAGTAACTCTCTCATTATCATTGTCAAACAATGGCAATTGATGAAACAGGCAGGTATTAGAGTTACAGCCTCTGTGTGTGCACACGTGTACTCAAGAGTACATCATGGGCATGAAGCCAGTTCATGGAGTGAAGGATTAGAATATTATCAGAAATATCCTGAATGCAAACTTTTAGTCTGCTAGCAGTGAGGTACTTTGACGTGTGCACAGTCTTTCTTTGTTTAAACACAAACAAGATTTGCAACAGCCCTGGAGGCTATTTAGCTGGCATCAGATATCTGGAGATTTATTTTTCTTTAATATGCCAAGACTTTGCCTTTGAACAAGGTTGGAGAGGAGAGCTCTGTCCTTCTACTGACCTTGACAGGATAATAATGTTGCCCAGGCAGTTCCCGGACTGGTGCCAGGTTTTTGGTGAGCATGAGTTTGTGCAAGAGAGATCTCTACAAAATTCTGCTTTCTTGAGCCCTTCGGGGAAAAGGTTCTAACATGACTTTCCTTGGGCTTTTGCTTAAGGTGCTTAATAATAATATTTGTCATGGCTAATAAGGAATTCCATCAGAAACTGCTCAGCTAGCAGGTAAAGGTTACAGCCAGAATATCTTGTGGTTCACTTGAACAGTGAATGTCCATGGACTTTTTAACCAATGTCTGTAACCTCCTATACATCTAGTAGAAGAGCTGGCAACTTTGGTGGATCCATCAGGCAATATCTATCCCTGAATTTCAAAGCACTTCTCTTTTTTCATGTATTTTCTTCATGTTCAGGGCACATGAGGAAAATACATGAAAAAAACAAGAAGTACTTTGAGGGTATTTATTGATAGTTTATGTAGGAATTAATATTAATATGTACATTAAATGTTATTTAAAAAACTCAGTAAATAGGTATCAGGACTGGCCCTGGGTCTGGTGTTCTGCTATTAAATCTCCACCAATACAAATTAAGTTTGTTATCTATATAATGTTCTTCCATGAGGACTGGATGTAGCTAAGAGTTCTCCCATTCAACAGAGAGAGGCAGCCATTTTACCCATTAGGACTGACCTAAGATAGATGTTCTCTCATTGGGACTGAAGCTAGATGGATGTTCTTCATTAGGATTTGACCTAGATGAGGGTTCTCCCTTTACTACCACCAAGGAGAAGTGAGTTAGCAATTCTGCCATTAGGATTGGCCTTAGGTAGGTAGGAGTTCTCCAATTAAGATTAGACCAAGATAGGTATATTTTCTGCAGACAGAGCTAGGAAGCTATTTCAGACAACAAAATTGGGGATCTAAAAGCAAATGGTTCATTATTTGGTATTTTTTTATTTTGGTATTTTTTTATTGTGGTATTTTTATTTCTAGGGATAAGGAGGGGTCTCCCCCTCCCCAATTAATGTACCAAAATTATGTGTTTGCTTTTGACTTGTTTGTCTACGGACCTTGACTCGAGAGGGGAGGAGAGTCCCTTTTACACTTCTGTCTCAGGAAACAAAATGTCTTGGACCAGTCCTGGGCCTTGAGCAAAAAGAGCAAGGTCAGGAGAGAAAATTACATAGTGATGAATGCCTAGGAAAAGGATTGGGGACAGAGAAAAAGCCTCCAGGAACCCTTGCTCATGATTTTCATTTGTTCAGAGCAGTTGACCTTGCTATGAAACTTCACTCCGCACTTGTAATTACTAAAGTAATTGTGCCCTAGAGAGAACATAATAACTGAAACTGGTTAGGAACATTTCCACTAGTTTTATGGGCAAAAGACCTTGGTGTTTGGACATGAAAGGCAAACACTTCCCATATCAATTGCTCAGAGCTTTGAGGGGTTACTTCTTTGGAATACAGCTGGCTTGGAGGGATTCTGATAGCATCTCAAAGCTCTGCAGCTGCCACTAATCTACCATTGTTGCTGTTGTCTCTTAAAGTCAGATTCACTTTAGGGTCCCCATAAGTCAGAAGTGTCACAGGGTTTTCTTGGCAAGATTTGTTTAGAGGAGGACACTGCCTTCTTTTGAGGCTGAGAGAGTATGATTTGCCCAAAGTCACCTAGCAGGTTTCCATGGCTGAGCAGGGATTTGAACTCTGGCCTCCTAGACTCCGAAACCAACCCACAAATTACTGCATCACACTCAATCACCCACTATTCAAATCTTTCACCTCTTCTAGGCTTCGGCTGCATGATGGCAAGCTTATCAAGGACAGGCGCTACCACCTCCGCACCTATCCCAATTGCTTTGTGGCCAAGGAGCTCACCGATTGGCTGATCGACCACAAAGAAGCACAAGATCGGGAAACGGGCATTCGGTTGATGCAGAAGCTCATGGACCATAACATTATCCATCACGGTTGGTGC
Organism: Ctenosaura bakeri; assembly: GCA_948474755.1. Classification (NCBI taxonomy): domain Eukaryota; kingdom Metazoa; phylum Chordata; class Lepidosauria; order Squamata; family Iguanidae; genus Ctenosaura; species Ctenosaura bakeri. The sequence continues at coordinate 663,890 of CAOLHI010000130.1, forward strand.
TCTTCTCAGTTCTGATATCGTTTCGGGATTCTCTTCTCAATTGCGTGGACTTATTCCAAGCTGCTGGCCATGTAATTTCCTCAAACAGCTGGGCAAGGATTATCAGACACCTTGTGGAAATGAGGAGCTGTAGAATTTCTGGATTGAGTTTAACACTGAAATGGGGGTTGGTCAACTGAGGGCCCTCCAGATGTTGTTGGGATGCATGACTTGTTAGTTTTGGTTGAAAGTAGCATTCTCACAACTTCTGAAGCTCATTGCAAGCCATGGCCATGGAGAGGGGAAGTGACAGATGAAGAGGGAGGGAGAGAGGAAGGCAAATTGGCAATGGTGATTTCCTGTCCATTCCCCTACTGTTTGCTCCAGAGCCAGGCAGAGGGATGATGATGTTCCTTTGCCTCCCTGAGAATTTTCCAAGCAGGATGATTGATGTCATCTGCCAAAACCCAAGGAAATCTGATGAGCTTTCCTTGCTCTACCAAGTAAATGAGGTGATAAGGAGGCTTTCAAATTTCACTTTTGTTTTTGACAGATTAGTATGGAGCAGAGGTAGGCAACCTCAAACACTCTGGTTGTACAATTTTCAGCCCAAGAGGACCCAACCATTGGATGCACAATGGATGTCTAGTTTTGTTTCCTGCAGATTTTTTTTGAAACTTTTGGGGAGCTTGAGATGTTAACAAAGGGTCCTGTGTCCTGTTTCAAGGAATCCCCACTGTTCCTAGAAATTAAGAGCTGTAGAATTTCAGGATTGAGATTAACCTTGATACCATTTCCTTCAAGACAATCAAAATGTATTTGGGGTGGATTTCTTTTTTGTTTGTTTTTTGTTTTAATTCAAGGGACATTGGGGGTTCCAAGGAGACCTCGGGGAACACAAAAACTGAGTGGGGCCAGGTGAGACTCTGAGGCTGCACTTTGCTTGCTCTTCTGTAGACCATATCAAAGAGAGAAGAAAAGAATCGAAGACAGGCTGGAGAGACTCCTTTCCTTTCCTTTGATGGTTTTTGTCCTTACCCCTAGCAGTTTTAATAGTAGTGCATTAACAAGATTGTTTGCATTTCAGATTGAAAGCTAAACATTGCTTCTCAGTGAGTTGAAGCGGAGCTTTTATGACAGCTCAGCAAGCGAGCTTAGAAAGCCAGCTTTTGGGCATCCAGAGTACATATCCCTGACCTGGGGGAAAAATATACTCTTAGGCACAGCTATGCCTATTACTGCAGCCCTGCTGATCTTCATAATTGGGGTGCCATGCTTTGTACTGTTGCTCTTTGGAGTGTGTGCGTACATGTATGCTGTCATCGCTGTCCTAGGCTGGAATCTTCTTGGTGACTTATGCCACCGTAAGATTCTATTACGCTGGCATAGGCCTCTTTTCTTAGGCCTTTTCCGCAGCTTACCTTCTTGCAGCAGTGTCTGGTGGAGATCCCAGCAGCGAGATGGGAGTGCTCCCCTCCACATGAGACTGGCTCCCTGCGGAAGGAACCTCAATGACATGCTGCTTCCTTCCGCAGTGCAGCCAGGCACTTTCCCAGGCTGCACTGGTGCAGGAAGCACCACCATCACACTTCCTGCCTTTCCACAGGACAGGTAGCTGTCGGATGATGGCACGATCGTGGATCATTGTCAGGAAAAACCTGTCAATGATTTAACCTGCAATTAAGCTGCCTGGGGGGGAGAAGGGCAATGTTACCCTGAGTTCTGGGGGTCCCTGGGGGATACTCTGATTTGCTCTAAAAATGCCAAAGTTGGGGAAATTAGCAGAGCACTACTTTGCAAAGCAGAGGGTGGGGGCAATTCTTAGTGAGATCTTTTACTCAATTTCTACAGAGTCAGACCACACAAAAACCATCCAAACGTTCAATCCAGCTGTTTTATTAGAAAATACTTTCTCACACGCACACAGAGAGGCAATCGCTCACGTAAGCACACAAGGACTATTGAGATAAAAAAAGATGAAACTTGACAGGGGAAAAGTGGAGGGAACATGGGAAGGGTGATACTGCACCTGTCCAGAAGTCTTTGTCTGGGGAAAAAGACAACTAGGGAATAACTCAGCGCAGGGAGGGGGCTGAGGCGAGTCTCAACTAACAGAATGATAGTCTGCTAGTATAGCAAGAAATAGAGTCTCAAAAAAGGGATCTAGCTATAGGGCAAAACATGCCTCAGGGGCAGACTCTTTCCCAGAAAGGATAATGAGCAAAACTGAAGGATAATGGTTGTGTGATAGCTGCCTGATGGCTGCATGATGGCTGCCTGATGGCTTTGTCATGTAACTAGACCTTGCTTTGATATGTCTTGCTTGTTTCAAGCATTCTGGGGGAATCAAGCAATCTCCCCAAGGTATTGTTATCGCTGATGGCCCATTACCTGTGCGTACATGCCTTCCCGAGGTTTCTTGTGGAGATGTGATAGGGGGAAGTTTCTGGTCTTTGATCTTTTGTCCAGTCATTGGCATGGCTATCTACGCATCAGCCCGGTCACCTCTAGCTTGGATGCATTTTAATATTAAAATTATACTGCCCGGGATAGGGTCTGCTAGCAGGGGTTACAACAGGACCGTGATGACCTCCTGCAGAAGCATCATCACTGTCTTGTCCTTCTCCCATCCCCATGGCAGGAGAACATTGTCCTGTGGATGGGGCCTGATTGTGCTATACTGGCACAGAGATTCAGGGAAGATAGTGAAATGAAGCTGCTCTTCTAGCATTCAAGCATCTCAGGAGCTGGCAGGGCACCTTTATCACCTGTCAGAATAGCTTCCACTGCTGTTCCTTTGTCATCACAGCACCAGTATACCTCTGCTGCCATTCCACTGTCTCTGTTCCTGCTTCCTCTTACATTGGTATAGTTATGCCATCTGGTAGAATATTAGCCATTATGAGCTCCAGCACTTCAAGATTCACCACTATACCCCTGGCAGTTTCTAAATTTCCCAACTTTCCTAACAGACAATTGTATCAAAATATAAGCTCATGTACTAATTGCCTAGTGATCAGTAGAATTTTGTGGTAGAATAGTGATAGAATAGTAGTTCTTAACCTTTTCTTTACCGGATAACCCCTGTAAAATATACTTTGCTGCCAGGGACCCCCAAGACCTAACTCAAGATTTAAATATTTACATTTAGCTTTCAATATTCAGATATTCATTTAAATATTCATTTATCAAAGGCTTCTGGAAACCAGGATTCAAATCCCCACTCAGACACCGGGTCACCTTCGGCAAGTCCCTGTTGCTGCTGCAGCCACTGGTATCCAGCAGCAGGGTTTTGTGGACCCCCAGTGAAGGCTATACAGACCTTCAGGGGTCCTTGCACCCTAGGTTAAGAACCACTGTGGTAGAATATGACAGAGGGATGTTGAAGTATGAACGAATCTGGGATCCCAAAAGTATTGTGAGCTGTATATCCAACAGCTGCTTGCTTTGTATAATATCATTTCCTGGAGAAAGATTAAATTAAGGGCTTCCCCTCCATTATATATATTTTCATATATCGGCCAGACCCCTGTTAGTGTCTTATATATGCATAAGTTCCCCTACAGAAGCAGATGAACACTTTAAACCTGTGCAGGATGGCCAACTTCTGTTCAAGAATATGCCCATGTCAGCAGATGTGTGTGGTTGCGCACATTTGTGTGCATATTATATGCATTGGACGGACATTGATATGTGTGTACATTTGACTGTTCATTCAGTTGATCATATGCGTGTGAATTCAGTTGTGCAGAGTTGCCATTCAGCACAAGGGTTCCATTGCACAATCTATGTGTAATTTGATGTGGGCATACTTATGCTGTGCAACCCCAGTCCAAGATCCCGGTCATTGCCTTATGGTTTCAAACATGATCCATGTGGCTTGGAAAACCATTTGGACTACAACTCCCAGAATCCTTCAGCCTGCCTGGTCAATGACCATCCTGTTTGGAGCATTCTGGGAGTTATAGTCCCCAAAAACCAAACTTCTCCAAGCTCTAATAAGCCACAGATGTACTTCTTGTATAACACAGCGAAGCTGGCGTAGTTTTCTGATAAAATGTAAGATATGAATGTGCTTAGTAAAAAAAAAGATAATGTTGAACCTGTGAAGGTCAAACTGTTCAAGGACAGTTCAACATTCTTGACCAAAGGGGTATGAGAACTTTTTTTTTCCAAAAAAAAAAAAGCGTGGTGCAAGTTTTCCAAGGGAGTCCACTGTGATGAAGACTACCATTGAGAAGGAGACGGTCATGTGAGAAGCTGCGGGGAGTCTCATGCCAGATGAATGCTCTCCTTTCATGTCTCTCTGGCAGAGTTCCTTCCAGGCACTGTTCTTTCCCAAGGCGCTGTACAAGGCTCGGGTCTGTCTCTGTCTTGCTTACAGCCTCAGGCTGTCAGAAAAATTAAACTATACAGAGGCTTGTGGGGAGCTTTCTGTCGCCAGTTTGAGACAGGGCTGAGAATGGTTAAAATGCTTTTTGAGACCTGCTGAGAGAACATGGGCAGTGTGGTAGTGGTGGTGATGGTGGCTAGGAGAAAGAGATCATAGTTATAAAGTGGATCAGGGTAGGGAATTTCCATGTCTACGTGGCACATAACACACCCACTTCTGTGGATCTAGGCTACAGAGACTGGGGGCCGTGTTAACAGATTTCCTTTCAGGGGTATGAACCAAATATAAGAAAAGTGAGGATCTGTGCATCTGTCATATACACATAGGTGGATTTTCTCATTTTCCTACCTCTACAGCCAATCCACAGCCAGCCAGCCAAGATAGTTTATGTATATATATGTGTGTGTGTGTGAGAGAGAGAGAGAGAGAGAGAGAAAGTGTGTGTGTCTATATATGTGTGGGGGGGGGTTAAAAGCCCAAATCCACCTCTCTCTTTTTTCACATTTTTTTGAACATGTGAGTATATTTCTTCACATTTTCATCTTGTATGTCTTGCTTGTTTAGGAGAGCAAGCATGGCATAGTGGTTTGAGCATTTTTTTATGACCCTGGAGACCAGAGTTCAATTTCCTGCTCGGCCATGTAAACCCACTGGGTGACTTTGGGCGTGTCACATACTCTCAGAGCTTTTCCACACTTTGGGGGGAGGGGAAACGGGGCAGTCCATTACTCACCGGACTGGCACGCTCCCCCCGACGATCCACGCCGATCTGGAGCAGCGCGTGCCCGCACTACACACTCTCCGAAGATGAAAATGGAGGCTTCCAGTTGGTGGAGGCTCTCCACCAACCGGAGAAGCTCGCCAGCCGGAAGCCTGCCCCCAGAAGATCTGCAGCCTTGTGCTGGCGCGAGCCTGCAGATCTACACTTAGCACAGCGACAGACTGGGGCGTGCCAGGCTATTGAAAGTCCTCTTTTAATCGGTCTTTCAATCGCACAGCGAACCACCAGTTCTGGGCGTTCTGGAGTGGGCTGAAGTCCAGACATACATTAAGTAGTCCGGTCCCAGTTCGCCCCCAAGTGCAAACGTCGTCGCTGGAGGACGTGCCGCCCCGTTTTAAAAATAAAATGCGGAAAAGGCCTCAGTCCCAGAAAACCCCATGATAGGGTCTTCTTAGGGTCACCATAAGTTGGAAACAACTTGAAGGCACACAACAACAGCAACATGTCTTGCTTGCTCCCCTTGCCCCCTAACTAACGAGTGGGCTATATTTTTGTAAACACTGGAAATAAATTTCTCTAAATACATATGCTCACAGTGAGACATGGCAACATTAGCATGCATATATTCAGTACTTGCTAGTCTGCATGTCTCTCTAAGAGTTTACATATAGTCTGTATTCATGTCATTTCCTCTCTGTTTCTGCATCATTAGTCTGCAGTTAGTCTGTGTTTGTTCTTCATCTTGTGGTGTGCAGTTCTATCCCCTCCATGTTTGAACAGTGTCTTACATAGCCTCTTGTCATGAGATGTTATGAAATCTTTATTATTGATAATGAATCTCACTTTGTATGTTCTTACAAAGAAGACTTGTTCCTGTCATCAAGTCAGTCTCCACTTATGATGACCCTATGAATCAAAGACCTCCTAGCCATCCTGTCATCAACGGAGATGCCCAGGTCTTGCAGATTCAGAGCCATGCCTTCCTTGATTGAGAATATCCACCTGTAAGATGGTCTTTCTCTTTTCCTATTTCCTTTCCTACTATCTTGTCTAGTGAGTCATGTCTTTTCATGACATGGCTAAAGTATGACATTCTCAATTTAGTCATCTTGGCTTCTAGGGAGACTTCAGGCTTGATTTTCCCTAGGACCCATTCATTTGTCTTTTTAGCAGTTCATGATAGTCATGAAACTCTTCTCCGGCATCACATTTCAAATGAGTTGGTTTTTTTTCCTACCAACTTTCTTCAGCTTTCAAAACCATACATGAGAATTTGAAATACAAGGGCATGAACAATCCTAACTTTAGTATCCAATGATGTATCTTTACACTTCATGATCTTGGCTAATTCCTTCATAGCTGCCCTTCTAAAGCCTAGTCTTTTTCTGAATTCTTGACTGCGGTCTCCATTCTCATTAATGACTGAACCAAGATATGGAAAATCTTTAATTTTTCAATGTCTTCATTTTCTATTTTAAATTTATGTAAATCATCTGTGATCATTATTTTAGTTTTTGTAATATTCAATTTCAAACCTGCCTTTGCACTTTCTTCCCTGATTTTTTTCAATAATTATTCCAAGTCTTTGCTATTTTGTCCAAGCAGTTGGGTGTCATCTGCATATCTTAAATTGTTGATGTTCCTTCCTCCAACTTTCACATCTCTTTCCCCTGAGTCTAATCTAGCTTTAGGTATGAAATCTTCAGCATACAAATTAAACAGCCTCTTGCCTTACAGAAGCACACAGTCCCATCTCCATGGAAAGGTGGTGCATGTAGTGATGATCTAGGACTGGTTGGTGCTCACCAACTGCTTATGAATGCTAATTATTTTGTTTGGAACACAATTATTGTTTCTCACATTCCCTAACACAACCAGAAGGCAAGTGCAGCACCTAGAAATCAATTGCCAGCATGTCCTTGATTTGGGAGGGAAGGAAAAAGCTAGTGTGACTTTTGGGCTGTTTGGACTGCTGTACTGTAGCCATTTGCTCACTACGTATGCTTTTTCAGAAGGGATGTCTGGCAGAATCTTCATGGATTCAACAGATGCTTTGTCCTTTCTCTAGTGAACAGAATCCAACATTTGTGATGGAAGCATTAAGAAGCATTAAGAATGGACCTCCCCAACAGGGTGTCCTCCAGATGTGTTGGATTCCAAAAACCTCCTAGCCATCCTACATCTTCCCAGCCAGCATGACCACTAATCTAAAAAATCTGGAGGGAATCAAGTTGGAGAAGGCTGCATGGGAATAAAAGAAATTTATGGGAACACACCAGAGGTCTGTCTAGGCCAGCATCCTTTTTCCTCACAATGGCCAACCTAGCTGCTTCTGTGAAGCTGACAGGCAAAACACAAGACCAACAACATCCTTAAATAGTGTTTCCTAACTTGTGGTATGTGGAGGCAGGCTCCCAATCATGCTGAGAGGTGTAAAATCCTGCAGGTTAAAGCACTTTGCTCTCTCTTTCCCTCTACATTTAGAATGAGTGAGTCAAGCAATGGAGAGAGACTGGAAATACATGTTAACAGATTTCAACAAATCCCAGTAGGCTCAAGCAAAAGCAAACTGTTTCAGATTCTCCTAGCTAGTGTGTTCTTCCTCATTAATACTTATGCCATCTTGACCACACTCTGATGTTGTTTGGTCACACGTGTCCTAGTGTTCCTCTGTGAAAAGTTGGAGGGTATGTGAGAGACACCTATTGGCAATAGAAAAACGAAAAGCAATTTTTGCCCAGGAAGTGGAAAATCACTGGCATCAATGCCATACTTAGCAGTTGCTGGAGTGAACACAACATGCAATCCTTTGAATCAGCACCATAAAGTAGAGGTCAACATTTCCAGAAGAAAAGTTGAGTGAGTTCAGCTTTTCAGTATGAGCAACCTGCTCTCCAATGGAGTAATGTTTGCAGATGTTTTGATTCTTGCTTGAATGATATAGCAAGGTAAACAGGTCTGCTCCCTGCCATCTGCTGCCTGAGGGAAAGACTGGTCTCCACTGAATTGAATTAAACTCTGCTGTGGTGCTCTAATGCAGTTGTAATTAGTTTGAGGTTAATTATTAACATTTGCCTCTTGATTCCAACCCCACACCCCACAGCTTTAAGCTGCTCTTAATTTTTCACAGTCTGGAGAGCAGTTACAAAAGAATCTCAAAACTTTTAATTAAATAATAGAACATTGGCATGGGACAGAACCTCTTGGGCCACTTATCAAAGATGTCACCAGAACGTGATAATCCCTTGTTTAAAAAAAACTGTGCAGAGCTGAGTACTTGGGTGGCTGTGGCTGACTTTCCATTCTTTCATTTCTGCAGGCCTTGTCTGTCTTTTCTTTTTGAGATGGAGGACTTGTCTGGTCATTTCTCTAGACCAGATAAAGTAATTTCTTTCTAGGGTCACATCTAAGTACGGAAATGTAATGCAATGTTCCAATGGAATGTACTTGATCTTAATCACTTTCCCCCCATAGAGATCTGGATGTGGTCATAGGAATCTGGCACCACTTTCCTCCTCGGTTCACGAAAGAGTTTCCCTAGTACTCAAATTGCTGGAAGAAATGTGAACACACGGTTTTTGTATCACAAAAAGATATTAAACCATCTCAAGTACATCCAATGATATGAACAAGACAAAATATGACCTGAATAACTACTACTACTACTACTACTACTACTACTACTACTACTACCTTCATCATAATCATACAATTTATTTATATATATCAAGTCATCAGTTTAAATGGCACTTTACATGTAAAGGAACAAGGAAAAAGCCAGCCCTGGCAAAGGCATACAGTCAAATACACACACACACACACACACACACACACGGGAAGGAAGGAGTAGTGCAAATATAAAACTATGCAATGCAAGTGTAAAACAAACTAACCAGTAGAAATGGAAAAAAAAAACAATGTGGTATAAGATAAAGTGAACTGACAAATACATATAAACAAATTATACACAACTGTAAAATGATATTAAACTAAAATTCCAAAAGCTTTGGAAAACAAGGAACATTTAAACTTGGGATTCATAGAATCATAGAAATGTAGATTTGGAAGAGACCCCAGGGGCCATCCAGTCCAACCTCTTCCATGCAGGAACACCCTCAAAGCACTCCCGACAGATGGCCATCCAGCCTCTGCTTAAAAACCTCCAATGAAGGAGCCTCCACTACACTCCGAGGCAGCATTTTCCACTACAGGACAGCCCTGACTGTCAGGATGTTCTTCCTGAGCTTCAGGTGGAATCTCCTTTCCTGCAGCTTGAATCCATTGCTCCTTGTCCTGGTCTCTGGAGCAGCAGAAAACAAGCCCACTCCCTCCTCTACGTGGCATCCCTTCAAATATTTAAACATGGCTATCATGTCCCCTCTTAACCTTCTCTTCTGCATTTAAACTTTTAAAAACAATGGTGGAAGGAGGAGTCTGCAAATGGTTAGGGAAGCAATTTCAGGAGTACGGAGCAGCGTGTGAAAAAGGATGAAGCCAAGCCAAGAAGGCAGACACTTTTGGTTGAGTAAGAAGCTTGGCGTTTCTAGAACACAGATTCTGGGCAGAGTGGTAAAAAGAAGTGAGGGCTGAAAGACAGGGGGAATTATATATATGATTTTATATATATATATATATATATATCGAGAGCCTGTGTGGTGTAGTGCTTTGAACATTTAGACTATGAACCTAGAGACCAGGGTTCAATTTCCTGCTTAGTCATGGAAACCCACTGGGTGATCTTGGGTGCATCACATACTCTCAGCCCCAGAAAACCCCGTAAAACCTTAGGGTCACCATAAGTTGGAAATGACCTTAAAGGCCCACAACAACACGAACCATACTATAAAAACTCAAATTAAATATAAATGATATATAAACTCTAAGTAGATTACAGGAAAGAAAGAAAGAACAACCTATGTGAAAGGTTTAAATAAAATATTGTGACTAAGGCCATTTCCAGACTAGACTGTTAATAATAATATGATTCCACTTTCAACATCCTATGGAATCCTTGATTAGGAAAGCAAAATTAAACATACATCAGCAAGATTAGTATTTCACTTAAGACTGACAGCTTGTTATTTCTTATCTAACTCTTCCATCAGCTGTCTGTATGACCACAACAGTGTGTAAGTACCAAAATGTACACAAACAAGGCTATTACCGATGTAACAAATCATGCTATTGATGTAACATGTACTCCAGATTTCAGCAATAAGACTTTCATATAGTACAGAAAAATGTTTAGTTAAACAGAATGTCAAGAACAGCAGATGATCATTCTTTTTGTTAATTACATTAATCAGAGGACAATTAGGAATCTTCTAACATCCCTCATGTGCATTTTTAAGCCAACAGGGGCATTTTATCAGTGAATCCCTACACTGGCAGGAAGTTGGACTAGATGGGCCTTGGGATCCCCCCCCCAAGTCTGTGATTCTATTAATTGTGTGTGTGTGTTTTTAAATGCAGATTGCACAAATAATTTTGGGTCAAATAACAGTAATTTTACACAAACTCTGATCCCTGGTGGTGTGCTGTGTGGACTTTTTCTGAAAACAGAAGCACTGGGTCGTTTGTTGCATCTGTTCAATCAACAATCCTGCCCTACTGTTGTTGTGTGCTCTCTCTTTCTTTCTCTCTCTCACTTTGTGCATCTGGATGTGGGTGTGTCTGTACTTTCTGCTTTAAGTACAAAAGCTTTGGGTGGAGGGTTATTGCACAAATTACAGAAATTTCAATGAAATGAAAGAAGACTCCAGTTGTTTTGATTGTGTATAGAGAGCAGAAAATATCATGGCACTTGCCCATTTGTCAACAATATGTCCTATCCTCACCATAAAACAGAATGTTGTTGAACGTTCTTTAAACTCATAGTTTGGAAGATACAGGTTATTTGGGGAGCTGACCCACACAGTAGATGTTGCTTTGACAGATGGTAGATTTCAATGGAGAGCTTTATGGAAGGGACTCCAAGGCCCATCCGCTCCAAATTCCTGCTAGCCTTGCTGTCTCATCTCTTCTTGGCCTGTTCTCAATGCCCTGATTCAGGGCAAGCAATAGTTTGGTCAAGTCCCCTGCTCATGAACAGATCTCAAGGAAACATGGCCTACCTATGATATCTTCTGCCTCTTGACCACTGCCTTCAGTTATGAAGCTGTACCCAGGCCTTAACACATGATGATGGTGTTTTGTTGGTGACAATGATGACTCTCACATCATTTGGGTTATGTGTCTACAAAGGAAAGAGGGAGAGGAAGATGGCTGTATAGTGGTAGAAGGTGTCGCCAATTTGGAGGTTCCAATATGCATAATAAGCCAATTCCTGTCACATTTCAGGGGTGACAGCTGAGGAAAGAGAGCACAGCACAAACTTGTTCATGTTTTTTGAGATGATAGTATTAATGTTGGTATTACTTAAAAGAGCCAACCAAGATGCTTCTTTTGGAGATAGGATGAAGTGCTTCAAATAGTGCCTTTAATGTCGAAACTACAGCTCATAGTAGATTGATCAGCCCACCAACTTGGAAGCCACTGTGTAATATTGAATGGCTGAGGCTTGAGGGAAGCCTGACTTGGAAGAAGAAACATTAAAAAGGATATAGGTTCCTAATTGACCAGAAGCTGATCATGAGACAGTGGCAATAGAACCATAAGTCTGGAAGGCTGTTAAGGGCCATCTCATCCAACCATCTGTCATGCAGATATACAGAACTAAAGCACTCCAACCTCTGTTTAAAGACTTCCAAGGAAGGAGATTCTTCCCCCTCCTTGCAACCAAGAGAGTCTGTCCAACACCTCTTATAGTAAAGAAGTTGTTCCTAATGTTTAGGTGAAATCTCTTCTAATTTGAACCTACTGTTTTAATCTCTGTTTTAATCTCTGGAGCAGCAGAAAACAAGCTTGTTCCATCTTCTACATGGCATCCCTTCAGATATTTAAAGATGACAATCATGTCTAGGCAATCTCAGTCTTCTCTAAGCTAAACCATACCCTGTTCCCTAAATCATTCCTCATAAGACTTGGTTTCCAAACCTTTGATTGTCTTGGTCACCCTTCCCTGGATACATTACAGTTTCTCGATATCCCTCTTGAACTGTGGTATCCAGAAGTGGACATCATATTCCAGGTGAAGTCTGACCAATGCAGAATAGAGTTGGCACTACTACTTCACTCAGTGTGGACACTGTACTCCTGTTGTTACTAGCTGGGTGGGGTGGGAGTAGTAGTTCAACACATCTGGAAGGTGTGAGTTGGGAGAATAGAAATTGCTCAGAGAAAATTCTCTGAGAATTTCTCAGCCTTAGCAAGGACCTTTGCCAATTTTTGCCTGCTCATTACAACGATCACAAATATGAAACTTCACAACTATGAATTATCACTAATGATAGCAGTTCTCTAGAACTCCCTTCCTGGAGATTGTTTGCCATGGAATGTTTTTGCTCGGCTCCTGGAGCCAAACTAGGCAAACTCTTTTTCATTTGTAGTAACAAAGGCCATTTCTGCACTACAATGTTATAGTGCCATTATTCCACTTTCAACACTTCCACTTTCCTGTGGAATCCTGGGGATTGCAGTTGAGGGAAGGTCATTTAGAATTCTCAGCCGTGAGCTCTTTGGTCTCAGTAATCAACATCCACAAGATGTTGAAAGTGGAATAACAGCACTATAAGATTGTAGGGCGGAAATGAACTAAATGTGATCCTGGACTTGGTTAATTGGGAATTTGTGTTATAAATTGCTGGAGACTACCTGCATTCTTTAAAAAAAGTTATTGAATTTTAATTATAAATACAAAACAAACAAACAAAAAGGAAGGAAAGCAAAAAAGGGAGACAAAAATGAAGGAGTAATTATAAGCTTATAATTACTTAAATTCAATTGTTTGTCCCAGTTACAGTTGATCCATTGAATGAATGGAACAGAATGGAAGATAAGCCTTGACTTACTTATGTTCTTATTGATTCAGTGGATCTTTCCGAGCTGGTAGTGAAAACTGGACTTAGGTATTCATGTGCAGAAGAAAAAGTCTTTTTAAAGCTGGCATTTACGAAATACACGTTCATATAAAGACAATGTAATAAGATCCTTTGATTGATGAACAATGTACGGTGAGTATTTGTCTCCCTAACCCTGGAATAAACATCTTTCCCCTATAGTAAGGGCAGGCAGAATCTTCCTTTAAATTCCAGAAATTTAAATATTTTTTTCTCATAGAAAGACAAAACACCCAACCAGAAAGGAGTCACAACTGGAATACATGGATTTTACAAAGGAGGGTGAACAGATTTTTTGAATGAATAAAATAAAAGCATTCATGTTTTATTGTTTCATGATACTATTTGGTCTCCTTGAAACAACTTGTGCATCTGTGTCCGAGGATTCAAATATTTCCCTTGAACTTGTTTCAGTTTGTGATGAACATTTGGACTACAAGGACGCTAAACTGCTGTATCGCTTCCGCAAGGATGATGGGACCTTTCCTCTAAACAAGGATGTCAAGGTGTTCCTGAGGGGTCAGAGCCTGTATGAGACGTACGTGAGTCCTTGGTCCAAGGCCCATGGATCATAAAACTAACTGGTCCTTTTGCTCCTGCTCTCCCTTCCTATCTCTGGCACTTTTTTGGAGCTTTGATAGTTTCCTTTTTGTTTTTTCTGGAATGAGGTGTGGTTTAGGAATCGAACATTTCAGATGAATCAATGATGTGGAACATGAAAATCTATTCATAGATTCATAGAATCGTAGAGTTGGAAGAGCCCATAAGGGCCACTGAGTCCAACCCCCAGCCTCGTGAAGGAACACACCATAAAAGCATTCACAACAGATGACCATCCCGCCTATGTTTAAAAACCTCCAAAGAAGAAGACTCTATCACACTCCCAGGCACCATATTCCACTGTCTAACTGCTCTTACTATCAGGAAGTTCTTCCTAATGTTTAAATGGAATCTCTTTTCCTGAAGATTGAAGCCATTACTCCATGTCCTAATCTCTGCAGCATCAGAAAGTGAGCTTGCTCCATCCTCCATATGACACTCCTTCAGATATTTAAACATAGCTATCATGTTGCCTCTTAATCTTCTCTTCTCCAGGGTAAATATGATTAGCTCCCAAAGCCATTCCTCATAGGGCATGGTTTCCAGGGCCTGTTCAATGTTAATGGCACATGGATAATAGAATCAATGACTTGGAAAAGATCTAAGGACCATGTAGTCCAGTGCAGGAATCTAACATTAAAGTACCTTTCAGAAGCTGCCATCTCCAGTGAAGAAGAGTGCACTACCTTTTTAGGCAAGCTCATCCTTTGTGGAAGAGTTTTAGGGAAACAGTGGATGGTCATCAGTCTGAGGTGTTTTATTTCTCGATTCCTTCATGGTGAGGGGATTGGACTAGGTTGCCCTTGGGTTGCCTTCCAATCATAGGATTCTAAATTCTCTGGCAGGATCGTTTAGTTAGATTACAGCAACCTGGGAGAATAATTGGCTGTTTTGGTTACATTCTGCAGCCTTGGCACGCCCTCTTGTGGTAAGTCTGCACAGGAGGAGAGAAGCACGTTTTTGAAGTGTAGTGAGTTTCACATAAATACAAGAGCGCATTCAAAGACAAACCCTTGACAACCCAATGTTCTGAAGTGCCTTGACAGCCCCATGTTCTAAATTGCTAGTCTTATCAGGACTGTCTCATATAGGTTTGCCAGGTTAGTACCATCCTAGACCTTGACAATTCAGAGCCAAAACCTGAAACCAGCTCTTTGTGATGTCACAGCAGGTAAGCCCTGCTAATGTCATTAAACATGAATCATTAAGCCCCAGTGGCTCAGAGTACATAACTTATTTTAAAAACACACACAAAGTCTAACAAAGAAGAATGCACATACACATGCATACTAACATTTACCTGCCTTGAGAAGTGGAGACTCAGGCCCTTTTCACATGGCATTTGCCATGCAAAAGAGAGCCTGAAGCATTGCACGATTATGAGGAGCAATCTGCCCAATGCACTCACAATCACTTGATGCTCCAGGGGCCGGCAGGGGCCAGCAGGGGCTGATCGCACACCTTTTCATTTTTGGCTTGAAACCAAAAATGGTGCACGATCGCGCATTGCTCCCAGGCCCTGCACACACTTACCTGGTGTGCGGAGCCTCCAGAGCCAGGCCGGTCATGCTTCCTGCCCCTGTGCAGCCTGGGAAGGTCCCAGGCTGCACTGCGGAAGGAAAAGGTGGGGTTCTTGCATGAGCAGGCAGCTTGTGCAGAGCTGAAGCAGCAGGGAAGGGAGAGCCTTTCGGCAGAGGCTGCTTGCGTGATTCCCACACCCCAGTGCCGGAACAAGGTAAGGTGCGGAAAGGGCCTCAAAACCAGGCCATGAGATCTGAGGATCCCAGTATCAGACACTTACAGCAATGCCCCCTTGGATACATTCCAAGACCACCAGGGTGCCTGAAGCTGCAGGTAGTACTGAAGATGTTTCAGCTCTGAAACTGTGGATAATACTGGTCTGTTCCACTTCTGCATTACTGGAAGTAGCTCTCTAACTTGGCAGGGACCAGAGAGAGATGCAAAAGACTCAGACTACTGGATAGTATCTTTGCGTCTCTGTCTGGTCCCTGCCAAGCTAGAGGTCCACTTCCAGTGATGGCTGGAGCCAGAGCAGGCTGCATGGCTGCCACTGCCCAGAAGCTGGAGAACAGATCAGGGCAAAGGGTGGGAGGGAGGAGGATGAATCTGTGAGGGAAGAGGGCATTTCTGAATTTTTCCATTTAAAAATTTTCAGACTGCGGTTGACTGTGGGTAAATGAAACCACGGAAAGTGGGACTGAAGATGGGGGGGGGCGGGCTACGTATCTGTAGACTAGCTCATCCCAGCCCTGTTCCTCCTTGCTATGTTCTAGGTTGATCAGTGCAGAAGACTCCTTCCTGAAAGTCAGAGAGGAGAACTCCGTGAAATATCAAAGGACCTTCCTTGGGTCTGAAATGGTTGACTGGCTGGTCCAGGAAGGGGAGGCAGCAAACCGGAAAGAGGCCGTTGAGCTCTGTCAAACCCTCCTTGAGCATGGGATCATCCAGCATGGTACAAAGAAGGAAATCATGGGAAGGAGAGAGTATTGGCCAGGGACAAGGGAACCTCTTAGCTGAAAGAGAGCAAAATGTTTAGTTAGGACAACTGGCTGACCAAGAACTTATTTTATTCATTTATATCCCGCCTTCTCCCCAATAATGAGACTCAAGGAAACTTATAACTTATTCAGAACAATACAGATCCAGAGCTATACAAAACCATTAGTAATAAATATATATATATATATATATATATATATATATATATATCTCAAAGTTATTAAAACAGCTTTTAAAGTTCAAACCACTAGAATTCATTAAATAACTACTGTATATACTCATGTATAACTGTAAACATTTCAGTCAAAAAATTGACCCCAAAACTTGGGTCAGCTTATGCACAGATCAGTGTAAGCACTGTACCTTAACTCTTCTCAAAAATGGAACCACCCCCTTCTCTGAATAAAGTGAAAAAAGGTGAGAGCTAAGTCCATCCCAGGAG
Organism: Ctenosaura bakeri; assembly: GCA_948474755.1. Taxonomy (NCBI): domain Eukaryota; kingdom Metazoa; phylum Chordata; class Lepidosauria; order Squamata; family Iguanidae; genus Ctenosaura; species Ctenosaura bakeri. The sequence goes on from CAOLHI010000130.1 coordinate 680,542, forward strand.
AATCTATAAGAAGCACCAACCTTCTCTATTTTCTCAGTGCTCCTTTGAGGGGAAGCACAGTTTTTCCACCCAGGTATTCAACAAATCCAGAAACAGTGCCATGCCAGAGAGAATAAAAGAGGTTGGTGCTTCTTTCAGGCTCTCTTGGGACAGACTAAGTTCTCACCTTTTGCCACTCTACTCAGAGAAGGGGATGGTTCCTTTTTGGATAACAGTTAATACTGCACCTTAACTTTCACCAAAAAAGGAACCATTCCCTTCTTTGAGTAGAATAGCGAAGGGCCTTTTTGAATGCCTGGGTAGGGAAATGGCAGCAGCAGTGGCCAGGCGCAGCTTTCCCCTTTCCAAAGAATGACCCTTGACTTATCCACAGGTCATATCAAAATCCATAATTTTGACCCCCAAACTGCCCTCCACTTATACATGAGGTCAACTTATACATAAGAATATATGGTATGTACAAACCAACAAAACAGCGCAAAAAGCCCATCATAGTTAATTTCTAAAATCTGGTGGAAGGAGAGCATCCTAGCCTTCATAGGGAGGGAGTTCCAAAATGCAGGAGCAGCCACTGAAAACGTCTCTGTTTCTCAACAAAGGAGACTGAGAAGGTAGGGGAACAGAGTGAAGAGTCTCCCCTGAAGATGCTAGAGCTCCTGTGGGCTCATAAAGGGAGACACAGTCTTTCAAATAGCCTGGACCCAAGGCCATATAATGTAAGACCAGTGTGAGGAACTAGCTGGGGAAAGTTGTTATTATTTTTTGGACTACAGCACCCAGAATGTCCCAGCCAGCATACTTATTCTGGGAGCTGAGGTCCAAAAAAATGTAACTTCCCCAAGCTCTGGTATAAAACATATCTGTTTCAAGTGAGCAGCCTGCAGTTGGACCCAAACAAGGCACAATGGGGGATCAGAACCAAGGGGAGTTTTCAAAGCCTCCCATTGTTCTCAGTCAGGAATGGAAAGGGAAAGTTGTGGCCAAATCAAACTTCCTCCCTTACATAAGGAGGCCTGCCAATGGTTGCCAGGGCAGGACTTGACACCATTATGATAATATGGTGTGCTCTCCATATATGTGGGAGTTCTGTTCCAGGAACAAAAAACATGAATGCTCGCGTCCTATTCTTTTCAATGGATACAACAGGAGTGCAGACAAGGCATCATGTTGCTGCCATTTTAAGTATAGGGATATGACGCTTTGTGTGAGATGGAGATTGTGTATGTGTAGACATTGCAGTATGGGAGGATTATGATTTTATTATATATGTATATATATATATATGCATACACATACATATATGCACACACATGCACGCGTGCGCGCACACACACACATTATGTATATTATGTATATATTTCCCAGAATCCACTAGCCTCTATGACCAGCACTAGAAGCTGTTGAGGTAGGAAGAAGGAAGGAGCCAGTACAGTGGCTCCTCCACTTTTGCAAAGGTTCAGGCACAGAACCCTTACAGAAGTGGAAAAAACAACAAATAACTCCCTGCTGCTCCCCCTCCCATTCCCTTCTGGAGCTCCTGCCTTCCTTTTCCCATGCAAAATGAAAGGGAATGGGGTGAGGTATGGGAAGGCTTGTGCAAGCCTCCTTTCCCTCTCTGGGTCTCCCCCTCCAATTCCTATGCATTTTGCCCCAGTGCAAAGAACTTGTGTGAGGCTTTTCCCCTTTCCCTTCCATTTTGGCTCAGTGCAACTTCCTTGTGCAGGGGAATGGGGAGCTCTGGAAGGGGAAAGGAGCCTTGCACCCCAATTCCCTTCTGTTTTGTCTTTGCAGAAGTTCTCCACATAGAGGCAAAATGGGTGGGAAAGGTAGAAGAAGAATGGAGGGGGGTGAAGGATGCACGCTCTCAAATAATCAAATTTGCAAAGGTCAAACTCACAAACGTGGCGGGAGGACCTTAAAGAGAGAGAATTCAGGTTGGGAGGCTGGGGAAATGGCAGCATGATCATTACAGAAGCAAGAATCAGGGAAGTGAAGCTTTGCTAACCCAGTTAAGCATCAAGAGCCATTGTCATCCGCTCCCAGGTCATTAGTAGAAGACTGTTAAATCTCATCATCTGGCAGTTTTTCATGTATTGACTCCAGGTTGGATGGAATGTGGGAAGAATCACAGTCTTAACCTATTTCCCTCATCTGTTGTCTCTTCAGTTTCCGTACGGCACCATTTTTATGACAATGACCTCCTCTATCAATTTCGCATCAATTTCCGTCGAAGGAGGCGCCTCACGGAGCTGCTCAATGAGAACTTGCCCAGGACCCCCTCAGACAGCCCTGACAGCCCCTTCTGTCTCCGCAAGCTCAACCCTGAGCAGAACAGCTCTAGCTTCCTGTCAGGTGACTCTGGATTTTGGTGCCACCTTGTGAGTGTGTGTGCGTGTGTGTGCACGCGTGTGTGTGTGCGTGCATGCACACGTAGCATTTAGGGCAGGATGATGTTATTGCATGCACACTTCACATTTTTAAAACTTGGTTTTTGCTTCCCTTTGTAACTTCCGGTATGACACGGTAGGTGAGGACCCCCAGATATCACTTTGGTATCATCTAATTCGGCCTTAGCTGGACCTGCTTTCAGTCACCTCACTCCACGTGTTTGCGAGGTTCTCCGGACAAGCACGGACATGAGTTAGGCTGCTAATTGCTTTCACATTCCAGACTCTATTGAGGCCAGCAACCTAAGCTTTGCTCCCAGCTTCAGGGAACTTCCACGCGCAAACTTCACAATAGCTGCGCGGCTCTCAGCCGAGCCAGTCCGGTAAACAAGACATTTACATACTGACCAAACTATTGTCATCAAGCGCTAAGCTCATCATGCTAAATTTGACCTTTCCAAATCCTTTGTCCAGCGCCAAAACTCCTTTTGTTCTCACCTGGCTTGCCATAGCCCAAAGGTACGAACTCCCCTATAAAAACCCCTCATTTTCAAATGGACTCCTTGGATCTCTCTGGACTTCCATCCAGCCTTGCTGCTGCTCTGTCCAGTGAACTTTTCCCCTCAGTTCTCCACAACTGAGTCTGCCTTTCTTCTTCGGAACCCCATCTCTCTTTCTCCAAGGACAATGAGACCAGGTGTCGTATTGCCTATCCTTAAGCTCTCCAATTCCGTTTCCCAGTTAGTTAGTGTGTGTGTGTTATTTATTTTCTGTTGTTTCTCAATAAAACTTATTTTTGGTTACTTTTAAACTGGCATGCCTGTTCCCTGACCTGAAGCCGTAGACATTGGGTTTAAAGATCCTTGCAAAGTTACCCTGCCTCTCGTTAGCCAAAATAGTGCTCTGGCTAATTTTTCCCCAATTGGTATTTTATTTGGCAATCGGGGCGCCTCTCCCAGGACCCCCCAAAACACAGGGTAACACCTTCAGCACATTGGGCCCAGAGTTACATTTATAGTTGAAAGACTTTGGATAGAAGGAGAGTGCTTAACCCCTTCCCTCACTAGTTTTCTGCTCACCCTGCATTCTGAGCATGCGTAGAATGCTTGACCCCTTTCCTTCTGTTGCCCAGTATTCTTCTATTCATTCTACACTGTGAGCATGAGGAAAGTGCTTAACCCTTACTCCACCCAATGGTTTCCTGCTTACCCTCCATTCTGAGCATGAGTAGAGTGCTTGACCCTTTCCATCACCCAGTGGTCTTCTGTTCACTCAACAGTGTGAACATGAGGAAAATGCTTAACTCCTTCCCTTGCCCAGTTGGTTTCCACTCACCCTATATTATGAACAGGTGGAGACTACTTAACCCCTTCCCTAATCCACTGGTTTCCAGTTAACCCTATCTTGTAACTATGAAGGAGGTGCTTAATGCCTTTCCCTTACCTTCTGTTGTCCTCCTTACCCTCTATTTCTGGCATCTCTTCCAAACCTGTGGCAAAACCAATCACAAACATGGGGTGGACAATTGTGCAAGGGGGCAAAAATAAGTAGAAACTGCAACCTATAAGAAACAAGGAGTAACTTCTGGTTTTAACAATGGATTCAAGCTGCAGGAAAGGAGATTCCACCTGAACCTCAGGAAGAACTTCCTGATGGTCAGAGTTATCCCGAAAGTGGAAAATGCTGCCTCAATGGAGTGTGGTGGAGTCTCCTTCTTTGGAGGTTTTTAAGCAGAGACTGGATGGCCATCTGTTGGGAATGCTTTGATGGGTGTTCCTGCATAGCAAGGGGTTGGACTGGATGGCCCCTGGGGTCTCTTCCAGCTCTATGATTCTATGAACTTCCTGTATTCCATGACTGATTTCCAGATGTTATTTTGTATTTTGATGGAGTTGCTGCCTTTAGAAGCCATTGTGGGGTACTTTGGATGATTTTTCAGGATTTTAAAGATTTTTGTTGTTGTTGTTGTTAAATATTGTGTGAAGGGCTCTGGGAACTCTGGGGGAATCCATGGAGGCACTAAAAGCAGTGGGGCTGCATATAGATTGTGTGCCACATTTGTCCCTCGCTTGATCTAGATCTTTGCTTTAGAGTATGGGGAAGTAGAAGGTGGAGGAAATGTGGGGAGGATGTGTGGAAAGCAGTTGTCAGTGGAAAGTTAAATTTTCATAGCATTCCCAAGATTTGACCTATCTGAAAACCCAGTGAAACTCTGAACTTCACAGACAAGATTCTGATTCTTCAGCATCATTCAAACAATAACTTTCTCCCTGAGGAACTAAATAGTATATTGGAAAGTAGCATGATTGTTTTTACTTCCACTAAGCTCTGTTTTGTCTCTTTCAGTCCAACCCAATAAAGAAATCAAAATGGTCTCCGCAGTTCGAAGGAGTAGTGTCACCTCACTTGCTGGTGGATCCAATGCCTATTACAATCTCTCTCCAAGTTTGGGTCTCCTGCCAGCTGTTGAATGCAACCCTAAATCTGGTGAGAAATTATTTTCTGTGCTTACCCTTTCTTTTATATAAAATTTAAGATACAAGCAGAGAGGGCATTGGTCAAGATCTCTTTGCGATAGAATATGACCTACAGTACGAGGCACTAAATAGCAGAAAAATGAAACTGTAAAGATTAGAATACAAGTTCTGTGGAATTCTGTGAGATAGTTTCTAGTCCCCTTTCTTCTGTGTTTTTGTGTTTGCTTTTTTTAAATTTACTGAGGCACACACCTCCTCAGCAATCAGACTTGAAACTTACAGTAAGCCCATTTGTTATCTTCTTGTGACCAAATACAAAAAAAAAAAGCATGCTAATTGCAAAGTAAGTAGGCGAGGACAATCAAGGCACTATGACACACATATGACTTTCACCCCGAAGGGAGCGCCTCCTCTAAAAATGTGACAAACATATTGTTTTGTTTGACTCTTAGAAGTTGGTCTGAGTGAACTCAGTGGGAATCAATTCTGAAGAAATATCCTTAGGATTGAGATAGTTAAGCTAGCGCAGTGGTTCTCAACCTTCCTAATGCCGCGACCCTTTAATACAGTTCCTCATGTTGTGGTGACCCCCAACCATAACATTATTTATTTATTATTTACAATGCCTCCCCCCCAGCAAAGACCGCCTCGCCGGCCAGGAACAGGTAGGGGGTGGGCAGGGAGGGAAAGAGGAGCTGCACGTCTCCCCCAGGAAAAAACTCCAAGAACCCCCCCCCCGGCCTCTGCTTCTGCTTCGCTCTCGTTTCTGCTGGGGGGGCAGTGTGGGAAAAGAGGGCAGGAGGACACGAGCACGTGGCTCATGCTTGCGCACCACCACTGAGGAGGGAATGGAGCCTAAGACCATTGGAAATACGTATTTTCCGATGGTCTTAGGCAACCCCTGTGAAAGGGTCATTCGACCCCCAAAGGGGTCACGACCCACAGGTTGAGAACCACTGAACTAGCGCATAAAAACACAATCCAATTTACTCGTTTCTGCTTTCTGGTATAGTCTAGGAATGGGGAAATCTGTCAGTTTGAGATTCTCCGATATTCAAGGTTTAAAACTTCAAATTCTACTATCCCAAATATGAATATATTTGCAAATTTGGCTAAATTCTTCAAAAATGAACTGAAACAAAATGCTCTGTCTGCACTGTCCAGCTCAAAATATGCGGTGATTCTCAGTATGAAGAGAACAATGGACATGCCTGATACGTGCATCTGTAAAAGATGAGGAACCTCTATGGAGAAAAAATTGGCAACCTTAATTCAGTCCACTAACAAAGCTAAATATACAATTACGCAGAGATTCAAATTCTAATATAGAGATATTTTTTTTTTTTTAAGAGTTAAGCACTCAACGTCCTGGGCCTGGATGGATGAATCAAATTAATCAATGTGTCCCACATTCGAATTCTATTAGTCTCAAGCAGAACCTGAGAATTTTACTTTGAGGACTGCAACATCTGGAATCTCAAGTGTCATTCTTGTTTTAGGATCCTGGGAGTTATATCCCAAAGGTGACATTTCCAGGATCTGGGCTCAAAATTGTTTCCATCCAGAATATGAAGAAGATGGTAGATTTTCGGGAATTATTACTTTAAAAACCTGAACAGATTTTCCCATCCATCTCAGTAAATGTCTCGTCCCCTCTCTGCTGTTTCTGTGGCTGGACAGCACTTTTATAATCCCAGCCCATCACATTGACCAACAGAGCCACAGAGGTCAGCCTGCGATCATCAGAGTGGCAACGGATTTCCTTCGTTCCTCTTCCACAGAGCCATTTTACACTAAACCTTTTCCATTGCATTTGAATTTCTCTTTGAAATGTTGCAGGGGCCAAGGCTAGCTCTGATGAGATACATTTGTTCCTCTGTAAACTGACTTTGACCTTGACTCAGCTGTGTCTGTGCCTGCACTCAGGTAGACATGCTTTTTGCCCCACCGAGAAACACCTGTGTGCAGAGAAAACGTATCTGTCTTATCTGGTTAACGTTCTGGTTCATTGCTCCTTTCACACCACTATGTTACTCTTTTGCATACCTGACTCTCAAATTAGATCTGTCACTTTCTCCCCTTCCTCTCCATCTGCAAGTATTAAAGAGACCTGTCACCAATGAAGAGCTGCTGACCCCTGGGGCACCGTATGTCAAGAAAACGCTCACGGTAAGTGACCCGGTCATCAGAATGTTACATTAGCAGTCTTGCTGAAGTCAGTCTTTTTGACTGTGTGCTGTAGACCAAAACATCATTTAAGCCCGGTATACACAGCAGAAGAATCAAGAGGTAAAACCTTTTCTGGATGGTAACAGAGAAACTCCTGATGGAGCCAAGGAGTGGTCCATCTGGTTCACATCTGGCTTTCTACAGTGGCTAGTCAAACACCTTCGGGATGCCCACAAACAGGCCATGAAGGCTGAAGCTTAGAAAAGTTATCTTTAGAGGGCTCCAGCTCTTAAGTGTTGCCACCAACTGGAAGTTTCTGGGAGTTAGAGCCCCCCAAAAGTGACTTTTCCAAGCTTGGTGAAGGTGATAGTCTTCCCAACAGTGTGGGAAAATTGAAAGTCCATTCAGTTTTATAGTAGAGCTGCCAGGGCTGATAGCTCAAAGAACTGGGACTTTTTGGTAAGCAGCAATAATGGTGTCATGTTCCCCCACTGAGGCCTTTCTGTGCCTTCAGAGCTTAGCTGCAATCCCCACAGCAGCTTTCTTTCTTTCTTTTCTAAATGACAGTACATAGTTGTGACCCATTCTTGTACTGTAAAGCATTTGGGGGCAGCTTTGTACTGAACAGGCAATCAAGATCCATTAGCTTGACAAAAGACCTGCTTCTCATGCAGATGAAAACTTCACAACCTGGTTGGTTGTTAACATTCCACAAGGAAACTTGCATTTTTGTATACTTCTTGGTAACATGACTATGATGTCTGTTATGAAGAGAGCCTACCTTTCTTAATTTTACCGCTGTGCCACTAGTTATACTGGTGCAGGTATCACCCACTTAATTAATGGTTAATAGTTGTTGGTAGAACAATTCTCTTCCATGAATTTGTCTAACTCTTCTGCCACTTACAAAAGATCTACGGGCTAGTAGCCTTCACCATTATTGGTTATATCAAGTACTTCCTGTTGTTTGGCCTGCTGCCAGTTAACCACACTGAGTGATTCCAAATTCAAATGGTAGATAGTGTATATAAACCTCCCAGTGACTGGATAGTTCTGGGAGCTGTAGTCCAAACTCTGTGTATTATGAGAGAGGATGCAAGAATGTTTTGTTCCCCCTTTTTCTATGCCATTCATAATCTTAAAAACCTCAGGAACAACGTGAGGGGAGACTTCAGACTTCTGAATCCTATTTTGGTTTTTTGTTCTGGAATCATAAGTTTTCACTAATGAGAGCCAAGTGCAAAAGCATGGCTTGACATGATTAAAGAACAGAGTACTTCTAAGCATATGCCCAGTGCATGGATTTCTGATCAGTACTGGAACAAAGCACATATTTTCTTGCACACAAAAATCCACTCTTGCTTTTCCCTAAAGTACCCACCCTTCCGTATCTTTTAAACTGTATACATATTTTAGCAATGCACATTGGAAGAAGTGCACATTGTTTTGTAATCACATTACCCCCCCCCCGCAAACAGCTTTGGGAGTCTCAAGGATGTGCAAATTCTCAAGGGGATGGTTGTTTCTTGCTTATAAGACTTGAGAGGTGCAAAAAAAGTTTGCTTCAATGAAGACCATTGCATAAAATAAGATTCTTTTCCTTCCCTACCTTAGATATCAGGGGAAAGAGTTCAGTGTGGCCTTCTTGCAGAAATACTAGTTCCCGATGGGATTTTGTGGTATTTCAAACATGTAACACCACCTTTCAGTACACACCTGGTGCCAGGCAATCTAAAATGATGCCACCTGGGATGAGGGAGCCTTAACTACTGCTTGAGTCTACACATTGAACAAACTGGCACTTGTTTTGGAACATTCCAGTGGGAACTGGGGGCATTGCTCTGGAATTTTGTGTGTGTGTGTGTGTTTTGTAAGTGTATAAATTTCTCTGTCTCTCATGGGTAGCAGAGGGTTGTGCCAATTAAGTTTCTCCTGCATTTTAATTATGTGTTCAATATGTGTGTGTGAGTGAGAGAGAGAGAGAGAGAGAAAGAGAGAGAGAGATTATTATAGTGCTCTCTGCTTGTTCTTTTTAAAGTTAATTCTCCAGGATTTTCCTGAAAATGGCAGCAAAATGTTCTCAGATGGCCCTCTTGAGAATTATGGGCCTAAGGTAGGATAGGAATAGTTGTTTGGTTCTATGTATGCATTATTTGTGTTTGTGTATCCATTTGTAAATGCACATGCAGGCCATTTCCACACGGGGTATTTGAAACGGTGCAGTCCGTCCTCCAGAGAGGATGTCTGCACCTGGGAGCGGACTGGGTACAGACTATTTAATGTAGATCTGCACCTCAGCCCATTCCAGAACGACCCCAAGTGGTGGTCCAGCGTGCTTTTGAAAAACCCATTTCTTTTGGTTTTTCAAAAGTACGGAGCGCGCCAGTGTGAGCCTGCTCCCTTGTGCAGCCTGGACCGGACCGGGGAGCCATAAGACCCGGTAAGTAGCGGCACGGGGCGATTCCCTTGCCCCATGCAGAAATGGCTGCAGAATTAGCCCAGGGAACTCCACTAGCCATTGGTGGTGATTGTGTGGTTTCAAGTCATTTCTGACATGTTGACCCTAAACTGACCCTGTCGTGGGATTTTCTTGGCAAGATTGGTTCAGAGTAGGTTTGCCATTGCCTTCCTCTTAGGCTGAGAGAGTGTGACTTGCCCAAAGTCACCCAGGGGATTTTCATGGCTGGGCGAGGATTCAAACTCTGGTCTCTGGAGTCGTAGACCAGTGCTCAAACCACTACACCATGCTACTCTGGAAAGAAATTTCTTCTTGGGACTCCTTGCAGCTGCATTAATTGGATTAAATTGTACTGGAAGTTCCTTGTGTCATTTTGAAAAGAAGAGTAATTTGTGTGTGTTTGTGTTTGTGTTAGTAATAAGGTCACAGGAAGCTCTGTTTGACTATGGCTATTTCTGCACTAGACTGTCACAGTGCTGTTATTCCACTTTCAGTATCCTATGGAATCCTAGAGTTTGCAGTTTAGGGAGGGGCCTTGAGGCCCCTCCCTAAACTGCAAACCCCAGGATTCCATAGGATGTTGAGAGTGGAATAATAGCACTTCGACAGTCTCGTGCAGAAATGACCTCTGAGGGGCCCATAGTCCACCAAGCCTAGTGCTGTTGAGTTCTGCAATTGGCAGCAGCTCTCCAGGGCCTGCGAACTCCTCCGCTTACCTGGAGCTGCTGGGAACTGAACATTCTGCTTGTCAAAGAAGGTGCATCAGAAGCACTGAGCCCTCCCTGGTCTCAGAACACTTTGAGAGTCTGTCAAATAGAAACATAGTCACAGGTGCACTAAGGGAACAGTTTATTGATTCCATGAAGATATTATGTGGGATGCAGCAATAAAATCCAAAGCAAAGGCAAAGTTAGATCACTTTCCTCAGCTGATCAAAGCAGTCCTTCATCACAGCTATTGTCCACTAGTCTCCCCACAATTAATGAGACACCACCTGCAATAGAGCAGCTTGCTGGACTGGATTATGGTTGATGCACACATACCCCCAACCACATGAGATCCTAAATGATACCCTAACATATCTCTAACAATGGTAGTATGATATGAAAATATCTGTAGTTTCTCTTGATAAAAAAGTTACAGGTACATCTAACACTTCTATGGCTTGTTGCCTTCCATCATAATTAAAGGAAATGCTAATTTTCAGTTAGAGAGGTTAATGCACATAAAGATGCACTCTACCCCCCATCCTGGTTTACAGACCCCTGAAATCTATCCATGTTAAGAATTCCTATTCTGGTGTGAGGATACTCTGCTTAATAAGGGCTTTGAGCATCTTTGGCTGGGGCCTTCCCCTTTTAATGTTCTCCCAATGGGAGACCACTTGGAGGTAATTAACAGATTATTTGTGTTTGTAAATAACAAAAGAGGAACTTACCAAGTGATAATTCCCAGCCAAAGATGTTATTATTCTGCTGTAACTGCATTTAGAGAGTCAGCATGGTATAGTGGTTTGAACACTGGAGACCAGGCTTTGATTCTTCACTCAGCCATGGAAACCCACTGGGTGACCTTAGGTGAATCACACACACTGAACCCCAGAAAATCCTATTTGGGTTGCCAGAAGTGAGAAATGACTTGAAGGCACACAACAACAACAATTGCAATTTACTTGCCTGGTGTGATAAAGTTAGTGTCTGCTTCCATGGACCCTGATCTCTCATTGGATTGTCTACATAACTGCCTACAGGTCCTCTGCCTTGGAATCAAATCTCAACTTAACTTCATACCATTTTGGGCAGGATACAATTTTGTGAGCCACGTAGGTGGCCAGCCCTTTAAGGGGAAAAAAAAAAGAAAAGAAAAGAAAAGAAAGGAAAAGCAGAAATAGAAATCTCACAGATTGAGGAGGTAAATTTGCTCCCCCATTCCTTCTCCTCCACCAGAACCTAGTTGCTTTGCACCTTCATCCCTAAGACAGAGTGTGCAGCTGTGGTGCACAAAGAGAATGCTTGCAATTGTTTCTCTCTTCTGTCTGCAGATTGTGGGAGATGCAGTTGGTTGGGGGTTTGTGGTCCGTGGAGGACAACCCTGCCATATCCAGGCTGTGGATCCAGGAGGACCAGCTGCTGCTGCTGGCATGAAGGTATCAGTCTCATGTTACTCTGATTTCGGGGGTCCCTTGGGGACACCCCACTGTGCTCTATGTGATAGGGAATGGAAACTAGCCAGAGCATGAGCAATAGCAATGTGAGAGGCAGGGTAACCTAGCAGGGTCTTTTTACCCAGTTTTTATGGGGTCGGGCCAAGCCAAAACCCAAACGAAGATGTCCAATAAAAATGATTTTATTGAATGAAAGTCTCATGCACCAACGCAATCGCTCACACACTCACTCAAGAGCTATTAAGAAGCAAAAGGAAAGAAACTGGATAGGGGAGTACTGAAGGGATTGCAGCTGGGGTAATTATGCACCTTTTCCTGAAGTCCTTGGTCCAGGAAGACAGCGGAGAAGTGGGGCTCAGCACAGAGATGGCTGAGGGGATTACTCAACGGGTGAAGCAATGGTCTGCTGGGATGACCGGGAGTGATCCAAAGAAACGCTCAAAAACTGGGGCTATTTGTAGGGGAAAAGGTACCTGAAGGACTAATCCTTTCTCCGGGAGAACAATAGGTGTTGCAGCGAGAACGAAGCTCCACAGTGGTAACTTCCTTTGCGTGATGGGATTACAAGGTGTTGCCACAATCTCAGGATCTTCGGCTGCATTTGGTTGTGGTGGGACTTCGTGTAAATGGTCCTCACTTGATAGGACATTTGCTTAACTTGGGGCAAACATGCTAATCCCCTCAAGTCAGCTTCTCAGGGGCTGAGGACTCTTTGTTTACTGTGGGTTTGCACAGCTTGAGGTCTCCTGGGGCTACGTGACTGGGACTTTTACTGGCCTGACCCGGTTTTTGATCGTTCAACCATGGCTGCCTACGTGCTCATCTAGGCGACCTCTGGGGCACACGGAATCATATTTAATATCAAATTGTAGACCCTGGGATAGGGTTTTTCTAGTGGAGTAACACTTACACTGAGCTTCATAAAGTAGGCAAGTAAACATAGCAATGGTCAGTGGCTCCTGTCATGTCTATGCTGAATGTATTAGTATATGAAATACAATAGCTTCGGTAGATCAAATGGAGCTATATTTTGCTAAAGCACTACCAAATATCAATTGCTAATTGTTACCTACAACTATGTATCTGGTTGGATAACTCCACCCCATACTGTCAACCCTTCACATTTGCAGTAGTAGTAGTGCAGGACCCTTGCAAAAGTGGGAAAATCATGAATATCTCTTAGTTCCCCCAAACCTATGTCCCTCATCAATCAAAATATGTATGTGTGTGTTTATGGGAACGGAGCTGAAGCACAGTGGGGACAGTGAGCACCCGGGGTCCAAACTGAGTTAGGGAAAGAAGAGGGGAAAGGGGTGGGTCAGGGTAGTGTCCCTATACTTCCTCTTTCTCACCCATCTCCTTCCTAGGGTGTGTGAAAGGGAAAGGAAACCTGAAAACTCAGTCAGATGTGAACTGGCACTGTCATCATTAGCTGGGCAGGTAGTGGCTGGTGGAGGAAGAGGAGGAAGAGGACAAGAAGCAGGTTTCTAAAGAGCTGCATGGCCTAATTGGAGCCGCCAAGAGGGAAGGCTCCCCAGGAAAGAAGTACTTGAGATGAGGGGCAGACATTGGAGAAGCTCACAAATAATCAAATCTGCAAAAGTTTATACACAATTTTTTCCTGAAAGTTCTCTTCTGAGCAATATTGGCCACATTTGAGCATTAAAGACCACCTAGTCAATTACAATGTTTTAAATGCTATAGAAAGCTCCATGAAAAGTGCCATTGTAAGCACCTGGAAGCTGAGGGATGAGTTGGTGCTGATTGTGATGTACGACTTAACATGCAAAACCTCTCCGTCACTTATTCAAGCATGAAAAGCGATGAGTTCCACCTGAGCTCACTGAACCAAAAGGTTTTTTTTTTTTTGCATTCTTTGTTGAATATCAGTTTCTTAGGAATTGGGAGTGGGGACTGATGGTTTTGCTGCTAGAAGGCTTTTGAGGAGAGGGGGAAAGAGAGACTGAGGAGGGAGAAAGAAAGAAATGATTCATATTTCTGATCAAGTTGACAAACATTTTAAATATAGCGCACCCTCCGTATATGTGACCTCTTCACCTGAGAATTCCAGCAACCAAGGACCACCATGTCTCATACATAAAATGGTGATGATGTGAGCACAGATGTGCTGAAGTATCTGCACACATTTTGCTACCATTTGATAATATGGCACATGATCATTCTCATTTTTTGCCATTCGGGGGATCCTGGAACAAAACCCCCACATATATAGAGGGTCCACTGTAGTAAGATTTTCAAAAAACTTCTAATAGTCTTTTGGTAATGTTCATACCTGTCCTATAGACTCTTTCTTTTCGATTCAGTTATGAAGTTATGAAGTTATGAAGACAGAAATTAATGTCAATTCCATTTTAATTAGGAGCTGCAGCCCCTCTCCTAACAAGAGGGACTTATTTTCTAGAACCTACTATAGAACCTACTATAGAAATCTATTTTGTTTTACCTGCCAGTAAAATGCATTCTCTTGCTGAAAGGGATTGCAAATTAAATCTGTTGTCTTAAAATGGGTCCTGAATCCAATCCCTGAGCATCTGCCCCTAACATTAGCCTCATTGGTCTAATTCACATTTGATGAGGGCACAGGAGAGAGCCTTTTCCATGGCTCTTTCCAGGTTGTGGAACTCTGTCCCACAAGAGATCCAGTTGTCCTCCTTTCTGTTCTCTTTCAGCTGATAGGTGAAGGCCTTTTTTCTTTGAGAAGGCCTATGAGACTTAAATTATGTAGTAGTAATGTGTGTGAAGTGGTGTGCTGGGCAGAGCTTGGAGTGAATGTGGGGAGGGGGCATGGCCATGGTGCGTGGGGGCGTGGCCAGGGCAAACAGGGGTGTGGCTATGGGTCAGGACGCCCCAAAAACATTGCCGCCCAGGGAGAACTGCTCCTCCGCACCCCGTCCCTATGCAATTGGTGCCGTGCTATATTTCTTATATTTTATTAGTCATTATGTTTCAATTGTGTTTTTAACCAATTTTTTTAGACTAATGCTGCTATGTAGTTCTTCTTTAAGTTTTACAAAACAAGGTTTTCGCTTAATCTTGTTTTAAATTACTAGAAACTATCTCAGATCCCACACTGAGAGAAAGATGGAGTATAGATTCAATAAAACAAACAAATCAACAATTTTAGCTTCCCTGAGTTTTTTTTTAGAGAGATCACATTTGATCATAACTTTGGATAGGATTTGCTGAGTTCTCCAGAAAAGTGTAAAAGCTCCAACAGAAAAATAACATTCCTCTTGCTGAAATTCTTCTTCAGAACCTGAGGAATTCCCACAGGTGTTTCAGGACTGAGATGCTTTTTAAGCAGTTCTGCACAGATTTCACTTTAGGCAACATTCTATGGAAACCCCAGGTGTTAACTTCACCACTCTCCTTCTCTTTCTAGGTATGCCAATTTGTTTATTCGGTGAATGGGATATACGTTCTACACTTGGACTACCAGACCATCAGTAGTCTCATCATGACAGGGCCTCGGACACTTGTGATGGAAGTTATGGAAGCTATTGAATGAGTGAAAAGAATGTGTCATCTTTTTCTAACAAATAGATGAGCATTTGTCTGAGACTGGAAACATCCTTGGTTACCTGCGGATGAGACTCTCCACACTGCAGTTCTTCTAAACTCGGAAGGAACTAAGAGTTCTTTCTTATGCCTACAGATTAATTGCCACGGGAACGTATCTTAACAGTTCTGATATGATTTTGAAGACAAGGTCCTGAAAACACCAAAAATATTGATCTTTCCAGAGGAAGAAAAGGGCTTAAGTGAGCCAGGATTCTTTCAAAAAGAAACATAATGGAACATGAGCCATAACTTCTTAAAATGCTACCAAAGTACAGCATTATCCCGGTTTCTTCTTCTACCTCTGACTTATTGTTATATTCCTTCAAAGTCAACTCCAATTTATGACAATCATAGGGCTTTCTTGGCAAGAGGAGGAGGTTTGCCAGCTCTCTGAGACAGCCATGCATTATTTCACTGAAAACGGGTTTTGCTGTGTTGGGAAAAGGTGAGGCAGAAACCCATATACAGAATAGCCAAGACTGTATTAGAAGTGCTTAGCATGAATGTCCTTGTGTGGAGCTGGTTTTAAGTGGCAACATAGTGCAAGTGAATGCACATGGAAATGGGCAGTTGGATGCACAACTAAATCTATCTTTCCATGTGCATCTGTGTGCAGATAACACATCTGTATCAACATAAATATCGATAACGGCACACACAGCTGTATGTCCAGTGGTAACACATGCACAACTCTGATTTTGCAACCTTGAATAAATATAAATACCCCATAGTAGACAAAAATTTTCCAACTGCTTCTGTATGGGATGTTAACACAGGCGTAAGACACCAACAGGTTTCAGCCATTGTGTGGAAAATACAGAAGTCAAGTCTTAGGCTCACAAGAGATTTCCCACAAATGTAACAAAATGCTATAGTGTGGAATGGTTTTGTTTACTGTGCCAGCCAGTGATGCTCTTTTCCAGGGCAAGCCATTCCATTCTCCTTCCTTTGATTTTTCAGTTATTTCCCCCTTTGCCTTCATCATTTTGTCCCCTTCTGTCCTCTTCCTCCAGCTGACTTAGAATGCAAACTCCTTTTGCACTTTGAACTCAGTTTGCAGCAGCTGAAGTATGGTATGGTGAGGAGAAAGGAAGAAAATAGGAGGAGGAAAAAAAATCTGAGACATTTTAAAAGCAGCTGAAAAAATGAGATGACAGAGGATTAATCAGGACTGCCCTGCCAAACCAGGAGAGTTGGAAGGTATATGATACTAAGGCCATTTCCGCCCTACACTGTTATAGTGCTAATATTCCACTTTCAACATCCTATGGAATCCTTTGCAGTTAGGGAGGGGCACTTAGAATTCTCAGCCAAAGAGTTCTTTCACCTCAGTAAACTACAAACCCCAGAATTCCACAGGATGTTGAAAGTGGAATAATAGCACTATAACAGTGTAGGGCAGAAATGGCCTAACTTTCACTGATAATGTACTCTAAGGAGTTTAGTAAAATTCACATAATTCTCTTGTGACAGATCTAGTAAAGATTCAGGGCATATTCCACGCTAAGAGGAACCTGAGTTCAAACCACATTTTCTTGTTTTGGTTAAAGACCAGACCCACAACCTCTATGAGAGAGCAAGCTTGTTCTCTACCGCTCCAGAGACTAGGGCCCTTTTTGCATTGAGGCTTCTTGTGCGAGCGGGGGAGGGCGGCATGCGCTAGAAGGCTCCTCCGGGAGGCTGCCGCTTCCCCGCTGGTTCCTTCCGCAGGCGAAGGAAAGAGCGGGGAAGCGGCAGCCTCCCGGAGGCGGTGGCGGCTCGCGCGTCCGTCCGTCCCTCGCGCGCGCAAGAAAGGAGCCTGTCCCGTCTGCCCCCCCGCGCGCGTGAGAAGCGGGAGGCTGTCGCGAGCAGCCCCCCGCCCGCGCGAAGCAGGATGCTGTCGCATCCGTCGCGCTAGCGCCCCGCCCCTTCCCTTCCTTCCGCACGGGCGGAGGGAAGGAAGCGCGACCTGGCTGCCTCTCTGACGCTCCGCACAAAAGGTAAGTGCGGGTGGGCGCCGGGAGCGTTGGGCGAGTGTGGGGTGATTTTCGCTTCGACGCGAAAATAAAAAAAACCGCGCTCACGCTGCTGCAGCCCCGTGAGAGCGCCGGAAGTGGGAGTGCGTCATGCGAAGCGACGCTCCCACTCCCGCGAGGCTCACGGGGCTATTTCGCCCAGGAAAGCCCGTGCGAAAAGGGCCTAGGACAAGGAGCAATGGATTCAAGCTGCAGGAAAGGAGATTCCACCTGAACCTCAGGAAGAACTTCCTGACAGTCAGGGCTGTCCGGCAGTGGAATCTGCTGCCTTGGAGTGTGGTGGAGTCTTTTTCTTTGGAGATTTTTAAGCAGATGCTGGATGGCCATCTGTTAGGAATGCTTTGCTGTGTGTTCCTGCATAGCAGGGGGTTGGACTGGATGGCCCCTGGGGTCTCTTCCAACTCTATGATTCTATGATTCTATACCCTGCTGATGAGTTCTGGAAATACATGAAATACCTAAGTGGTGGGTACAGAATAGGAAAGGTATTCCCATTTACACTGTTCCTCCCTTATATGCCTATAAGGGTTCCAGTTCATTGAACAGACAGTGATATTGAAGGACGTTTGTTCTCTTAGACCAGGAGCCGGCAACCGTCAGGGATAAGGGGATCAAATTTCCCCCAGAGAATCTTGGAGGGCTGTACTTCACTGCCACACTATATTGAAAATAATTCTTGAAATATTTTTGTTCTCCCAATCTCCTTTAGGGTTATGCAAGGGGAAGATAATTTCTCCATATTTATAATCCTTTCTTAACTCCAAGAGAGGCCTTTTTTTCCAATATGAATTGACCTGCAAGCCAACTTCCAGGTCCTTTCCCAGGGGGGAGGGAGGAAGCAAAAGCTGGGGGGGGCCCCTGCAAAATATGCCAAAATTGCCTCTCATAACCCCCAGCAGTGTTTAGGGGAATTTTAGGACAAAAGAGTGTCTCCTGGTGGCTACACTTTCCCCACTCCTATCTCAGAGGTTTTGGAACAGGCAGAAGAATGCATTTTTTCCCAGATCATTATGGCATAACCTCCAACATTTTACAGGTGAAAATTGGAACACATATGGCCAAGTAACTTTGGAATATGGTCAAAATGGCAAAAGTTATTAATGAAGAAGAACAGACAAGCTAGGAGAGGGTGCAGCAGTTTGCTTTTGCCTGAGCCTACAGGGAAGAGTTAGACTCCATCTCCTTCTTTTCCCCTTGATGAGTTAACTTTGAATTTGGTTTTCAGTGACTGATGTAAGAGAAGGACACAGAGGGAATGTGGAGGGGAGAATAGAGAAACTGGGACATTTTAAAAGTACCTGAAAAAGTGGGACAGCAGAGGATTAATCCCTGTCAAATAAGGACAGCTGGAGAGTATGCCGTGGCTTTTTTCTACCTATGTGAGTAGTGGGTTTTACACAGCTCATCCCAGGAGGGTTCATGTACATTCACATTCTGCTCAGGGGCTTCCCAGAGTCAATTGGCAGAACGCTTTGAGAACAGAACACTGGACTGGATGAGCCTTTGGTATGCTGTCCACCATTTCACAGATGAAAGCTGGGACACATGTAGCCAAACAACCTCAGTTGGAAGGTATATTTTGGTCTGATCCAGCACAGTTCTTCTTAAGTTCTTTAAGTTCCTATGACAGAAATGCCCTTCTTTCATGCTTGCAGACCTTCATGTGTACTCAGTACTCCTAGGACACCAGAATACCAAGGATTGGGAAACATGATGTATCTGTATCATGTCAGAAGTCTTGACATACTTGGAGTCTGGGGTGTAGAATCTATTCTTGCTGTCATGGCAGAATAGAATCCACTTAGTCTGCTTTCTACTTCCAAAAGAAATTCAGAGCAGAACCACTCAGCTCTACTGATCTGAAAGTACAGAATATTGTAAGAATGACCTGTTTTCTTTCATATGAGAACAGGAGTGTAAGGATTATGTATAGATTTGACTTCAGCCTTCCACAGAAAGGGCCTTTTCTAGTCTTCATTTGTTCCCCTGCCTCCAAAGAATGCAGAAATCTTGTTCAGTTGTTGCAATGATAGTAGATCTCTGTATTCCAAGCAGTGATGTATTTAAGTCTTTTACTCCAAATCTCAAGTCAAGTCTCAAGTCCCTGCAAGATAATTTCAAGTCAGTTCTCAAGTCTGGGAGCCAACTTTAACAGAAAAAAGGAGGTAGCGGTGGAGTGTCAATGGACATACAAGGGTCTGCAGCTTTGGAAGTGGGGGATAGGATCTTTCTTACTTCCCATTACTGAAGCTTCAAAAACTTTAGAAGGAAGGATCTTTTCTCCTCAAGCCCACTGCCTAACACATTTGCTGTTCCCTTCTGAGAAATGCACTGCACTCAGGGGGCAAGTGTTATCTTCTGTTCCTAGGAAAAGGTTTAGAAGGTTCCTCCGATAGGCAGTGGGGACAGGCTGCTGATCAGACCTCAAGTCTGCCTCAAGCCCATTGCCTAACCTGTTTGCTGTTCACCTCTGAGAAATGTACTCACACTTTGGGCTTGAGAGAGATTATCATGTGACCAGTAGGCAAAGAGAGATGGAAGCGTTGTTCAAAGTCATAAAGTTTCTGGATGAATGTGTTATGTTACTGAACCAAGGGCAGCAAGTTGGTCACTAAAAATATACAAGTCATGAGTTGAGTCGAGTCAGTGTATCATTTATTGCCGAGTTGAGTCCAAGGGCCATTTCCGCACGAGACTGTTATAGCGCGATGATTCCACTTGCAACCTCCTATGGAATCCTGGGGTTTGCAGTTTCGGGAGGGGCCGGCTGGCCCCTCCCGAAACTGCAATCCCCAGGATTCCATAGGAGGTTGCAAGTGGAATCATCGCGCTATAACAGTCTCGTGCGGAAATGGCCCAAGTTGAGTCATTGAACTGACTTGAGTCTGAATTGAGTCCAAGTCAATTGACTCAAGTCTACATCACTGGTTCCAAGTGGTTTAGAGTTTGCCGGGAATATCAAGTTTTCCAAGCAGTTAAATCACATCTTTTTCTTTACTGTGAAAATGTTTCTTTCTGACACATCCAAGGGTGTATATGCATCACATCTACGAGTATGGTGCAGAGTGTATTTATGAAAGAATTCTGGACACTGATTATATAGCAATTGACTATGTATCTATTTTTGTAAATATAATTTAAGTTTTCCATTTGAATACAAGCATGTTTATTACCCCCAACTGTCTTGATTTGGTAGTGATAGTCCCTTTTAATCCTCTGTTGTCCCATTTATTCAGCTGCATTTTAAATGTCTCAGTTTCTCTCTCCTCCTCCCATTTTCCCTCTTTGTCCCCGGCTTACTTCAGTTGCTGCAACATAAGTTCAAAGTGTAAAAGTAGTTTGCATTCAGTTAACTCAGCAAGAGGAAGAGAAATGGAGGAGTAGGCTTGCCCTTTTTTATACACTCGGACAAGAAACAGACTGCTATAGCCTCTCTTAGCTTACATGTTCTTCCTCAATGATAACTTTTGCCATCTTGACCACACTCTGAAGTTGTCTGGTTGCACATATCCTGGTTTTCTTCTGTGAAGTGTTGGAGAGCATGGAGTCATTTAACTCACCTACTCCCCTGTTTAGCATTTTGTTCATGATATGATTTTCACTCTTGAGTCCACAAAGACTGGAATGAAATTTAGTACACGTGAGCGGGGTACAATCCTACAATAATTAAAGCCACATATCAATTTTGGGGTGGGGGAAAGGATTCAACACCTAAAATACAGTCACCACTCCATCTTTGTGGGTTTAACTTTCACAAGTGTGATTACTTGCAAGTTTCTCCAACCCCTGCCTCCCCATTTCAGGTGCTTCTTTTCAGAGAGAAACTACCATCTCAGTGGCTCTGATCAGACTGCACAGACCTTTAAAAACCCACCTCTGGTCTTCTTCCTCCTCCTCCTCCCCTCCTCACCAGCCACTGCCTGGCAAGCTCAGGATGGTTCACAGCCCAATTTCCCAGCACCGCAAGTCTTCTTCTGATGCCCCTCACCAGCCAAGGAAAGAGAGAGGTGAGAGAGAGGAAATATGGGGTTATCATGCTGACTACCCCCTTTTCCTCTCCTTTCCTTGACCTGGCTCGCACGCCGGGTGTCTCTTCTTGCCACCATGTCTCAGGTCCCTTCCCAGACACACATTTTGAAATTTGCATTTTTTTTACTTTTGCAGGACTCCTACATCCCTAATCCTAGAGAATTTGGAAGGCCAACAGTAATACAATACCAAATTCTATGGCTGAGATAGCAAATGTGTTCAGTCATGCCTTTGGCTCTCAGTTCTTTATTTCCAGTCTGAACAGTAGCTTGGTTCTGGACTATCTTCAAGGCACTGGGGAGAGATTAAAAACCCTCTGTAATATGAGTTTTCCCCACAGCACCACAAGATCACAATGAAACTTAGCGGCTATGTATATGATTTAATACTCCTTTGAAATTTCAGCACCAGTTCAGCCCACACCATAATTTTTAAAGAGGAGGGGATGAAAGATATAGGATACGCTATGCAAGATCTTATCAGCATCATGCTTCAGCGATATACTTTTTAGTTCATGTTCTAATGTTGATGCATTGACTTCCTCCGCCCCACTGCAATGTCCCTTTCATTAAACGCTCTGTCTTCTGCAACATACTCACAGGCAGCTGTCATCTTAAATAAAAAGGTCTTCCCTGCCTTTCCCTACCCTTGGAAAGACAGCAGGGAGGGGGCCAAATGGACCTCCCAGGGAATTGAGCTTCTACCTTAAATACACTAAACAGGTGGGCTTCCTTATGTAAACATTCAGAAAACAATTAACACTTAGGCCCTTATCGCACCATACCTTGACATCACGTTGTCCCAATGGGACCCTAGAAATGGCAATGGCAATGCTAGGATAGGATCAGGGCCTGAGTGGTCCCCACTGTACCCGGTCAGCTGCCAGTGGAAGGATAGTGTCAGGGACACTCTTCTTCCTTCCACAGTACAGCATCAATGGCGAGTTCCTTTCTCTGCCTCTTCCTGCACTGTACCGAGGAAGGAAGCACTATCAAGTGCTTTGGCCCTTACCACACATCTGCAGTCAATGGGATCATGGCAGGAAAAGGAGTCATTATCAGATTTTTTCCAGTAATGGTATAGGGCATGACAGCAGTGGATGAGGACACGACAGCAGCGGGACTGTGACAACATCGTGTGACGGCACACCTCCTGGACCAGGAGCAGCACTTTGCCATGCCGGGATGATGACATTGTGCATTAAGGGCCTTAATTCAAAGCACATCCTCTCTGCCTAACATCTATCAACGCTAAACTGTCCCAATCAACATTAGACTGTTCTGATCCATTTATCATTTTCAGATAGCATGTGATAATTCAATGACAACTTCGAATTTTGATTTCTTCAGACACTCTGTTACCTTAAGGAAAGTACTAACAGTTGCAAATCAGGGAGAAAGCTCCCTTTTCTCACCTATATGTTAAAACAGTGGATGAATCCAAGGTTCATAATCAAGTTTCTGTGACCCTCTTACCTTCAGGGAATGGACGTCTCAAGACTTTAGAGTTCAGACTGGAAAGGGGGAATTTCTAGTTTTGTGAGTGAGGGTTGTATTATTATTATGTTTATCACAACCATATAGAAGGCTTTCTTGTGTTCTCACCAAGCATACCTGTGATATGATGAGACAGACAGAAAACCTTCCTGCACAGATCTTAGAGCTCAGACAGGCTCGTATAGGGAGATATGGTTTTCTAAAAATGGTTTACAAAGGATACAGTTATCTAAAAACCAAATACAATGTTACCCTGATTTCTAGGGATCTGGGAGGGACACCTCAATGTGCTCACAATGGGGAATGGGAATTAGCAGAGCACAAGCTAAGCAATACAAGAGGCAGGGCAACCTAGTGAGATCTTGAATCCAATGGCTACGGGGTCAGGCTGAGTCAAGGAGCAAACAGAAGTAAATAATAATTGTTTTCCTTTATTTTGAGTCACAACATATGTATGCAAACACGCTCACACAGACCTAATGACAGAAAGGTAGGAGTTGGGTAGAGGGTTTTAAGAGGGGTTTTTGCATGGGAAATACTACACCTGTCCTGAAGCCCAGGTAGTCTGAAGAAAAGTCCGTAGAAGTGGAGATTCTCAGCATGTGGAGCTGAGGGGAAGGCTTGTCGAACGAAGCGACAGCAAGGCAGGATGGAAGCCAGGAGTGATCCAAAGACATGCTCAAAATCAGGGGGTCTTATAGGGGAAAATGTGCCCGTAGGCTAGTCTGTTCCCGGGAATAACAATGAGTTTCGGGCTGGAGACAAAGCCTCCGAAAGGTCAGTATTTTGCATGATTGAGTTATGATAGAGTTGTCAATAGAGCAGACAGTATGCAAACACAGAGTGCTCGACAGTTGAGAATTCGGCTCGTCAAGCTGCCTGCGCGGGGCAGGGAGTCTTTTGTAAACAGTGTGCATACATAATGTGATCTTAAAAGTGTACTTGCCTGGAGGTCTCCTAAAGCTGCAGTCCGGCTATTACTAGCCTGCCTGGATTTGTTTTGAATGGTTCAGCTATTTTCAGCCATGCCTGTGTGTGTGCTTGTCCGAGGGCCTGGCAAACACATGGAGCGGAATGGGTAGTGAAGGCCAAATTGTTGATATCAAATGATATCTGAGGGGGGGAGGAGCCAACTACGATGGCAGAGAGAGGCTAAATATTCGACTCCCGGAACAGATGATTATAAAATAATTCCAGAAGCCTTTTTCAAAACAAAGAAAGAATGTGAGTAATTAATTGAATAATGTGGGAAAGAATGTAAGATAAGATAGTGGATTGGTTTCGATTCTTCTCCAACTGGAGGGAAAATAAAAGACTCTGTTTAAACTGCAAATAACTGTTGAAACGAACCGAGAGCAAAACAGTTTTTTTTCCCCCCTTTGTGGTCCTTGAGATATATGCCGCCTAAAAAAAAGGGCTATAAACACCCTGTTTGGAAGCGACCTACAGCAACAGATAAAACATATAATCGTCTAGTTAGAGATTTTGAAATTATAAACTTAAACTTTAACGGAGACGAAAAAGTCATTAAAATGGCGGCGAAGAAAGCTGCGAACGGAGCTAATGAAGAGATAAAAACTTTTATACACAAGCTTATTACAGAGTCTAATCAAGCTCTTGTTACTACAATAACATCTAATATAAGGGCAGAAATGGGGCAATTGCAGGAAAAAATCTCACAGGAGTTAAAAGCATTGGACCTTAAAGTGGATGATATAAAAAAAACCCAAGGGAATCAGCAGACCAGACTAGCAGAACATGATGGCAAGATTTCTTTGTTAGAGAGACAAATTATCCAGCTCCAAGACCAGAACAGAAGAAACAATGTGAGGATTCGTGGACTCGCAGAGCAGCCACAACAAAGTCAAAAATCCTTGAAAGAGGAAGCTTTAAAATGGCTAAAAAGCATTGTTCCTGAGATTTTATGGGAAGATCATGACATAGAGAGAATTCATCGTGTGTCAGCTGCAAAAAGAGGAATAATTCCCAGAGATATTATAATGAGAATTGTGAATTTCAACAAGAAAGATGATTTGATGAGAGCTGTTAGAAAGAATCCAGGAATATTGAAGTATCGAGATAACACAGTGGAAATTTATAATGACTTATGCCGCGAAACAATAAATTGGAGAAGGGAAATGAAACCCTGCATCATAGTTCTACAGAGAGTTGGGATAAGATACAGTTGGGGATATCCCATCTTTCTGAAATTCCAATATGCTGGCAAATACCACAGAATAAATTCTCTTGAACAAGGATTGCAACTCCTGAAAGAACTGAAACTGATCCAGCAAGAGGAAAAGGAAGAAGAAGGAGCAGCGGGAGGAGCAACTGAGGAAGGAGTAGTGGGAGGAGTAACTGAAGAAGGAGCAGCGGGAGGAGCAACAGGAGGAGCAAAGAAGAAGACTTCGGGAGATAAACGAAAGGACAGAGGCTGAGGAGGACTGGAAGAAACAATATGATATAACAGAAGAAGAAGAAAGAGAACTTTATAGAGTAGGAGAAGGGTAGATGACTACTGAGTAAAATATATTCTTATAGATTATAAATGCATAGAGATAGATTTATATATATATAAAGCAAGAGGGTAGAGAGAGGGAAGGGAGGGGGAAGAGAGGGAAAAAAATATGGGAAAGAAAATAAATCGGGAGAGGGTATTGGTCTCTATGCCGGGAGTTGGCATACCTTCACACCCCCCCCCAGGACCATGGCTGGTCGTTTCCAAGGCAGAAGCGCTTTGGAGGAAGAGGGGGGACAAATGTTTGTGTGGGGAGGGGAGGGGAGGGCGGGAAGGGGGAGGGGAGTGGGAGGGGGGAAGGGAAGGGGAAGGGGAGCACCATCACATTAAAGAGCCAATGGGGAGTGGGATTAGAAAATTCAAAATATGAAAAATGGAGAATAGATTGAGAATATCAACATTGAATGTGAAAGGTTTGGGGTCAATAATAAAGAGAAAAAGGATAGAATCGATATTAAAAAAAGATAAGGCCGATATAATTTTTTTACAAGAAACACATGGGAAAAGAGATAAAAAAAATGAGCTTAGATTGAACTGGGTAGCTATTTATGAGGAAGCATTTGGTACATCCAAATCAAGAGGAGTTGCAATAATAATTTCCAAAAGATGCAATTTCATTGTAACAAGTGTGGAGTTAGACGAAAAAGGTAGATATGTAATTATACAAGGTGAAATAGATGGAGAAACATATGTCATAATGAATATTTACGCACCTAATGAGAAGCAAAAAGAGTTTTATGAAGAAATATTTAATAAGATCAAAAAAATGAAAGGAGATTATACAATAATCGCAGGTGATTTTAATATGGTGATGGATAGATGGAAAGATAAATCAGATTCATCAATTAGAGATAGATATAATAATATAACAATTTTGAATAAATTAGTGAGTAGAAATGAACTGATAGATGTTTGGAGGCTAATAAAGGGTGAAGAAAAGAAATATACGTATTACTCATCAGTTCATAAAAATTACTCAAGAATAGATTATATTTTTGTTTCAAAGAATATGATACCTAGATTAATAAATACAGAAACTGAAACAATAAAAGTGACAGATCATGCTCTGATGAACTTGGATATAACTATGAAAAGGAATTATAGAGAAGCAAAAAGGTGGAGACTGGATACTAAGTTATTTAATTATAAGGAGATAGTAAATAAAATAGAGAAGGAGTGGCAAGAAATTTGGGATATAAACAATAAGGAAGTAACACAAGATGTATTGTGGGATACAATGAAGGCAGTGGTAAGAGGATTATGCATTAAAGAATCAAGCAAATTAAAGAGACAATTAGGAGAAAAAAAATTAAAATTAGAAAAAGAAATAAAGGAACTAGAGAATGATTATATAATAGAAAGAACTAAACAGAAATTGATAGTATTACAAGCAAAAAGAGATGAATTAGAAAAGATAGAAATGGACGAAGTTCAGAAAAATCTAATATACTTGGAAAGGGAATATTTTGAATATAGTAATAAAAATTCTAAAATGCTGGCTAAATCAGTACAATCAAAAAAAACTAGAAATATGATTGGCGTAGTTAAAGATAAATTTGGTAAAGAAAAAAGGTTGATGAAAGAGAAATTAAAAATATTTGAGGAATTTTTTCGAGAATTGTATTCAGCAGAAGATAAATCTTTAGAGAACATAGAGGAGTATATTAATAAAAATTGGAAAGTAAGACTAACAGAACAAGATAAAGGATTGATGGAAGAAATGATATCAGAAGAGGAAATAGAAGAAGTAATAAATAATTTAAAAGGAGGAAAATCACCAGGATTGGATGGACTAGGTCCAGAATATTATAAAACATTTAAAAAAGGTTTAATTCCTAAACTAAAAGTGTTATATAATAGTATATTGAGGGGTGAAAAAATTCCATTATCATGGAAGCAGTCACTAATAATATTAATTTTAAAACCAAATAAGGATCCTATGGATCCAGGTTCTTATAGACCAATATCTTTAATAAATCAAGATGCAAAAATCTTGACAGCAATAATGGCGAAGAGGTTAAATAAATTTATTTATAAGTATATACATAAAGATCAATGTGGTTTTATTCAAGGAAGACAGATGGCAAATTTAATAGGGAAAATGATAAATAAAATAAATATAATGGACAGAGATAAACAAAAAGCTGGAATTTTAGCCCTAGATATATTTAAAGCCTTTGATTGTGTGGAATGGCCGGCATTAAAAACAATTTTAAATAAAATAGGATTAGGAGAGAGATTTAAAGGGTTAATAAATCAATTGTATTCACATAATACATCTGTAGTGATGGTAAATGATGGATTTACAGAACAGATTCAAATAACAAGAGGAACGAGACAAGGATGTCCATTATCTCCAGTTTTATTTGCAATAGTTATAGAAATGTTAGCGAATGTGATAAGAAATGATGAGAATTTGGAAGGAATTGGAGTTAAGGAAAAAAATAAAATAAGCTTATTTGCAGATGACACATTGTTGACAATTAAGGATCCAATTGAAAAGATAGATAGGATAGATAAACATTTAATAGAGTTTGGGGAGAAGACGGGATTAGAAATAAATTGGGCCAAATCAGAAATAATGTTATTTAATTATACTAAAGAAGAAGTACAAAAATTTATAAGTAGTAAAAGAGGATTACTTAAAATAAAAGAATCAATTAAATATTTAGGAATAGAGATTACAAAAAATTTACAAGAATTACAGGAAAAAAATTTCAAGAAAATAAGATTAGAAACAAAAAGGAAATTAGAGGACTACAAAAATATAAAGCTATCGTGGTTTGGTAGAATAGCAGTGGTAAAAATGAAAATTTTACCTAAAATTAACTTTTTGTTTAGAATGTTACCAATAAAAATATCAGAGGAAGAAATAAAGGAGTGGCAAAAGATATTAAATAATTTTTGTAATGGAAATAAAAAATCGAGGATTAATAAGAAATATTGGTATAAAAGTCAAAAAGAAGGTGGCCTGGGACTTCCAAATTTAAAATGGTATTATTATGCAAATCAATTGAGATATATCATAGAGGGGGTTTCAGGAAAGGGTGATTTAGATTGGTTAGAGATAGAAGATATGAATATTGAGACAAAATTAGAAAATATATTTTTTAGGAATTTTTCAAAGAAAGAAATGGAGAAGATAGAAAATCCTTTTATAAAAAATATAATAGAAATATGGAAAAAAAATAAAAGAAAATTATTACCGAATATATCAATATTAACTCCGATAGTGATGATGGAAAAATTTCCAATAAATTTAAGAGAAATAATAGAGAAAGAAATAAAAAAACAAAAAATTTATAGATTAAAAGAATGGATGAAAATAATGATAAATAAAGATAGAATGAAAGAGAGATTGCAGGAAACTAAAATATCCTGGTTAAATTATATACAATTAGAGCAATGGACAAAGAGTATGAAAAGATATGTTAAGGATTTTAAAGAATATACTAAATTTGAACAAATTATTATTCAAAGAGAAAATATGCAAGAAAATGAAATACTAAAAGGTATTACAAGTGAAATATATAAAATATTAGCAAAAGAACAAGAAGAGGATTTTCTTAGAAAAATGTGGGAGGAAGAGATAGTACAAAATATAGATATACAAGAATGGAGAAAAATTTGGAAACAACGTCATTTAAAAAAATTATCAATAAGAATAAAAGAGAATTATTATAAATTAGTGTGGAAATGGTACTTGACTCCAGTGAAATTAAATCAAATAGATGAGAAATATTCAAGATTATGTTGGAGAGGATGTCAAGAAATTGGTACATATATGCATATGTGGTGGAATTGCAATAAGATAATGGAGTTTTGGCAAAAGGTATTTAAAGAGATAAAAGAGATTATAGGAGCAGATATACCAGTATGTCCAAATATTGCATTGTTGTTTATATATGATAAGGTTGAGTGTACTCAAGTAAAGAAAGAATTAATAACAAATTTGTTAACTGCAGCGAGATTAATAATAGCAAAAAAATGGAAAGCAAATGAAAAATTTCAAATAGAGGAATGGTATAACGAAGTGTGGAAAATTGCAATTAATGATAAACTAACATGTAGAATTAGGTTTATGAAAGGTTTGGTTAAAGGGAATGATTTTGAAGAAATTTGGAAAATATTTTTGGATAAAGTTCTGAAAAGAGATAGTAATACTACCCTGTCAAAAGAAGAATGGCAATTTTGGAAAGTGGATTAAATAAAAAGTTGGCTCTGGGGGGTGGGTATTTTTTAGTTTTAGTTTTGTTTTTCTTTTATGTTGTATATTTTGTAATTCTTAGTAGGTGTGTGTGTCAAACTTGTGATTTATAGATTTAAATGGATAAGTGATGTTAATGTTTTTTTTAAAAAAAAAGTTAAAAGAATTAACAATAGAAATAGATTAAAGGGGATGTGAAAAATATTGAATTAAATGTGAAATTATAACAGTTAAAAAAAAAATCAAATGATATCTGATATACCACAAGTTCGGACTAGAAACTACGGTAAAAAAAAATAGTGCAAAAGTCCTCTTTAAAAATAGTTCTAAGAATAGACAAAAATAGTTTTAAAAACATCCAGACACTCCATATTTTAAGAACCAACAGCATAGTCACCACTGCTTGCTGGAAGCAAAGAAGGAATGGAGCCAGTCTGGTCTCCTTTGGGAGTTCTACCATCAGGGTGCTGCTACAGAGAAAGCTCTGTCATGTGTAGAGTTGTTGGATCTTGTGGCCTGGCTCTGTGTCATGCATGCAAATCTCCAGTTTACCTAGAAAAACACTGATTTACTACAATTTGCAAGGATTAATTGATTTGTTATTCTAACTAGCAAAGACTTTCCAGGAATCTATATGTTTACTTGATTAGCTTCCTTTTTCCCTCCCAGTCATATAGTGGCACCAGGCTTACCTTCTGTTCTGCATTCACTTTCTGGCTAGAAGCAAGTTAGGTTAGATTGAATATTCCTTATCCTGTCTCACTATGCAGGTGAGAAGGAATAATATCAACTCATTTTGATCTGGGAACTGCCCCTTCAGCTAAGATTTCTATCTTAATTTCCAAACAGGAAAATATGCTCATGCTCAGTCTCTCTCTCTCTCTCTCTCTTTAAATGACAAACTGGAAGCAACTGTGGTTGGTTGGGTATGTGTGCCTTCAAGTTGTCTTTAATCTGTGGTGCCCCATGAATTACATAGGATTTTCTTAAGAAATGTACATTCACAGTCGTGTAGGAACATGGGGGTGGTGTGCCCCCAGCGGCAATTTTTTGGGGGCGCCGCAGTTCCTTGCTTGCCCTGCCCCATGCACCATAGGCATGCCCCATCTGCCATAGCCACGCCCTGTCCATTGTAGCCATAACCCCACACACCATAGCCCCACCTCACGCACCATAGTCGTGCCCCCATGCACCATAGCCACACAGTCGTCATGCTCCTGTGCACCATAGCTCCACTCCCAGCCCTCCGCCCGCTCCCACTCCATGGACTCCGAGCTCTGCCACTGTTCACAAGTGGTTTTGCCAGTTCCTTACTCTGAAATATAGCTTATGGCACCTAGTATTTGCTGGCAGTCTCCCATTCAAGTACTAACCAGTACTGACCCTGCTTAGTTTCCAAGATCGGAGAGGATCTGATGCCTTTAGGGTATTTAGATCTACTGTGGTATTTAGATCTACTGTGGCTTAAATCATAGGCCCTTTCCAAACTTTACCTGGTCACGAAGACATCTGGTGTGGGTTCTAGCATTGGATCTGCCAGGAGGAGAGTGCAACAGGAACACTCCTCTCCACACCAGGTGCCTCTGTGTTCCAGGAAGTGTGATGGCCCTGCCTCTTCCTGACAAGCACAGCCGGATAGTTTCCCATGCTATGCTGGGCCAGGAAGTGCAGCCACTGCACTTCTAGGGCCTCCACAGACAAGGCAAGTCCACAATGGTGGCACACTTGCCAGTCATTGACAGAGAAAGCCCATCAATGATTTGCAGCATGATCATACCGCCTGGGGATGGGAGAAGGATGGGACTGTGACAACATTCTGCATAAGAGTCATTGCAGTCCTGTCCTTCTACCATCCTTATGGCGGGTTAGGAGGATGGAGCGGAAAGGGCCATAATATTTAATGACATTAATTAATTAATGAACCTCAGGAAGAACTTCCTGACAGTCAGGGCTGTCCGGCAGTGGAATATGCTGCCTCGGAGTGTAGTGGAGTCTCCTTCCTTGGAGGTTTTTAAGCAGAGGCTGGATGGCCATCTGTTGGGAGTGCTTTGAGGATGTTCCTGCATGGCAGGGGGTTGGACTGGATGGCCCCTGGGGTCTCTTCCAACTCTACATTTCTGTGATTCTATGATTCTATGATTAACAGAGAGCTTCCCTAGATTTCAGGTTTTGAACAAGAAACCTCATTGTCTTGGATGATCCTGAATTGCCAACTCAGCCATGTACATTCACCTGTGACAAAGTTGCTTTGGGGGTCAGCTATTTGGAGTGCAAGTGTTACCCTGATTTCTGGGGTCCCGTGGGGGACACCTCAATGTGCTCCAAATAATGGGGAATGGGAATTAGCCAGAGCAAAAACTGTAGCACTACAAGAGGCAGGGTAACCTAGCAAAATCTTTAAACCCAATTTTTATGGGGTCAGGCCAAGTCAAAAACCAAGCAAAATTGTCTAATAAAATGAGTTTATTGAGGGGAATTCACTCGTGCATGCACACAAGATACACACAATCACACATCCACACAAGAGCTACCTGAAAGAGAAGGGGAGGAAAAATTATAGAGAGGCTGAGAGGTTTGGGGGGATTTATAATTACCAGTCCAGAAGAGTAGTGAAGAGCAGAAATGTATTTTGGTTTAGGTAGGACCTAAGGACAGTTCTCATTCAGGAGCCAGATGGACAGAGTGATGGGTAGACCTTCAAGAGACTGCACTGGGCCTCCACAAATCAGGGGTTTTTGTACCCTGAAAATGGCTTGTGGCTGTAAAGGTTCCAGATGCAAGACAAAGGGAATCTGTTGTGGACAATGAGTCTTTTGCCTGTTGATTGGCTTAGTGCTTTGATTGACAAAGACATGATGGGTGTTGCAATAGCTGTCTATTGTGAGTGCTGTGAGGACAGAGGAAAGAATCCAGGTGTACAAGGGATGGATATCTGTCAATCAGTGTCCTGGTGGGCTCCTCACAGTTGGATTCCCTGGAAAAGTCCAGCTTCTATTTAAGCCTATTATCCACAGGAATGGTGTGTATTTGCCTGACAAGTGACTCAAGTTTACCTGGAGGAATTTTGGAGTTGACCTATCCTTCTCACATTTACAGTCAAATTCTTTCCCTCGCTTAGTTTGACCTCTCTTGAATTTGATATCAGAGCCAATAAAATGTGTTGCCAGTTAGGTATGGTGTCCATCCAAATCATACTGACATTGGGGACCCCCAAAGCAGGGCCTTACACAAGTGCAACTTGATGGTGGGTTGTTAGGCAACTGGAATGGTACCTTAAGAGTGAAACCCAGCACAGTGCTGTGCATGGGAGGGGCTTATGGATGATAAGAATTATATATGAGGCAGAGTCCTTTGTGAAGAGGGGCTTATGGATGATAAGAATTATATATGAGGCAGAGTCCTTCAGTAAGATCTTGGCAAAAGAGGATGCCTGGGTTGTGTTTAAGCAGCTGAGAAAAAGACAGAGAGAACTGGTGTCTAAGGCTGGGAATTATTGGAAAAGACTGTCAGAAGTTTAAATTGGTTAATGTAACAACACTGCATTTTACATGAACTTTGACAAGATGCTTTATTTCTAATGTTACTACAATAAAGGATGCAGTTTGTTTTATAACTACTAAGTCGGATTGTGTTACCTAAAGTCAGCAGTAACCAAAAAAAAAAAAAAAAGAACACGCCACCTTAAGGAAACTAATTGATTCTGCGGGCACACTTAAGACCTTAGACTTTTTACACAACGAGTGTGTTTAAAGGGTGGAGTTTGGGCTAGTGTCAGGGCATCTTATCAAGTTGAGCCTGCAAAACCAGTCTGGTTGAAAATAAGGGCCTGTCACCAGACTAGATTCACAGGGCGGTGGAATATATAACAAGGCCTCAGACTTAAGGCAAGTTTCTGTGCAAAGACGCAGTGTAAGGATGTCCTGGACCCAAGCCTTTTGATTTCCAAGCCCTGAGGCAAAAATCATACTCGCAGCATATTAAATTATAGCTTCCGTCATATATTCAAATTCCATCCTCCCCAAGCCCTATTCCTCAATGCCTTTCTGTGACCAAATCATCTGCTGCCTTTGGTTAGGTCTGTCTGTTGCACACCCATGAATAGAAAATTCCATCTGGCATCCACAGCTCACAGCCCATGACCCTTCCCTGACGCTCAGAGATTAGGTCCTGCTGAATTTTCATGAAGGGGCTTTTCAGAGACTTGAAAGGAGCACTTGTTAAAATTTCATTCCTCAAAGAACCTTTGCTGGGTAATCATTAGCCATCGCTTCCTGTTTGGAGAAGATGCTGTAATTGCTGCCCTAAAACGGGTGGAAGAGAAGGGAGGATTTTCTGGTTGCTTTGGAAAGAATATTTGTGTCCGACTGTCAATCCCAAGGAGCATGATGGCCTGAAGACATGCAACATCACAGGCCAGAAATGGTACTTTTTGAGCCACAACTCCCAGAATCCCCCAGCCAGCCTGTTCCCAGTTCCAGTTCCAAGATATGATTGATAGACAAGTATATGAACATTTATGGATCCTGGTAATGTGGTCAGTCTTCTTCTCCTGCTCCAGACATTCTATAAGAAGATTTCCAAAAAATGTTATGTTCCAGGAAATATTATTTATTTTGTGTTAATAGAAAATATATATTTTTAAGTGCATTCCTTCTGGAAGGGTGGAGGGAAAGGTGGCTTGATGTTACTGCCACCAGTCAATTGGCACTGTGCAAAATTAGTTTCTGCTATAAACTTTGTAGCAGTGTTTTCTTTTCTTTTTTTTAAAGACCTTGTCCCTGGTAAGCAAAGTTTTTTTGGGGGTAAGGGGGCAATGAAGGGTACTGCAGTTGCCTCCAAACTGGCACAGCCATTCTCACAACAGAATAGGATGCATATGTTTCCTAATTCCATTTGGCAGCATGTGATGTGGTGGCCAAAACAGCCAATAAATTCTAGATTGCATGAATAAGAGAATAGGGTGCAGGTCAAGAGAAGTAGTAATGCCACTCTGTTCTGGTTTGGTTGGACATAACTTGAATATTGCGTCTAGTTCTGGGCACTACAGTTCAAAAAGGATATTGGCAGGCTGGATTGTATCCAGAGGAGAGTAACTAAGTCTTACGAGGAACAACTTAAGGAGCCGGCTATGTTTAGCTTGGGAAAGAGAAGACTGAGGAGTGACATGATAGCCATATTTAAATATCTGAATAGAAGTCATGTAGAAGAATATCTGAAGAGAAGTGATGCAGAAGATGGAGCAAGCTTGTTTTCTGCTGCTCCGGAGACTAGGACATAGACTAATGGATTCAAATAGCAAGAAAAGAGACAAAAAAAGAGATTCCATCTAAACACTAGGAAGAACTTCTTTACTGTAAGAGCTGTTTGACAGTGGAATAGACTGTCTGGAGGAGGGGGGAGTGGACTCTCTTTTTTTTGTAGGTCTTCAAAAAGAGGTTAGATAGACATCTTTCAGGAGTCCTGTAGCTCCTTCCAACTCTAAGGCCATTTCTGCCTTACGCTGTGATACTGCTATTATTCCACTTTTAACATCCTG
The DNA here is from genome assembly GCA_948474755.1 of Ctenosaura bakeri. Classification (NCBI taxonomy): domain Eukaryota; kingdom Metazoa; phylum Chordata; class Lepidosauria; order Squamata; family Iguanidae; genus Ctenosaura; species Ctenosaura bakeri. The sequence continues at coordinate 715,580 of CAOLHI010000130.1, forward strand.
TGGTATTCTGGGGTTTGTAGTTTACTGAGGCCAAAGAACTCTCTGGCTGAAAATTCTAACGGCCCCTCCCTAAACTGCAAATCCCAGGATTTCATAGGATGTTGAAATAATAGCACTATCACAGTGTAGTGCGGAAATGGCCTAAGATTCTAAGATTCCAATGCCTTCTGTAGCTGCATGGAAGAGACAAATTTGACTGGTATCATGGGAGAAAATACGGGGAAAGTATCTAAAGTTCGATTTAGAATTGCTCTTCATGCACTGTGTAAATACATGGAGATCAAGCTAAGAGCCTATGCTTCTGTCTGACCCCAGGCTGCAATTGATGGATCCTGACCTCCTTCTTCTTATTCCCCCCCCCATTTTATTTATTCAGACAAAATATTATTAGTTTGCAAAAGGCAAAGAAAATAAAACCAAGTAGATCCCACAAGTATGGAACAGTTGTCTCACCAGTCTGTGCTACAGCATCTGTTACAAATGCACTGCTATTAAACGAGGAATGAGTATAGTGAAGCCAGTGAAACGTTGAGTGAAGCCTGAAGCATCTAAGATAGCCATCTGTCCTCTTCTGCAAAGGATTCTCTCCTGTTTGAAAGGCCATTGAAAACAATCCTCTTTTGCAAGGCTTCTTTTAGAAGGTTTCAACCTTTCTCTATTCAACTCCAGTTTAAAAATAATTTCCACACTACACTCTTATAGCGCGATTATTCCACTTTCAACATCCTATGGAATCCTGGGGTTTGCAGTTTCAGGAGGGGCCAGGCGGCCCCTCCCAAAACTGCAAACCCCAGGATTCCATAGGTTGTTGAAAGTGGAATAATCACGCTATAAAAGTGTAGTGCAGAAATGGCCAAAGACTTAAGAAGTGGGATCTGGAGAAGGAGCCATGAAGCTGCGCACTGACAGTAGGAACACAGGTCATACTCTGGTCACAATCCCACTGTGGTGAGATGTATTCTTATTTCAATAATAGTAATTATATCTAAGTATGTGTGTGCAGACACATATAGCCCCATATTACTGCACACACATCTCTACTCTTATTTGTCTTCTGCTTTCATATATTATTACCTTTGTTTTGGAGATATGTAAACACAGTCCTTATTTCTTACTCCACTAACCTCTGTCTCATGTTCAACACTATTCGTGTCCAGCTCAGCCATGTGTAGATGCCTACTATGGTGGGGCTTCGGAGCTTAGAAGAACTTCCATGCTGGGCTGGGAATTCTGGGAGTAGTAATCCAGAAAGTCCCTTTTCCCAGCCTTTGGAGCTATTCAGCATACAACGTCAGTTCCAAATTGTGCCTTCAGCTAAGTGGATGTTGGTTGTTTATTGTTAATTGTTGTCAGCTTCGCTTTGACCGATGGCCACCCTATCAATGGGAAACGTCTAAGTCACTCTGTTATCAGCCACCCTGCTCAAGTCTTTCAGTCAGAGCACTATGGCTTCCTTGTGGATTTAGGAACACTGAAAGTGGATATAGGAACACTGGATATAGGAAGTGGATATGGGAAGAATGAAAAAAGGCTTCAGTGGAACTTGTGGGTTTGTATGTGCCTTCAAGTTGCCCATTAACTTACAGTGACCCCATGGATTTCATAGGGTTTTCTTAGGCAAGGAATGCTCAGAGGTGGTTTTGCCAGTTCCTTGCTCTGATATGTAGCCTACAGTACCTGGTATGTGTTGGTGGTCTCCCATCCAAGTACTAACCAGAACTGACCCTGCTTAGCATCTGAGCATCAGACAAGATTTGGTGACTTTAGGGAACTTATTTCACAATAAATGCACACAGGATTGCATTAACGGACATGTGGATAGGGCAGCTCACTTTTTTCCCCAGTAGGTCTTATGCCTTCACAGCCACCTGATAGGAAGAACACATAAAGCTTTTACTAGCCAGGAGAAAATAGGATCACAGTTTAAAACAAGGCAGGGCACTATTTTATTTACTGCCAGACAACTTATTACAGATGGACACTGGTACTTCCCCCTTATTTTCTGCTGCTGCTGCTGCTGCCAAGACAAACAAACAAACAAGGTCTGCCAACTGTCCTATCTCATCCCTTCTGGGAGGGAAGGAGCCACTCTGGAAGGTGTGGAAGGAGTTATTTTATGGACTAGAGGGCAATCTGGCACTCTCTTATACCACAGAATGCTGTCACAGTTGCTGCTGAGTTTTAGCACCAGAAACTTGGTGGCATCCACCCAATATCAGCAGGAATGTAGATGTCGAGATGCCTTCCATTTTATAGTAATGGGATATGTAGTCCAGCATAAGTAGCAGCTTGCTTGAAATCAAGAAGCTTAGGAACCAGAGACCATTAGATAAACAATAGCTAAGAATGCACTGATAAGCTTTGCCTGGCTCTCACAGCTTCAAGGACTCTTGGAAAAGGGAGGGGGAAAGCGGGATTCTAAAGCTACGGATTTTGCATGTTAGTTTTCTTACTGAAGTCTTGTATGATGTATCTCACTCCAAATAAATAGTGTTTATCCACTGTACTATTTGTGTTTGTGGATTCAGTTCCTGACAGTAGCACCTACCAGGGTGGCTGTTCAATGCACCCTCTCCTACCCAAAGAGGTTGCCCACTACTCATGTATAACTATGTATAAACACACCTCTTGTTTTCAATTAGTCATTACTGAGGCCCTTTTCACATGACATTTGCCATGCAAAAGGGCGCCTGGAGCATCGCACAATTGTGAGGAGTGATCTGCATGACGCACTCACAATCACACGACACTCCAGGGTAGAGCAGGTGCTGCTCGTGCACTTTTTCATTTTCAGCTTTCAGCTGAAAATGGTGCATGATCGCGCATTGCTCCAGGGCCCCGTGCGCACTTGCCATGTATGCAGAGCCTCCAGAGCCGTGGCGGTCGTGCTTCCTGCCCCAGTGCAGCCTGGGAAACTCCCAGGTTGTGCTGCAGAAGGCAGAGGCAGGGCTCTCGCGCTGCCTGCTCAGGAGCAGGCAGCTCGTGTGGAGCTGAAGCAGCGGGGACACGAGAGCCTCTCACTGGAGGCTGCTCATGTGATCCCCACACCCCAGCGCCAAAAAAAGGTAAACTGCGGAAAGGGCCTGAGACAGGCTCAAACAGCCTACTTCTTTCCTACCACTGCCTTGGAACCATGAGAGCCAGCATGGTGTTGGACTAGGACACTAGGAGATGAGAGTTCAAATCCCAGCTTGACCATTGTAACCTGCTGGATGACCTTGGGCAAGTCATACCCTCAGAGGAAAGCAAGGACAAACTCCTCTGAACAAATTTTGTCAAGAAAACCCCTTGATAGGACTGCCTTAGGATCACCATAGGTCAAAAATGACTTGAAGGCACATGGCAACAACAATCTTGGAACCATACAGCACCCTTCGAAGCCACCTCTCTGTCTTTGTTTATCTCCTGCTTTGGCCATTTGATAGAAGAAGCTTTCCTTTACACGTCTATAAACTGGGCCCCATCAAAAACAGAAAGAGTTCTATCAAAAAGAAAATCAGCAGTCTTAAATGTCCCTTTTCCAGGATAATATTCTGAGCTGGCATCGGAGAGCCACCACATGATAGACGTGTGACCTTTTATGCAAAAAGGTCCAGGACAGACAGCAAAAGGCCCATTAATTTCCAACCGACTTGTCACGGGATCAACAAGGAGGGATGTATCATTTAGGGGAAGGGAATTAATATTCATTTTGACAGGTAGAAAGGCTTGAAATTGACTTGCTGGCCCTCTCAGGAAATATTTGTTCTTTTCAATATTCTGCCATGCAACCAGCAAATTTTTAAGCTGAAACAATAGCTAACTGCAATAAATCATGTCAGTGCATGATTTTTGGAAAATGGACGTGAATACTTCTGGAATAATAGAGAGGTGCTCAGGAAACATTTGTTGTCTCATTTGTATATGAAGATCTTTCTTTAAAATACAATAAACATATCTTGTTTGGCAACATAGGCTCAGTTTTCAACTCTACTCCATGTGTCCTGATTTAACAGCATCAATTCTGACTCTCTAGTTTGTATACTCAGTGAAAGATTAGGCTGGATGAAGAACCAAACTTCTGCTAGCAAAACAACTGCACTCATGGAGAGACTTTTTCATGAAGTTTTGAGGAATCCCCTTCCAAACACTACAGCTCACTTAAGCCTATTATCTTTAGAGTTACCTGGTGATCTGCCTGACAATGACTTTGTCCACGCCTAGAGGAGATCTTCTGACTTACTTTGCAATCACATGTGTTCAGTCAGTAATTTGGCCAGCTTGACCTTCCAGTCACTTCAGGTTCCATTTGATATCAATGCCCATTAATGTATTTTGCCAATCAAACCATATTTCACCAATTAAACCATATCTGATTGTGTGTGTGTGTGTAGGACAGTAACAAAGGGATTGCACACACCTAAGACACCAACAGAATTTCAACCCTGTTGCCCCTATTTGTTCACTTGTTTTTCTTTTTGGTGGACGTGTTGCTGATAGCTTTTAAAAACTATGCTAGTGTTCACACATTTCCACTAGAATTCTCCAGGCCTCTTTTTCCCACCTTAGCTATCTTGAAATAATGTACGGATAAGACAGCAGTTGTATAGCGGAAATTCAGCAGAATACATTCGTGGAACTGTGATGCTGTTCCTGAGGATATGCCATGCTATCACCATTTTTCTGTCTCCTTGTCTTTTGTGGCTACTCATTCTCACTGGGCTCTTTTGGGACTCCATTCTTACAGGTTTGTCTTCGAAAGATTTTGAAAAATCCAAACCAATTCAAGTTTTTGCCTGGATCAATTTCTGCATTTTTGGCTTCTTGGAGATAACAGCTGTTCAGACTGAAGAACTTGGGGAAAGTTCCTTTTTGAACTACAGCTCCCAGCACCTCCCAACCAGGATGGATATCATATCAATCGGTGGATTCTGAGATTTTTAATAGTAAAAAAATAAAATTAATTTCAACAAGCTCTGGCTAGAATAGTGCACAACAGATGCTGTCTAGAAGAAATTTGACATTTGATTCCCTCTATTTTACTAAGCTATCTGCTCAGTTCCCTGACAAGCAGACGGATAAATCTCTCTGCCAAGAAATTTGACTATTATTACTGATAGCATTTTTTTTTCTTTTTGGCTATAAAATGTTCAAAAGCAATCCATTGGGGACTTGTTGGTGCTTGAGTTGGAGACGGATGTATGTCTACTCAGGCTCCATCAAGATCACACTCTGCTGGCCAAACTCATTCAGTAGGGAAACATACCCCTTTCCCCTCGAAGCTCTAAGCTGTTCCACTAGCTAATAAGAGCAATTGAAGTTAATTAGGTGAATATTTCAGTAAAAACAGAACAGGCGCTTGTAAACCAGTTTAGCTTGCCACTCATATTGAGGAATGTCTAATGATTTGGCAGGTGGGGGAAGGGGTCTTAGGAAGCAAATGTGTGTGTGTGTGTGTGTGTGTGTAAAATGTAGATCAGACTGGTTGCTAGAGAAAGATGGAGGGTAGGAACAAACCTCAACTTCATTTGGAGTTTGCCCCATCAAGGTTTTAGTCTAAACTTTAATGGAGGTTCCAAGCCGCTAAACCCATACCTTCCAACTGTCCTGATTCAGCAGGGACAGTCCCAGTTAATTGTCTGTCGTTGCATTTTTTCAGCAGCTTTTAAAAAGTTTTTTTTGTCCTCCTCCCATTTTCCTCCTTCATCCTCAGCAGACATGAATTGCTGCAATCTGAGTGCAATGTACAGAAGTAGCTTGCGCACAACTCAGCAGTGGAGTGAGGTGGGGAAGTGGAAGAGTCAGAATCTTTTCCTTCCCAGTAGGTTCGTGCAAAAACAAACTCCTGCAGCCTGTCTTAGCTTGTATGCTCTTCCTCATTAATAATGTTCACCATCTGGACCACACTCTGATGTTGTTTGGCCACATGTGTTTTCATCTGTGACAAGTTAGAGGATATGTGAATTCTATCCCCAAAATAGATTCATTGCCTTGAACAATGACGTTAAAGCTCATGCATCAATTCTATCTGTCTTCTAAAGGCAGCATCCTTGGATCTCTCACTTTTATCCATGGCTGACACGTAAGATTAGACAGAGGAAAACACTATCACTGCAAGATTTTGAAAAGCAGGCTCCTTGGCCAAAATATTTTCAGTTCACCAAGCCATCTTCTCCAAATAATCTCAGCCATAGTATTTCACATGTCTATGTATGGCTTTGAGAGATGGACAGAAAGCTGACAAGAAGAAAATCAACATATTTGAACTGTAGTGCTGGAGGAGAGATCTACAGCTACCATGCACTGCTGAAAATACAAATGAATGGGCCATAGAGGAAACCAAGCCTGAGTTCTCGCTAGAAGCGAAGATGACTAAATTTTGGACCTATCATGACATGACATGACTCATTGGCATAGAGGATAATGCTTGGAAAAGTGGAAGCCAGCAGAAAAGAGGAAGACTACACTATAGGTGGATTGACTCGATCCAAGAAGCCATGGCCTTGAGCCTGCAAGACCTGAGCATGGCAGTTGTTGACAGGGTGACTTGGAGGCCTAAGTTATAGGATCACCATAAGCTGAAGTTTATTTGATGGCAAATAGCACTAATAAAGATGGATTCTGTATCAGTATATTGGTTTTGTGCTGGATTATTTTCACATTTTTTCCAGCTTTGCTGTCAGTCATTCTGTGTGGGCCAGAACACAAACACTCCAAACACCCCAGTTCTATAATTTAAGAAGCACATTCTAAACATAAAATATTTCAGCCGCTGTTACTCCTCTGGAAAAACCCTATCCCGAGGTCTACAATTTTGATATTAAACATGATTCTGTGTGTCTGAGAGGTCACTCGGATGAGCACGTAGGCAGTCACAGTTGAACGACCGAAAACCAGGTCAGGCCAGTAAAATCCCCATTCACATAGCCCCAGGAGACCTCAAGCTGTGTAAGCCCACAATAAACAAAGGGTCCTCAGCCCCGAGAATCCAACTTGAGAGGATTAGCATGTTTGCCCCAAGTTGAGCAAATATCCTATCAGGCTAGGACCATTTACATAAAGTCATACCACAACCAAATGCAGCAGAAAATCCTGAGACTTTGGCAACACCTTGTAATCCCATCACACAAAGGAAGTTACCATTGTGGAGCTTCATTGTCGCTGCAACACCCATTGTTCTCCCTGGGAAAGGATTAGTCCTCCAGGTACTTTTTCCCCTACAAATAGTCCCAGTTTTTGAAAGTTTCTTTGGATCACTCCCGGTCATCCCAGCAGACCGTTGCTCCGTCCATTGAGTAATCCCCTCAGCCCTCTCCATGCTGAGCCCCACTTCTCTGCTGTTTTTCCCAGACCAAGAACTTCAGGAAAAGGTGCAGTATTACCCCAGCTACAACCCCTTCAATATTCCCCTATCCAGTTTCCTCTCTTTGCTTCTTAATAGGTCTTGAGTGAGTGTGTGAGTGAGTGCGTTGGTGTGTGAGACTTTCATTCAATAAAATCATCTATTAGACATTTTTGTTTGGTTTTTGGCTTGGCCTGACCCCATAAAAACTGGGTGAAAAGACCCCACTAGGTTATCCCACCTCTTACATTGCTACTGCTCGTGCTCTGGTTAGTTTCCATTCCCTATCATGTGAAGCACACTGAGGTGTCCCCAAGGGACCCCCAGAATTCTGGATAACACCGTGTCTCCCCACCTCAGCTCTCCAAACCCATAAAAAAATCAGACATACTTGGTTTTATTCCTGGAATTGGAGGAAACACAACATAACTTCCAATCATGTCCAGAGCAATGGTATGGCCCATGAAGGGAAATAGTTGCCATTTGCTTCACAGTTGCCCACCCCTGCTTATGAGCAAGGATGGAGTACTGGGATGTCCCAGATGCTGTTGGACCTCAGCTTCCATAATCCTTTTCCCTTGGCTATGCTGACTAGGATTGATGAGAGTCCAACAACATATGAAGTGTCACAGTTGCGTGACCTTGCTCTACAGATTCAACACAGATATTGTATATGAAATAATAATATGTTTATACTACTATTATGATGCAACAGTGTTAACTTGCACCAATATCCTTCATCACCTACTTAGAATGCATAACTAGGTAACCCCATCTGGCCTGACCCCTGAATCCACCTTAACAGCCACTAGCTACACTGACTGAAGGAGGTCTGTTCAGCTGGCAATAAGGGTGGTAGATTATGACATTTCCAGCTCCCTCCCATCAGTGAACAAGGCTGCGACAAGGAACTGCAAGAGAGGTCCTGCTTCTGATTGTCACAGCCTCATTTATTTGTGGAAAGGAAATGGAAACATCCTCCTCCTCCTGCACTCTGATTGGTAGCTGAACAGACCTCTTTCACTCAATAGGAAGGGATGATCTGATCCATCTGAGATCCTTCAGGATTCTGGCCCCAGAAACCTCAGGACTGCAGTGTAAACACTGTTGAAGTCTGGAATAACAAGGTAGTCTTCATTGCCTGCCTAAGGCTCATTATCTCCCTAGAGTGAGAATTCCATAACTGGGGTGATTTCCACACTAGATTGTTATAGTGCTATGATTCCACTTTCAACATCCTATGGAATCCTAGGGTTTGCAGTTTAGAGAAGGGCCGGCTGGCCCCTCCTGAAGCTGCAAACCCCAGGTTTCTATAGGATGTTGAAAGTGGAAAAATAGCACTACAACAGCCTAGTGCGGAAATGGCCTGGGGTGCAGCTACTAAAAAGACCCTAATTCAGTACCCACTAACTGAGTCTCTCTAGGTTGTGGACATACACCAAAGGTGTCCAATGAAGATTATAAATTATGGACAGGCATATGTGGAAGAAGATGTGTCCTTGGGTATCCTAGGCCTTTTCTTCAGATTACCTTATCCCGTGGTCTTCCAGTTATGATCCCAACAGTGCCTCTGCTGGGATGGGAGTGTGTCCCCAAAGCTCCCCTCCGTACCAGACTGGCTTTCTGTGGAATAGAGTGCAATGGGCACACTTTTTCCTTCCACAGTGCAGCTGGGCTCTTTCTCATGCTACGCTGGGGCAGGAAGTGCCTCCATCATGCTTCTTGTGATAACTGAAGCCCCTGTCAGAGCTGCTGATGACGAGCAGCAGCTGTTGGTCCCTGTGGCTCTGGCTGGAGATGAGTCCTGCAGCTCAAGAGCTCCCCCTGCTGCCATGGACCAAGCAGGTGTGGACGTCCCTTTGCCTGCTCTTTTAGAGCAACAGGGATCCGATTCTGAAGAGGCTCTGGAGCCTGGTTCAATAAGCCTCCAATCAAGGTGGAGACTCAAGAGGGCTGTGCAAAGGGAGGCTTCCTTGGCTAAGTTTAAGAAGCGGTGGCTGGAGACACTTGTGCCTGGGGCTATATAACTGCCTGCCTGGAAGCTTCCCTTTGTTTGTGGCAAACTTCTTACAAGCCCTCCTCTTGCCTGTACCTTGCTCCCAGCACCTGGTTCCTGATACCTTGAATTGATCTCTGGATTCTTGACCCTCGGCTTTGGAACTCTGACTATGGCTTTGCTTGGGGGTCTGGTAAATGAACTTCCTTGAGTAAGTGTTTGCTTGTCTCCTCCTGGCTGGACTTTGTTGCCTCTCTCACTCTCTTCTCTGGGCTGGCTTGCTGCCCAGGTCTCTGACCCTGACACTTCTGGGCCTTCTGCAGGGCAGGTTGCATGATCAGAGTCATTGATGGGGAAATCCCATCAATGATTTACTCCACAATTGTACTGGCTGGCAAAAGGAGAAGGATGGGACTGTGATGATGTCTCACAGAAGTGTTGCTGCAGTCCTGCTCCTCTCACATCCCCGTGCTGGGACAAAGGCCCTTTTTGCATGGCATTTGCTATGCGAAAGGGCACCTGAAGCATCGCGTGATTGTGAGGAGCGATCTGCATGATGCACTCACAATTGCACAACACTCCAGGGTCTGGTAGGTGCTGCTTGTGCACTTTTCCATTTTCAGCTTTCAGCTTTCAGCTTGTGCACTTTTTGCATGGCATTTGCTATGCGAAAGGGCACCTGAAGCATCGTGTGATTGTGAGGAGCGATCTGCATGACGCACTCACAATTGCACAACACTCCAGGGTCTGGTAGGTGCTGCTTGTGCACAATCGCACATCACTTCAGGACCCCATGCACACTTGCAGTGCATGGAGAGCTTCCAGAGCCATGGCAGTTCCGCTTCCTCCCCCAGGCTGCGCTGCAGAAGGAAGAGGTGGAGCTCTTGTGCTACCTGCTTGGGATCAGGCAGCTCGTGCAGAGTTGAAGCAGCGGAGACGCGAGAGCCTCTCACTGGAGGCTGCTTGTGTGATCCCTGCACCCCAGTGCTGAAAAAAAGTAAGATGCAGAAAGGGCCACAGTCCCAAAGTGGAAAGGACCCTAGTCCTAAACGGTACAGGTATTTTGTAGATCAAAATCCAGTACTGAATTGTGCCTAGAAACAAATAAGAAGCCAACGAAACTGGTCCAAGACAAGTATTGTATAGTCTGTAAAACACATTCCTGACAAAAGCATGGTACAGTAATTAAAAAAAAGAGAGAGAGAGATCTTGCAGAGTCCTGCTGTGGTTTTATGCAAATATTTGCAATCACTTTCTTATTGGTTGTGGATATTTGAGGTGGGGGAGTTCATAATTAATATAAAGATTAAAGTTCTCTCTTTCTTTTGCTCACTTTGCAGTAACTGGTGTCTGGGCAAGAAATATTCCACCAAAAAAAAAAAAAAAAAAAAAACCCCCACAGAAAGAAAGAACAAACCCTCAAAGGCAGCAGACAAGCCGCTGGCTTCCTTCCTCAGATATCAAGAATGTACTTGGTTTCTTCACACCGTGCCAGACAACTTAAGAGAGAACCATTCAAAGACTCAAGGTTTGTGATTCTTGTTCACAATTTTCAATCCACTTCAAATTTTGCTCTGTCAGTGTCTTTACATATATTTTATGGTATTCTACACTGTTGCCTTTGTAACGTAGTTTTGTTTTTGTGTGCCTTCAAGCCATTTCTGACATATGGCGATCCTAAGGCGGACATCCCATGGGGTTTCCTTGGCAAGATTTATTCAGAGAGGGTTTGCTTGAGAGAGTGTGACTTGCCCAAAGTCACCTAGCATGTTTCCATGGCCGAGTGGGGTTTTGAACGCTGGTCTCCCAGAATCCTAGTCTAATAAACTGCCACAGCTCACCGGTTCTCTCTTTGTAATTTAGCTCTGTAAAAACTGTGTAAGGATTGAGTTTAGAATCATGAACTAGTCCTTGATTCCAACCTTACTTGTCTAGTAGTGAAGAGAGTGCACCCTAAAGTAATAAATCCTTCATTTCAAAACAAACCTACTTAACAGTCAGCTGAAATTCAATGTGTTTTTAACTCACATATCTTCAGTGTATTTGTCAAATTTGTGGGGCTGTTGTGAGGGCTGGGGCATCCTTAAGGTCCTGGCCAGCTTTTCAAGGTCCTTGTAAGAGCTGGGATAATAGCATGAAACAGTTTGAGGTTGGTGAATTGTGAAGTCTGATTGTCTGACTGCTCCTGGTTGAATAGAAGAAGCCTGGATGAACGGTTCTGCTCTCGTTCAGAGTTTCTTTAATGCTAAATATACTTCACTTGTTTTGGACACATCTCAAGCCCAAAATGGAACTGTTGTTATCCCTCGGATAAGTAATGTCCCTTTTAGATAATCTCCCGGGATGGAGGTAGTGTACCTTTGGCTCACGATAACTTTCTTTAAAAGCTCTTGTTGGTAATTGTAGAAGTTATATTGTGGGCTGGGGGGGGCAAACTAAATATATTTTAAATGCATGTTTGACCTTTGTATACTTGTTTTTTGTTTCTAGATAGCAGCAATAGAGGATGGGGTCCTTACTGGAAGTCTGGTACAGGGAAAAGAGGATTTAACCCATTGCCACCTAATCTAGACTGGGCTTTTTACATCTGATATATTTGCCATATGAAGGAAACGGCTGTGGGTGGTAAACATAAGACTGTTGTAGCACTTTAAATGCTAACCAATTTGTTACAGCAAGAATTTTCACAGAGTAAAGTCTGCTCCATCAGAGACGTTAAATGTTAATCAGAATTGCAGGTATATATGGTAGGATGGTACACAGTGGGGAAACAAAAAGGAAAAAAATGCAGAAAGTACAGATAGTGATAGTTAAGAACATTAACATGGGACATTCACATCCATTCTGGTTACAGGTAAATGAGTTATCACATGCATTGTGAAAAGAATCTATTAGCCTAATTCAGTTCTCTGAGGATGGACCAGAGCTGCCTAATGAATTTAATTTGGCAACATTTTCTCACTTTGATCTCTCTTTGAAGTTTCTTTGCTTGGCAACAGTTACTTTCTGACCAGGAAGATGGAAGTATTCTCCCATTGGTTTTGCATTCTACCAGTTCTGATGTGCCCTTTGCATCCATTTGGGGGGGGGGAACAGAAAGGGGGAGACATGATAGTGGTTAATACAATGATGGAAAAGAGATTCCATCTAAATATTAGGAAGAACTTCATGATGGTAAGAGCAGTTTGACAGTGGAATATGTTTCCTCGGAGTGTGGTCGAGTCTCTTTCTTTGGAGGTTTTTAAATAGAGGCTGGATGGCCATGTGTCGGGAATGTTTTGATGGTATATTCCTGCAGGGTAGGGGGTTGGACTTGATGGCACTTATAATCTCTTCCAGCTCTATGATTCTATGGCCATTTCTGCACAGAGTTGCTGAAATGCAATACATATGAGTTGTAGTCGTTTCAGGGGCTGCAATTCCACACAACATTGTAGCCATCCAGTAGCCAGCCCATCTGCAAGCATCGCTAGGATGCATTATTTGAACTACGGAAAAAAATCTGTCTTGCACCGCCTCATTCGCATACATCCCGTCTGCTGCCTCAGTGCAGAAATGTTAAAGTGCTTAATTGCACATTCAGAAAATGGTTGTGGGCATTCTCAGCTCATCCCCCTGCCCCCCCTTTTTTTAAAAAAGGAAGTCAATCAGGGAGATGGCATGGGGCAAAGGCGGGCAGGGGAATGGACAAGCATGCTGTAATGCAGAAAAGACAGTCCGCTTCTATTCACATTAAGGCAGAGAAATGTGGAAGGCAGAATAGCTATTGAGCTTCCAGAGAATCCCCTTTAATGATGCTACAATTTGCTTATGGCATCTTGTGCAGAAAGGGCCTATGATTCTATGCGTGGTGTTTAGACAGTGGAAGACTGTTTTTCAGTCCCTTATATTGCTAGAATTGGCTTAATGAGTTCTTTGAAGCTCAGTGGTAGAGGATCCAGGCCTGATAGCAAGAGTGACTTCTTCATACAATGCCTAATTAAACTGTGGAATTCATTACCACAAGATGTAGTGATAGCTCCCAACTTGCATGACTTTAAAAAGGGCGCAGTTAAATTTCTGGAGCATGGAGTGATCGGTGGCTTCGGGTATCAGACACAGGTTGCCTCCATACATTGGTTACTGCGGAACCTAAGATGGAGGGTGCAGTTGTGCTCATATCCTGTCTCTGTCCTTTCCATAGGCAAGTTGTTCTTGACCACTGCAGGAACAGAATGCTGGATTAGCTAGACTTTCAGTATGGACCAGTATGTCGTCCCTTATGCTCTTACTCTTCTGCACGGAGTTTTGTCATCAGGGGCAGGCAGTGAATCTGTCACTCCAGGAGCTGTGAATCCACTGTTAACTTTACCACTCCTCCTCCTGCAGCTGTTCTAAATTTCATACAACGCTTTCTCTTGCTGGAACTTAATGCCCCCCAAACTGGAGAATTTGCACCCTTGTCTTCTGACTGGTGATGACCACCAACAACTGGAGACTCAGGACCCTCTGTGAACTGTCATAACCAGTTTAACCAATAACGAGGAATGCTGGGAATGATAGTCTAGCACTGGCTGGAAGGTTGCACAGCTCCTACCCTGGATTTTAGTCCCTTTTGAAGAGATGTCATATGGAGGATGGAACAAGTTTGTTTTCTGCTGCTCTAGAGACTAAGACACTGAGCAATGGCTTCAAACCTCAGGAAAAGAGTGCCCATCTAAACATTAGGAAAAACTTCATGATGGTAAGAACAGTTTGACAGTGGAATACACTGCCTGGGAGTGTTATTTCCTGTATTGTGGGTCTGACACAGAGGCCATTTCTGTACTACACTGTTACATTGCTATCATTCCACTTTCAACATCCTCTGGAATCCTGGGCTTTGCAGTTTAGGGAGAGGCATTTAGAATTCTCAGCCAGAGAGCTCTTTGGCCTCAGTAAACTACAAACCCCAGAATTCCACAGGATGCTCAAAGTAGAATAATGGCACTGTAGCAGTGTAGTGTGGAAATGGCCTGAGAAGCAGGATTGACTGGATCACTTCAAAAGAGATCTTCCTTCTCTGTTATTTTGCAGTTTGATCACACACCATGGGATAACACACTTTCTCAGATGAGATAAAATAGAAGGGCACCAAAAGCATATCTTTTAAAAATAATTCTCAACTCAGAATAATATTTATTTTATTTTTTTATTTCTTTATTTGTATCCTGCCTCTCCATATGGATCGAGGCGGCGAACAACTTACAAATAGCATGTATTTCGAAACATTTCTATACATGCCCCCAAGAAGCTGGGTACTCATTTTACCGACCTGCGAAAGGATGGAAGGCTGAGTCAACCTTGGAGCCCGGCAGGATTGAACTTACAACCTTGTGGCTTGCAGTATTGGCATTTAACCACTGTGCCACCAGGGCTCCATATTAGTAATAATTAATACCCACAAGCTCTTTCTTTCCTAAAAGTGAAGCAGGGAAAGGAATTGGCTGGTGCTGTCTTATTGTGTGGATGATATCCTACTAATTGTTATAACAGTTTTTAAAACCAGAGTCTGGATGCAAAGGGGAAATGATTCTCCTTCACAGCTTGCATCTTCCCATCATAACTAGAAGGTGACATGACAAGAAGGAATTACTAGTTTGACATGGAGTTAGGGGTGTTATTGCATTGTCTGCCATATGGCATCCAGTGCTTTTCATAGAATCATAGAGTTGGAAGAGACCACAAGAGCCATTGTGGTCCAACCCCCTGACATGCAGGAATATACCATCAAAGCATTCCCAACCAACGGCCATCCAGCCTCTGTTTAAAAACCTCCAAAGAGGGGGACTCCACCACACACCAAGGCAGCATATTCCACTGTCAAAGTGCTCTTACTGTCACAGAGTTCCTCCTAATGTTTAGATAATTGCTCCATGTCCTAGTCTCTGGAACAGCAGAAAACAGGCTTGCTCCATCTTCCACATGATATCCCTTCAAATAGTTCAGCATAGTTATCACAATACATTGCTTCACAATGCATCAATGAACAATCCTACCCTACAACTGTCTGGATTTGGCAATTAATCCTCTGTTGTCCCACTTTTTCAGCTGCTTTTAAAATGCCCCTTTGTCCTCAGTTGGCTTTACTTGCCACAAACTGAGTTCAAAGTGCAAAAGCCACTTCAAATCAGAGATAGGTAGAAGAGCAGAGAAAGCAGGATTTTGTCCTTCCCATTAGGTTCAGACAAAAGCAAACTGATGTCACCTTTCCTAGCTTGTGTGTTCTTTCTCCTTTATAATATTTGCCATCTTGAGTAGTGTACATTGTAAGGTTGCTTGGCCACATGCGTCCTGGTTTTCATCTGGGAAATGTTGCAGGCTGTATAAGTATGTGCAACGTGAACAAGAACTTAGCCGGTCTCTTTAGCTTGTTCATGGAATGGAAAGAGAAAAACAGCTCATTTTTTAAATGAGAGATTCAGAAGTTACACCATTAGAACAAGATCTGTCCAGAGCTTGGAAAAGTTGTTTCTGTAGACTATAACTCTAGAATCCCACAGCAAGGAATAGTCCAACAAAGTCCAGGCCAGTTCCACACCGCTCAGGCCAGTTATAGTGCTATTATTCCACTTTCAACATCCTATGGAATCCTGGAGTTTGCAGTTTAGGGAGGGGCCTTTGAGGCTCTCCCTAAACCACAAACCTCAAGATTCCATAGGATGTTGAAAGTAGAATTATAGCACTATAAGAATCTAGTGCGGAAATGGCCAGTGTTTTGAAAGTTTGGGCTGTTGATGCAATGTCTCTGAACTGAAAGTTTCAGTGATACCCAGGATAAAAAACTGGTGGTCTCCCATGAGCTGAATTCTACCCACGTACAGCCAACGGGTACTAGTCCCAGGCCTTACATGAAGTGCTGAGGTTACGTCATAGACAGCAGTGTCACGCGAGGTTTAATCAACTCAGTTTTAATAAAGTCACTGAGGTTTTATCATGCTTGTATCTAAATACCCTAAAGACATCAGATCCAATGTGATCTTGGAAGTTAAGCAGGGTCAGCCTTGGTTAATAGTTGGAGGGGAGACCACCAAGGTATTGTAGGCTGTATTTCAGAGGAAGGAACTGGCAAAATCACCTCTGAGTGATCTGGCAAAATCACCTCTAGCCTAAGAAAATCTTATTAAATTCATGGGATCACCATAAGTTGACAGGTGACTTGAAAGCATGTGCATTCATACACCAGAAATAGCACACACACACACCTTGCTGAGACATTAGGCAAGCCTTCATTTGGAGAATCACCATACAACTGCACCCACTCCATTGCATTTGATATTAAAATACTGTCCCTTGACTATCAGGAAAATGACAAGAAATGAAAAAAATGCTTAGCAGCCCCATTGGCTGGAATATTCTGAGAATGCTTGTCCAAAAAGGAACATTTTCCAGGCTCTTACAAGTTTCGGTGTTCTCAGTGCTACATCCTGCAGTTCTTAGTGCTACATTCTGCAGTTATCAAGTGATAACATATATGAACTGAGCCATTGTTAAGTTGCTATATAAATTCTCATCAGCACCAATAAAGTACATCCAACATTTGACACCTAGACATTTTTAAATGCTAAAAACTCACTTTGCAAGTTAAGCAATGCTACTGAGGGCATTTGCTCAGACAAGAACCCCTTTAGCTCTATCATTTTCTTCTTTATACATTTATAGGTCATCATGCCGGCTCACAGTTGTGCCTGGATTTCCTGTGTGATGTTTGCATGTTACATCATGTTACAGGTGTTTGGTCAAGGTAAGAAGAAATCTCAAACTTTTTTCCCCCCCCAAAACATGTACCTAGGTTTTATGATCCAGTTTATTTGACTGCTTTACCAATTATATTTGCCCAAAAGTACATCTGGATTTGGAAGGGTGGACTGACTGAAACCCCCACTTTCTTTCACTCTCCCTCCTCTCTCTTTCCTCATTTAAAGTGTGGAAGTTCTCTTAAAACAAGATGGAGTAAGAGCAGTCAGTGAAATATCTAGGGCTACCAATATCGGTAGTCTACTTGCTGTATTTGCTAGGACCCCGGGAGATGAAGTCCAGTGGTTCTGGTAGACCAAGGCCATTTCCACATGGGGCGAGGGAATCACCCCGTGATGCTACTCACTGGACTTTTGGGCTCCCCGGTCCAGTCCACGCTTCTCTGGAGCAGTGTGTGGCCGCCACTCCGCACTGCTCCGGGGATGAAAATGGTGGCTTCCGGTTGGTCAAGGGACTCGACCAACTGCTGAAGCTCGCCAACCTAAAGCCTGCCCCTAGCAGATTGCAGGCTTGCACCAATGCAAGCCTGCAAATCTGCATAAGGAAGCAGGCTCGCAGTGGCACACTCTGTGCTTTTGAAAGACTTGTTTTTAGCGGTCTTTCAAAAGCATGCTGGATGACCACTTGGGGTCGTTCCGGAGCGGGCTGGGGTGCGGATCTACGTTAAGTAGGTCCGACCCAGTCTGCTCCCAGGTGCGAGTGTCCTCCCTGGAGGATGCTCTGCCCTGTGTTAAAAACCCTGTGTGTAAATGGCCCAAAAGTTAACTATCCCTGTCTTAAATAGGGGAATGCATATGCAGCCCCCATAGCCCTTCTTGTTGCTCTTGACCTCACCTGCCTGCCTGGACTTCATCCCAAATGTCCCATTTGACTTTTTCCCCTTCCAGAGCAAGGGCAAACTAGGTATTGATTTCCAAGGGCTGTACATGTCCTGCCTGTGTGTTGGGGAATGTGAGAAATAGTAGAGTATCTCACAACTACAGTAATTAGTGTTTCCAAGCAGAAGAAGAGCAACAACAAGTCCCACACTACCACTCCACACTTACAGAGGCTAGCAGAGAAATAAAACAGACCAAGGCCATTTCCACACTACACTGTCATAGTGCTATTATTCCACTTTCAAAATCTTATGGAATCCTGGAGTTTGCAGTTTAGAGAGGGGAATTTAGAATTCTTAACCAGAGAGCTTTTTGGTCTCAGTAAACTACAAACCCCAGAATTCTGCAGAATGTTGAAAGTGGAATAATAGCACTATAACAGTGTAGTGCAGAAATGGCCTAGGATTACTATATGAGAGATGGAGAAAAGCTTCTCTCTTTCCACCTTTTCCAAGCCTCATTTTATTTGCCTTTATTCTGTCTCTCATTTGGTCCATGACATTTATCCATTCCATTTTTAATCCTACCTGGTCCGTCTCCCTCTTTAGTCTTCATCTTTATGTCACAGCTCAATAATGTGCCATTCAAAGGAGCACAACTCATTTGCATCCTGGATAACAGGGGATGTTGGCTTAACCTCTTTGCGGTCACATTTAGCTGCCAACATTCTTGGTTCTTCGTTTTGGGGATCCCTGAGTGACAGCTGAGGACTGGGCAGTGCAAGCTGAGTTGAAAGCAGCCTCTTTTTTGGATAAGGAAAAGAATCCTCTTTTTGTTCTGTCTACTGTCCCTGTCTTGGGGGGATGCAATTGGATCCTGTGAATTTTCTTCTGGGGGAAGAGCGGCCCTTCTTTTCTGCTTTGGCCGCGGCGGTCTGTGAATCTCAGCTTTGTTTCGTCCCACAACATAATTTCCTTGGAGGAAGCTGGAAGAGTTATCTCTAAAAGGTTAAATCACACAGATGTGGGTCTGAGTCAGTTGATGTCGGTTGTGCTCAGAGAACCAAGGGACATAGGAAGAGCCCTGCTGGATCGAGACCAAAAATCTGTTTTTCTTGTTGTGTGTCTTGGAGTCACTTCTGATTTATAGCAACCCTAAGGCAAACTTATCATGGGGCTCTCTTGGCAGAATTTACTCAAAGGGAGTTTGCCCTTGCCTTTCTTTGAGACTGAGAGAGTGTGACTCACCAAGATCACCAATAGGCTTCCATGGTTGAGTGGGGATTTGGACCCTGCTCTCCGAAGTCATACCCCACTGCTCAGATTGTATGCACTATTGAAGTCAATACTGGACTTTAAATCCTCTTTGCATCAAGAGAGATTCTGGGGAAAACAACTATTATTGAAGGTTTTATATATATTATATACAATATTATATATTTGGAAGACAATTTATATCTACGGTGATAGGCAGGAGTATAGTTTATGATTCCGTGACTTGGGGAGGCGAGGGCTGAAGGGAGGGATAGAGGGACAAATATATCTTAAATTAGGATACCTGTTTAGGAAGAAGGGATCACTGTATGTATGATGGCTATCATTGTTATTATAAAAAAAAATTAAGAAAGAAAGAAAAAAGTAAATTCAGGAATTGAGCACCTATAAGGAGAGAAACAGCAGAGAGAGATGATGCTTCTCTTCTCTCTGGGAACTTCCCAAGTTTGACACAAATGCATTTTTGAGAGATCCCAAGGAGGGAGGTTATACAGAATATCAGGAAAGTCATCTCCAGGTTCCATGTCAAGAAATTAACTGGGCTGGCAATTGAACTTCAACAATGCGAGCACCATTGGCAACCATACGTGAAGCCATCCAGGCTAGTTTAAAAAACAGGTATGAAGAATCACACTGAGTGTTGGAAAATGGGTCTCAGAAGCTCAGACTACTGGAGAGGCACTCCTTCAAATATTGAGATCTCATGCCATTTAAGGTTTTAATTGTCGTCATCAGCACCTTGAATTCAGAGCTGTAATGAACTGGCAGTCAGTGTGACTCCTTTAAGACCAGTGTCACGTGTTCCCTATGCGGTATGCCAGTTATCAGTCTTGCTGTTGCGTTTTGCATTAGCTGCAGCTTTTGAGGCATCCTCAAGGGCAGTCCCACATAGGACACATTGCAGTAGCCTAATCAGGAAGTTACCAATGTGTGGACTACTTCCTGCCCAGGAAAGGCTGTAGTTGACACACCAGTCAAACCTGATGCCAAACATTTTGACTCAGAGTCCACTTGGCCTCCAGTGACAGGGATGGGTATAACAATACTCCCAAGATACACACCCACGTCATCGAGCAGAACAGGTAGCTTAGCCAGTTCCTAGACCTGAGGACCACAAATCCACAGGAGTCTCTGTGTTATTGAAATTCAGCTTCAGTTGACTGGCCCTCACCTGACCCGTCACAGAATTTAGGCACTGCTCTAACACCTCCACAGCCCAACCAGTTCCAATCTCAACCAATTTCATTTCTGAGAGAGTTCTCACTTTGCCATCCAAGATAACCTTAGAAGAGAAAGACCATTTCCGCACTAGACTGTATAGTGCAATTATTCCACTTTCAACATCTTATGGAATCCTGAGGTTTGCAGTTTAGGGAGAGGTCCTTGAGCCCCTCCCTAAACTGCAAACCCCAGGATTCCATAGGATGTGGAAAGTGGAATAATAGCACTATAATAGCCTAGCGCAGAAATGACCTGAGTCTATAACTCAACAAAAATTAAATGAGTGTGTGTGTGTATCTGTCCCCACCCCATTTCCCCTCAGTCTGTAGGTACTGAGTCAGTAGGTGCCTATGTTGCAAAACAGACTGCTAGTACAAGCAGGTGCCCTGCTGCTCTTCCTGAGTTATTAGCTGTCATGGGCTGTTACTTACACTTTCTGAGGTTTTGCATTGATCAAACAGGTGGCCTTGAAGCTGCCAGGTGTATTAGCACACTCTCAGCAGAATCTACAGTCTCTGGAATTGCTATATCTCTCCAAAAATTTGAATGTAAAAGCATATTTTGCAATTCTAGGCATGACATTCATCCTCCTATCTTTTAAGAATCTGATGCCTTTGGTATTCTGCTTTGGCAAACCTTAGTCTGGTCACTGAACTATCATCTTTTTGCCCACCCATCTCTAAAGGAAACCCATTCATTTAAGTCTCCATTCACACAATCAACACAGTTGAATTAAAGTGAGATGTATAGGTTTGTACAACGGTGCCCATGCTAGAGTACCCCAAAAGGACATTTCTACATATACTTTAAAAGATGTTGACATTTCTTTTCCAGGGTCAAACCGGCTGAAGCTAACAGTCTTGTCGGAAGACAGGTTGCAGATGAAATGGAAAGAAACAGAGGGAAACACAAATGGGTACAAAGTTCGTGTGAAGCCCATGGCAGGTGCATGATGAGAAGATATGGGAATGCAATTGTTCTTGGGAGGTTACAGATTCCAGATGCACTTTTTTTTGTAAATGCAAAGAAATTTTAACTCCTTGAAGGTCCCAGGCTAAGCTTCAGGTTTCGTAGGATCCCAGGCAAATCCCCCCCCGCCCCACCCGCTTAGGAAGCTTTCAAGGCTGTAAGAAATGTTCACGAATTTTCTCATCTTTGACATGTTAAAACAACTGCCATGATTTTCCCCCACTCCCTTAAGCAAGAGCTTAAGTTTAAAGGCATGGGGAAAGGGAGTTCAGCACAAGCTTGAGGGCTGCAATGCCATCCATGGATTGCAGTTTTCCCTTCTGTAAGCTACATTAACACAGTCTTTAATTTTAAATAAATAAAGTAAGTTATGAAATGAAAAAAAAAGTCTTGCACACTCCTACATTTGAACAGACAACTGTGGATTCATGCAGGAGATACAAATTTCTCTACCTAGCATTTTTCCTTCCTTCAAAGAACAAAGCCATTGACCTCATGAACACTATAGATTTGTAACTGTTATTTTTTGCATCCAAGTATCTCTAAAATGTCTCTGCTGCTTTTAGGAAACTGATAATTTACAGCAACTTTCTCTAGGCTGGTGTTGCCCGCCGGAAGGGTTGAGCTCCAACTCTCATCCTTCCATCACCATGATGGAAACTGTAGTAAAACGTGTCTGAAGAGCACAAGGTTAGGGGACGCTGGTTCATAATTTGCTGTGAACTCTGCACTCAACTGCAGAATGACCCAGTGATTTTAGAGTTTGCTCTGTACACTCAAATTATTACCTCTCCTTTTTAAGATTTAAGCAAATCTGGAAAATGTGCTGGCTTGTCATTCCAGCACCTTAAGCTAATAATACATTTTCAAAATTAGATATAAACCTATTTTGGATGTATTCCAAGATTTCAGTGGGTGCTATGACATTCCTGATGTGTGAAGTAGATTCCTAGTAAAGTAATTAACCAATTGTTTAATCATGTTTATCTTTTTTTTTATTAAAGATATGTTTCACGAAAGAATGAAAGGTGTTAATATTCATGTCTATCATGTCAATGATAAAAGGCAAAAACTGTGTCAGAATCTAAGGATTCCCTAGGATTAAAGCAATGCTCCATCTAATTTACTCCTGAGTCAAATGTTCTCTCTGATTTTTATCTAAAATGTAAAAATTTGGGAGTGGCCATTCTGACAGAAAAGCCATCATTTCTTCCATTTTTCATGATAGCTTGCGACTGCTGATAGATTTTATTTCCTGTGTCTCCTGCCTTTCAATAGGTTTTTTTCCCTTATTTAATTTTTCATTGAATGATCCCAGCCAATGAAGAATCATATGCTCTGTGTAATGATATTACAAATCTATATAGCTTTATGTTTCTGTTGCCATTATTATATGTTCATTGTTTTTAGGAAACATGTTACCAAGAATTTAAGGCATTTAATGGGGAAAAAAAAGAAAGAAATAATGCTGTGCTGACATTAGAGACAACAAGGGATGTTAAAAGTTAAAAGAAAAGCATGTTTTATTGATTACATGGATGATCTTAGACAATCAGGGATCACTCTAAAAATGGAATTGTTTCCCAACACATTTGCAGTGTTAAAAGGCTGACCCTTTCTGGACCACACCATCTCCACCATGTTAAAACACCTATGTGTCTATTTCATTTACATTTCATACTAAGAACACAGAGAAGGATTGGAGTATATACTTTCAGATTTCACTGAGCTTTTTGCATGTGGATCAGTTTGCAGAAGAAGAGATCCCACACCATCCTGCTTGACTATTTGTGTATGACCAGGCAAGCTTACCGGTCACATTACCTTTCAGTTTGCAGTCCTTAAATTGAGTTTCTGGAAGAGAAGAAAAAAGTTAGGCAAATCAGAGAGCAATCCTATGCTTCCTGGGAGGACAGATAGAAGGCTCTTGCGTGCTATAGACCTCTCTACAGAGGATGAACTTTTTACATAATCAAGGTGCACGTTTACATCACCACCTTAGTTTTGGATGATATTCATTATTCCTCTCTTTTACCTATCACAGGTGATTCTGAACAGGAAGTCATGTTGAAAACCAAGACAGCTAAAGTAACAGTGGGGGGGCTGAGTCCCACAAAAGAATACACTCTACAAATCTACGTCCTGAATGGTTCTCAGGAAGCCCTCTTTGTCAAGAGGAAATTTGTGAGTAAGTGCGGTTTGTGATTTCTAGATGTCTTAAATGTGTTGTATATTTGTCTGTATGAGTTGCAAGGCCGGGTGTCTTTGTACTGTTTTGCCTATGCTAGATTATACTTCAATTTCAAGACTATAACAAGTTTCAGGAATATAACAAGACTGACCTGGTTTTGCAATTGTTTGTCCTTGGCCAAATAATCAGGATTCCTACCAGAGAACTGGCCAGTACCAATAAAGTATTGACACTGCAGATGACACCAAATTGGGAGGGGTTGCTAATACGCCAGAGGACAGGATCAAAATTCAAAATGACCTGGATAGATTGGAGAGCTGGGCCAAGGCTAACAAAATGAAATTCAACAGAGAGAAGTGTAAGGTCCTGCACTTAGGTAGAAAAAATGGAATACAGAAATATAGGATGGGGGACACGTGGCTGGATAGCAGTACGTGTGAAAGGGATCTAGGAGTCTTCATAGACCACAAGTTGAACATGAGTCAGCAGTGTGATGCGGCAACCAAGAAAGCCAATGCAATTCTCAGCTGCATCAATAGGAGTATGGTGTCTAGATCGAGGGAGGTACTGGTACCACTCTACTCTGTTTTGGTTAGACCTCATCTTGAATACTGTGTCCAGTTCTGGGCACCCCAATTCAAGAAGGACATGGTCAAGCTGGAGCAAGTCCAGAGGAGGGCGACCAAAATGGTGAGGGGCCTGGAAGCCATGCCCTATGAGGATAGACTTAGAGAGCTGGGGATGTTTAGTCTGCTGAAGAGGAGGTTAAGAGGGGACATGATAGCCATGTTTAAATATTTGAAGGGATGCCATGTAGAGGAGTGAGTGAGCTTGTTTTCTGCTGCTCCAGAGACCAGGACAAGGAGCAATGGATTCAAGCTGGAGGAAAGGAAATTCCACCTGAACCTCAGGAAGAACTTCCTAATGGTCAGGGTTGTCCAGCAGTGGAATCTGCTGCCTCCATGGAGTGTGGTGGAGTCTCCTTTTTTGGAGGTTTTTAAGCAGAGGCTGGATGGTCATCTGTTGAGAGTGCTTTGAGGGTGTTTCTGCATGGCAGGTGGTTGGACTGGATGGCCCCTGTGGTCTCTTCCAACTCTACATTTCTATGATTCTATGACACTAACACTGGCAGTAGAATCTAGACCCAAGGAACACCAATAATGTAAGAGGAGTCCTGCTTGATTAGACTAAGGGCTTATCAAACCCAGCCTTCTGTTCCCATAGAGACCAACCAAATGCCTGTAGGAAACCCACATGCAAGATGTGAGAGTAATCATATTTTCCACAGCAAATAGTACTGAAAGGCATACTGTCTCTGCTATGGGAGCTATTACCTAGCCATTGTGATTAGAATTATACTTCTGTGCTAATTTTATTCTCAAAGGAAAGAATCAATAATTTTAGCAATTTTCTTCTTGCAGCAAGAAAGTCTGCAAATACTCTCTTTGAAAACAGTGAAGTTTTTAAAGAGAATTTGCAGTTTGGAACATTGTGCAATTTTCCCCTTTTTTGAATAGAAAACAGCATTTTCTATGCAGAAGATAGTGTTTTTGTACAGAAAAATTATTTTTCTGTGCAGAAAATGCTGTTTTCTATGCAAAAAAAAAAAAAAAAAAGGGAAAAATTGTACAACATTCCAAACTGCAAATTCTCTTTAAAAACTTCACTGTTTTCAAAGAGAGTATTTGCAGACTTTCTTGCTGCAGAG
The DNA here is from genome assembly GCA_948474755.1 of Ctenosaura bakeri. Lineage (NCBI taxonomy): Eukaryota > Metazoa > Chordata > Lepidosauria > Squamata > Iguanidae > Ctenosaura > Ctenosaura bakeri. Next base: position 740,854 of record CAOLHI010000130.1, read on the forward strand.
AAAATTGCTAAAATTATTGATAGAACAGCATTTTGTATGCAGGAGATAGTGTTTTTATACAGAAAAATTATTTTTCTGTGCAGAAAATGCTATTTTCTATGCAAAAGGTGTACATTTTATGCAATATAAGTATTGAATGGTAACTATTCTAATCAGTCTAGGATTCTTCTCATTGGGGTTTGATCATTTCTCAAATATTTTTGAAGATTATTTTTGAAAATTATTACCACCCCTAATCATGAATCGTAGCCATCAATAACTTTATCTTCCATAGGAACCAATATAGGTACTTGTTCAAGAAAAGGAAGGCAGAGAGCAATGAAGGAAATAAATAATATAGGAGTGTATGCTGACTGGGGAATTCTGAGAGTGATAAAGCAGAATAGTAACTTTTCCAAAAGTTTGGAATTGCCTATCTCAGCTTGTGTAAATCCATGCAAAGCAGCAGTTGCTCACACATCTTTTACTCGGTTGACTTCATGACTAGCTCTGATCCACTCACATTTTGGCTGTTCACAGTTGAAGAATTGAAGAACCTCTCCCAAGCAAGAAATAACAGGCGGCATCCCACAAGCCCCCCAGAAAAGGCAGAGACGTCACTGGGGATCACTACAGCTCAATATATCCTGGAGACTTACACCACTTCACCAGCTGACAGTGAAATGTCAACTCTGATAAGTATGTGTGGAACCAAACCTGGGCTAAAGATTCAACGTTTAGAATTTCAGGCTATTTTGAGGGTGGACTTGAAGCCAAAGAATAGGGTGAAATTCCTCTTCCTGTGATGCAGCTTTGCAGGTTCTGGAGATGTGAAGCAAAATTTATCAGCATCCCTTCCACTCTTTGGCTTTCACGGAAGGAAAAATGACTAAACATCATGACTTAACCCACAGTCTTCAGACTATAAGCAAATCATCATTTTTGGTCCCTTCCAAGGGTCTCTAAGATTCTGCTGCTAACATTAATACTGCTGAAATTCAGCAGCGTGGTAGGAACACATAGTGCATTTTTTCCTTTTAAACATTGTGCATTTTTTTTCCTTTTGAACAAGGAACATCTGCATTAAAACAAGATGTACAGAGCACATCGGGAAGATACAGCTTGATTGGGAGCCACTTATTCATCTCAGCTTCTAGAAGCACTAACTGGCTCCAAAACAGGGTGTATGATGCCTGTGCACTTTGTTTAATATGGGAGCACCTTGTTTAAAGTAAAAAAAAAAAGTGTTGTTTGCAAGTAGGGTCGCAATGTATGTGTGTATGTGTGGTTTCCATAAGCTGTGTGTGTGTGTGTGTGTGACAATGCAGCTCTCCAACTCCCAGAGGTTGCCCATCCCTACTTTATCTCATGATATAGTATCATTCTGATGGATGTTTTGAGGAAAAGAAGCAACAAGTAAGGGGTGAGGAAAGTGCCAATGAACTTCATATCATGACACAATTTACTCCTATGAGTCCCTGAAAATCCCCAAAAGGCGTCTCAGTGTTCACAACTTATGAATGTAGGAATATTCGGTATCTCTAGAAAGCAGAGTGCAGCAGGAATAGAGTAATATGAGCTTCTGGTACAGTCTCTCTTTTTGAGACAAAAAAAGAAAAAAATGTTGTCTCAAGAAATCCATCTTAAGATATGAAAAGACAGAGGAAAAAAAAATTGACCTGCACTTGGTTACAAGAGCCTCTCAAAGTTGAATCTCATGTGTGGGGCTAAGCTAAAAGCCATTATTATGGTCAGAGTCCCATGGATGCTTCCTTCCTAGACAAAGGGCATAAAGAAACTAACTTCTTGAGGGAGAGAGAGAGAGAGAGAGGAAGTCACCTCGACAGGTAAGAAGGAAGCAAAAGGCTGGAGTACATAGACCAAAGAAAGATACAGAGAGGTGAAGCAAAGAGCAAGTGTTACCTAGGCTCCCCTCTCTCACCGCTTCACACAAGCATTGATGCCTCTTTGCTTCCAACCATGAAGGGGGCTGCAGTGTGTGTGGTTGTGTATGTGTGTGCATGGGTTATTTTAGCCCTGCAGTCACTGCAAACGCATCAAGATTTCCATGCTGAATCTGGCAGGAAGGTGACACAGCCTTGCTGAACAGATTACATTGTGTAATTTAAATTAATTTAAGATAATACCTGCAAATTATGTTGACTGACCAGCAGAAGAGCTGGGTGCTGTTGGAATATGGCTTGTTTTCTTTGCTGTAATGCAGGTTTCATGGAGTTGACTTTGGACCTCCTTGGTTTTGTCCATTACAGAAAAGAATCCAAACACAGACATAAGCTTCAGATTCTGAAATAATCATTGTTTCAGTTTTCATGCAGAGGGATCAGCTCTGGAAAACCCTTTCTTTAGTTATTTAGCCTTTAGACTTCCAAATAATTGAAGTCCACAGACTGATATAGGGATAGAAAACCATATGAAACATGGGAGTAGGCTGTCCAAAAGACTGTATTTCCCCTTAGAAGTCTTGCCCAGGTTTAACTCAAGACTACTCAAGATTTAAATATCCAGAATTGATTCAAATACCTTGGATAGCTCCTTTAAAGCACATTTGCTTCATTACGGACATGGGGGCCTCTCTTTGTCCTGGTTAGAGGCCCAATTGTTTAGGCAGATATTTACTTGAAGAGCTTTACACAATGTTTTATCTGCCAAACCTGCTTTATCTTAGTGTTACACTTTTGGAATTTTATTGTATTTCATGAATGGTTGTAGCTGCTTGCTGCCCCAAGTGGTGTGAGCACGCTTTCCCCATTCAACACATTTTCCAAAATAGTTTCCAGACCATTTCCTAAGGTGGTCCATCTATGGCCATTTCCGCACTAGCCTGTTATAGCTCTATGATTCCACTTGCAACATCCTATGGAATCCTGGGGTTTGCAGTTTGGGAGGGGCCAGCCAGCCCCTCCCAAAACTGCAAACCCCAGGATTCCATAGGATGTTGCAAGTGGAATCATAGCGCTATAACAGGCTAGTGCAGAAATGGCCTATGACATGTTGCAGCACTGAAAGATCAGGCATGCCACCTTCGCACACAGCCTTCATTAGTCAGAATGGCACCAGCCAATCAAAGAGATTGAATTCATAGGTTTGGGCTCATTTTTATTCTTGTGATGTTTTGAAACACAGGAAGGGATGAACCAGACAAGAAAAGGCAAAAGTCAACTGTTCTGAAAGAGGTCAGTGAACGTATGATGAGTGCGGCACCGACACTGATGCCAACCACCTTGACCACAACATCGACTCTGGCAAGCCAAATAGAATTTGAACTAGACTACCTGGCCCAAGAGAAGACAACCAGGGAAAGCTTAAGGAGAGGTGAGTTTTGCTTCTTTTGTGCTTCATTGTTATTCCTATTTTGCCACCATGAGGGTTTCAACCCACGGTGACCCTATGATAAGGGACCTCTGTGAGCTTTGGCCATCAGACTTGCAGACTCAGGGCCGTGCCTTTCTTGATTGAATCAATCCACCTCTACTGCAGTCTCTTCTCTTTTCCTATTGCCTTCTACTTTTCCCTGCATTATCATCTTTTCCAATCAGTCATGTCTTTTTGTGATATATTCAAATACAGTGGCCTCAGTTTAGTTATCTTGGCTTCCAGGGAGAGGTCAGGCTTGATTTACTGTAGAACCTGCTGATTTGTCTTCTTTGCAGTCCACGGGACCTATAGAAGTCTCCTCGAGCTCCACATTTTAAATGCACTGTTTCTCTTCCACTCAGCCTCCAGCTTTCACTACCGTATAGAAACTGGAGGGAAATACTACAGCATATATGAATCTGATTTCTTGGTATTTAATGGTATAAAGCACTGGTGATGACCTTTAAAGCCCTAGATGGCTGGAGAGGCCCTTCTCTCCATCCCACCACCTTCACAGGTGCATCTGGTGGGAACACAGGAGAGGGCCTTCTTGGTGGCTGCTTCCAGGCTTTGGAACTCCTTTCCCAGAGGAGTCAGGCTGGCACCCTCCCTACTGTCTTTCCGCAATCAGGTAATGACATTTTTATTCAGATAGATATTTGATGTGTGATTATATGTGACCTGCCTGATATAACATGCTGAATACGGTGTTGCTGATGAATATTTGAGGCTTTAATTATTGTTTTAATTTTTTAAATTGTTTAATATTGTTTCAATTTTTTTTTGTATTCTATGGGTTTTAACTATGTCTTTTTAATTGTTGTAAGCTGCTTTGAATCCTAATCTACGGAAAAAGTAGAGTATAAATGATGATGATGATGATGATGATGATGATGATGATGATGATAGTAGTATCTTTGTATAAGGTAAAGGAAAGTGGGAGGAGGAAAGAGAAATTGGGATGTTTTAAAATCAGCTGAAAAAGTAGAACAATGGAATATTCATTTGGATTCTCCCAGCCACTTTCCTCCTTTGCCCTTAGCTTACTTCAGCTGCTGCACATTGAGTTCAATCTGGAAAAGTAGCTCACTCAATAGGAAGAGAGAAAAGAATGGGATGGAATATTTCCCTTCCCTGTAGAAACAGGCAAAAGCAAACTGCTGTCACCTCTCCTGTCCCTGAGTTGGCCCAAATGGCCAAATTAACGTGGGTTCTAAAAGATAATCCAATGGAAGACTTCCTGAAAGACTGGAAACATTTTATCGACTTTTTGAGCAATAAGAAATCTAACAATATAGTAATCTGTGATTATGGCTATTAGTAATTAACAGGATTATTTGGCTGGATTTGTATTAGTAGAATAATTTCTTTTTTCTTTTTCTTTTCTTTATAGTTAGTACTAGCATATATATCTGAGTTTTTATTTTCTCATAGGTAATACTTGTTAGAAAAATTTGAGATACTGTGTTTCTAATTCCCCTAACTGTCTTGTCTAGTACCTGTAACTTTTCCCCATATTCCCCAATCCAATCTATATTCAGAGTTATTAACATACAGAGGTTGGTTATTAATCTGCATTACCATACAGATGTTGGTTCCCTGAGGGAATACACTGCCCTCCTCCTTGCTGCTAGGCCTCATCTCCATAGCAACCAGCCCATTCAAGACAGACACAGTTGACTGTGGCCCAAGAGCTCTCTGGCTGAGAATTCTAAAGGCTTCTCTCTAAACTGCAAATCCCAGGATTCCATAGAATCCTTTTAGGCAGCCAATCATATGAGGTCTTCTCGCCTGACACAGACAAACAAACAAACTTTTGACTTTTATAAGTTAGTAGCTTGGGGCAGGGTCAGAGCCCTACTGTGTTTTAGTTATATGTCTTTTCTCTCTCTCTCTCTTTCTTTTCTCTTCCTTTCTTTTTTCTGTCTCTTTTTTAAAATATATATTACATTGTGAATTAGATTTTTAGTGTTAAAAATAAATAAATAAAAAGAAAAAAACAAGGAAGGCAAAGGCAAACCCCCTCTGATCCAGTCTTACCAAGGAAACCCCATGTTAGGTTTGCCTTAGGGTTGTCCTAAGTTGGAAATGACTTTAAGACACACAACAGCAAAAAAAAAGAAAAAAGAAAAAGAAAAGAAAAGAATAAAGGAAAAAAAAGGGGGGAAAAGCTTGTTGCACAAATGCTGAAATCACCCCTTCTCACAACCATGAACAAGACTTGTTCCACAGAACTTGGGATCCTATGTAAAGCATCTAAAAGGATCCAACTGGGCCTGTGCTTATCTTCCTCTAAATCATGATTTTATGTGTGCTACTTTTCCATAGTAAAATCATGCTCAAATTGGCTTATAGTAACATGGGGGGGGGGATTTGCATGCGTAAAACAGTAGCATTTCCAGATAATTCCACAAAAGTTATCATTCAGTTGTTATCATTTAAGTTATCATTTAATAGTCTTACTCAAATAATCATGATTTCAATAAGCCTCTCACAGCAATAAATATATGCTAAGATTAAGCAACCCACAAAAAATTCTAAAGCTGTAGTTCTAATCTGTTACAGCTAGATGCTTTCCAAATATTTGCTGCAGGCAGGTTTAAATAGGTTGGTTGTAGCCCCAAAACTAGGGCCATTTCCACACTACACTGTTACAGTGCTATTATTCCACTTTCAACATCCAATGGAATCCTGGGGTTTGCAGTTTAGGGAGAGGCATCTTTGGCCTGAGTAAACTACAAACCCCAGAATTCCACAGGATGTTGAAAGTGGAATAATAGCACTATAACAGTGTAGGGTGGAAATAGTCTAGCTTTAAGTGTTTGAACCAAGACTTTCTGCTCTTGAGTAGATCCCTACTCTTGAGGAGCTCTCCTGAAGCACCTGTGGTCTGCCACTTGGTGGCAGTTCCCACTTGATACTTCAAGCAACAGAAGAATATTAATTAAAATTAATTTGTTTTTAAAACAAAGGAACCACAGCCTCAAGTCATCTTAGCTTCTGTTCCAAGTGTTACCCTGTATGTTGGGGGTCTCAGGAGGGGCTCCCAAATAACCAAATAAAAACACTAGTTGGGAGAATTTAGCTTGAGCACTCTCTCGGCTAAACGAGAGGCAGGGTAATGTTAGCAAGGATCTTTAACCCTATGTCTACAGCGTCAGGTCAGAGAGCAATTAGACAAGGTTTTAAAGTAACAAAACAATATTTTGTTAAAGACGAGAAACATGAAAGACAAGACATACACTAACTGAGAAATAGAAAGGAGAGCTTTTTGGGAAGGGTAATACGACATCTGGTCTAGTAGTCCTGGAGAGAAGCGGGGTTCCAGGAAAGAAAGCCCAGCGGGGCTTGCTGAGGAGAGTTTCCTTAGACAACTGGCAGCAAGGCGGGATGGAAGTCCAAAGTAGTCCAAAGAAGACCCAACAGTGGGGACCTTTTATAGGGTGGATTTTACCTACAGGCTATGTTATGCTCGGTGAGAACAAAGGAAATTTGGAGTTGGACAAAGGAGTTGGAAAAGGTCAGGTTTTGCATGATTGCTTTAGCTCTTAATGACAATAGCATGGCCAGTTCGTTAATAGCCCGATACAAAGGAATGGCTCGGCTCTCGGCTGTGTGGCTTTGTGTGGATATGCGCAGAGCAAAGCCAGTTTGCAGGGAGGTTTTTCCCTAAAGCAATGGAGAGGCTTAAGCTGCCTGCCTGAATGAGGTTTTGGAATGTACAACCATTAACGGCCGCGCCCCAGACGTGCTTGTCCGGTGGACCTCTGCAAACATGTGGAGTAGGGTGGCAGAGAGAGGTCAAGCAAAGGCCAGATTATTTGATATCAAAAGGATATCCAGTGCTCTCACCAGACATATCATAACTGTGATAACACAAGTACTAGGGACTTAGGTTTCACTATGTTGGAGATGTGGGAGAGACAAATACACTTTTTAGTATAATAGATAGCCCTCTCTGGAAATGCAATGTTGATCCACTGCTGTGCATTTTCTCCCTATCCCTATCATCAAGGCAAGTTCACTGTTTTAAAACTGGGAATTCTCTTCTCAACTCTTTCAGCAAATGCACCTGAGTTCTCAGAAATATGCATTTATTTTAGGCACGTTATCTTCGGCAACCGGGGGTGGGGTGGGGTGGGAAAGATCAACCCACAAGCTCATGGAGCAGGATGCAGAGGAACTGAAGCACATGATTTGGAAAGCACAATTTGAGAAGCAACTGGATTGTCTAATGAGAAAAACCACCTGGACAATTTTAGCCTGAAGGGGAAGCCAATGAATGTTAACTATGCCAAGCTATCGTGGAAGGTTTGCCGTGATAAAGAAGCAAAGAACTGGATTAAGAGCAGTGATGGATTTGAGCTGACAGCCTGCATCAAATCACACTGGGTTTGATTGCCTCTTCACTTCAGGTGATTGCCACATTACCTGGGCACACCTGTGCTTTGTGTTCAATGCAAGCTAGTTCATGATAGAGTGAAATCCGTCATTGTTCGTTGAATGCACATTGTTTTTGAAAGGATTTTTTTTTCTTTTGGCATTGAGGGACTGCATTCCCAGTACCTCCATGCTGGAGAATATACTTTTTAATATTACAGTTCTTAGATATCTCTCAGCCAGCATGGGCACTGACTGTACTGGCTGAGGGAATCTGGGAGTTATTCCTATGAACAGCTGCCATCTGTGCACATGGTACTGATTAATTAGGGATATTAAGGATATTGGCAGATTTGTCCATCCTCAGCCGTTCAAAAACTCTGTTAGTTTTCACCCTGAGCAAGAATGATAAGACGAGTGCTTTTTTTTTAGTTCAGCAAACAAAGAACTATTGCTTTTCCTGCAAAAACATTTTCCAAATGTCTACGTTTTTTGCAAAAGAAAAAAAAAGATGAAAAAAATAACAAAAATTAAAAAATATATAATTGGCTGGAATCCTGTTAGGGAGTTACATTTGTGGCAATCAGAAGTGGGCAGTTCTGTAATGGTCATACCCCGTAGAGGGCTGCTGTTACATTACATCACAAACACAGCAAAGTGACCAAAGCACAATGGGACTAATGCACAAGGAGTTGTGCATCGGGCACCAACACACATTAGGCACTCTTATCAGTGTCCTGTTATGCATCTTTGCAAATCACTGACAGGATTTCTTAACATCTCTGCTATGTAGCTAAATATATATAAAGTTACATAGTATAGATAGTGATATCAGATTCTGACAATTTTTTGCAAAAAAAATTGAATGATGAAAATGAGGATGATACCAGCTTTTCTGTAAGAACTGGGACTCAACATGGCAGAAAACTCTTCCTGGAATCTGTGCAAAAATGTCTCAATCAATCACTAAATCAATTGCTTTATTTAGGGGCATTTCTACATTACACTGTTATAGTGCTATTATTCTACTTCCTGTGGAATCCTGGGGTTTGCAGTTTAGGAAGGGGCATTTAGACTTCTCAGCCAAAGTCTCTTTGGCCTCAGTAAACTATAAACCCCAGAATTCCACAGGATGTTGAAAGTGGAATAATAGCATTATAACAGTGTAGTGAGGAAAAGCCCTATGTCTCACATTTCCCCAAGAGTAGGACTCAAGTTGGTTAGAACTCTAAATATCATCATCGCCATCATCATCATCGCCATCATCATCATCATCATCATCATTATCATCATCATCATCTATTTATCTATATAACACCATCACTGTATATGGTACTTTACAAGAAGGGCAAGAAAAAACAGTTCCCTGTCCTATAAACTTACAATCAAACGACAACACACACAAAGAAAGGAGATGGCAGTAGGGTAGGGGGTTAAGTCCAGCACTATGAAAAAAACATGTATTAAAAATGTATAATAAAAGTGTAGAAATGTTACTTTTTCCTGTAAAATAAAAATGTTACTTTTCCTGTAAAAAATGGTTTTGCCCCCCCCAAATACATTGTTTTTGGAAAAATGCATTTTCTCAACAACAACAACAACAAAAAATCGTCACCGTCATTGTCATCATAGTGTGAATGCACCCACTGTTGGTAATTGAGCTCTAGTGCTTTCCTTTTAAGTACTTAGTGTTTCAGACTCATTTTTGTTTTTAAATCAGACATTCAAATAGGTGTCCCCTTTTCTTTTGTAATTCTTTTTGTTCTCCAGTTTCTCATTTCCAGTGTGACGCCACTGCAATGACTGATATCATCCTGCTCGTGGATGGCTCGTGGAGTATTGGGGCGCAACAATTTTGGACTCATCAGAGAATTCCTGGCGTCTTTGGTTGCACCATTCAATATTGCCCAGGACAAGATAAGAGTAGGTGAGGGGCTTCTTTTCCTGCCAGTTCTCAAAGTCAAATACTTTGAAATTCACAATCACATTTCTGCAGGGGTTTGGATTTATTCATTTATAGCCCATTACAACCTTTTTAAAAAAGTTATTGAGAAAATAGAGAAATAAAGCACATGGTCAGAACTGGGTGCTATGAAGATGAGAGAATTCAAAGACATAGCTGCATTAGTCCGTATCAGCATGCAAAGAGATCTTGTAGCATGTTTGAGACTAGCTGAGAGAAAGAGGCTGGAAGCATATGCTTTCATGGATTAAGTCTTTTTCATCAGATGCAGCTGATGAAATAGCATGCAGCTGATGAAGTCTAGGAAAGCTTATGCTACCAACTTGTTTTTCTTGGTCTCAAAGGTGCTACAAGATCCTTTTTCCTGGAGATGAGATTTAAATATAAAATCATAGCTATTAGGAATACAAAGAAATATATGCCCGTTGCCCAAAACGTGTTCCCCACTACAAACTTTGTAGTGTACAGCTCATTGATTGACCTAGGGCGTTTCCACACTACACTGTTGCTATTATTCCACTTTCAACATCCTGTGGAATTTTGGGGTTTGTAGTTTACTGAGAATTCTAAATGCCCCTCCCTAAACAGCAAAACCTAAAATTCCATATGATGTTGAAAGTAGGATAATAGCACTACAACGGTGTAGTGTGGAAAACCCCCTACTTAGTGTCCTGTTCCAAAGTTCTTTTGATCAACCAACTAATCAAAGTTTGTTTGCATGCAACAGACCGTAAAAACGTCAAGTTGAATACACACAATTGAATAGTAAATATATATAAATACAGTGGACCCTCCACATCTGTGGGGGTTCTGTTCCAGGACCCCTTGCAAATAGCAAAAAATGTGGTTGCTTGCATCCCATATTATTAAATGATGGTGATGTGCATGTGAGTGGTTCAGCATCATTCATGTTGCTGCCTTTTTAGGTATAGGACATGCCTCTCCATGATCATTAAACTTTGTAGACCTGGAGGTTGCATGTGTGGCAGGCCCATTGCACAGATCAGAGGAATATGAAATTGGTGAAAGTAGCAAATGTTAAATGTAACAGACCATTAGACAAGTGGATTGGTGAGAACAAGCAGATGCAAAAATTACAGACTTTTCCTGGAAATGTGTATGACTCAGCTTATTGTAGTAGTTCTGTATGCAGAACTATGCTAGAGCTGGCTATTTGCGCACCCCCAGATTTGCAGCTGAACTGCGGTAGTTCCTACTGTGGCTATTTCATGCCTAATTGGGGAAGTGAGGATTGGGGAAGTGTCTAGCTATGTCCCTATAGCCAGATGTGAAATGATTAAATCATCTGAGATTCACTGGGGTCCTTTGGTCGTCTCTGGATGTTGTAATCATTTTGCATCTGGCTACAGGGATATAGCCAGATGCTTTGCCACTCCTATGCTACTTTCTACCAGAAATGAAATGACCATGGAGGAACTGTAGCAGCTATATTGTAGGTGTAGGGAAGAGTCTTACGAATTTTGTCACAAAGATTAAAGCTCTATAAAACCTATGAAACAAATGAATTAATCAGGTGCATAACTCATTGGATCAGCTATTAAGACATTTTCTCTCATTTTCTTGGCAGCTATGGCAAATAAAGTTACTTAATTGGTTACATAAGGAGCCATGCTAGCATATTTGCACATTTGCAGCCAGATCCAATCAGATAGTTCTTCTAACACATGTGCAAGGAATCTTCTTTCTGCTTGCTTTTGCTGTGTGCCTTCAAGTTGTTTCTGACTTATGGCAACCTTAAGATGAACCTATCACAGGATTTTTTGGGGCTGATGTGTCATGTGCCCAAGGTCACCCAGTGCCAGCATACAAATCACAAAATGCTATATCATGAATGATGTCCTCTATTTTGGTGAAAGAGTTAAATTCAGAGAAGTACTGCATGAGTAGAAAAATAAGTGAATTGGACAGCAGATGTCCCTGCCTTATCTCGGTTTGAAAGTATGATTGGCCTTGTAACACTATGCTTAGGTGCCTGGGAAGTAAAAGGGAGTCAAGCATACACTTTCGCCTCATCTTTGTGTTATTTGGTGACTGAGGCCTTTGTTCCCTTGTTTTGGGGGTGGTATTAGGGCTAGGAAATATGTGATGGCTGACGTAGACTAGAAATGTGATTGATTGCTGACGCTGTTGACCAAAGGTCTAAGAACTAAGTGTTTTAATCAATCGGGGCGGGCAGTTTTGGACATTGTATTTCCGCTGCTTGCCCTGCGCAGTAAATAAAAGGTTTGGAAAATAAAGCTTTCTGTTTTGGAACAACCTGAAGGTCTTCATCATTTCCTTGCCACTACATTTTTGGTGCGTTGGCCGGGAAATTGAGAGAAGGGGCTTTGGAGCCCCCCTTGACAGATGCTTGAGTGCTAGGGTGGCTCCCCCCCCCCCTCTTGGCGAAACCCAGGCACCCTCGACTGCTTTGGTCGAAGAGGTTTGGCTTTGAGCGGGGTGGTTTCCCTGGCAGCAGCGTTTTCCAGTCAACGGACTCTCAGTAGCGCAAAAGCATAAGGCCTCCCCCGGCTAATTGGTGAAGTTGACTCCCTTGTGATTTCAAGGGAAAGAGAGAGCTTGATCACCTCTCTGAGTCGCCCTAGTAACTCATGGCTAGTGGGGCCGTGAGTGAAGCCGCGAAGACTTTGGTAAAGAGACGTCTTCAAGTCTGGTAAACGGTGGTGGGAGGCTGTGTTTGTTGTCTGAAAGCGCGTATGCGTGTATCGGTGCATTTCTTACTGCAGACCGTTGGAACTTCCGGGCTGCGTAAGTCAGCGAGTCTGAAAGGTGTCTACCTCATTGTTTCGAGCTGTTGGGACCCCCTACCCTCAGCTCACCCCCACCCCTACTGTGTGTTGTCGTTTGGGAAGAAATCTGGGTGGAGGGTGGCAGATGACAGACACTGCTTCAATGCATGTTGAAAACTTCATGAAAGGGTTAAGTGGAAACTTTACTATTTCTGTGCCATTTGTACTTTAATATGTGTAAAGTTCCAGGAAAGGAAAATGGTTTATTCCTCTCTCTGATTATCTTTCGGTGCTTGAAGCCATCTCCCCACAGCCCCTCCTCCTCAGGCTCTCAGATTTAACCATATGGTTGCTGGCTGTTTTTAGGCTAGAAGTTTATTTAGCCAGAGGCTTGGAAATAGCAGAAATTAAGTCAGTATGGAAATGATGAAGCAAGCCCTAGGTGTTAATGAGAAATAGTGAGGAAACAATAGGGTTTCATTGTTTTCTCCAAATGCACAGGTCGGTGATTCAATCAACTGGAAAGAAAATCACTCTGCAAGAGGCAGAGGGAGTATCCCATGGACTGGCACTTCAAAAGTCAAAGGACTTTCAGGAGAAAAAAAAAAAAGGAAGCAACAAGCTTTTTTGAAAAAGCAGTTGGCATAGGAACTTAAAGGTTTCCTACCTCAATTGTTCATTCTACCTGGTTGTTCAGCTCAAACTGTTTAGCTCAGTTTCAGAGCAGGAAAGGGGGGTGAGTGAAAAGGGCTAAGAAGAAAGAGATGCACTTTTAAGCAGATTCTTAGAAGTGGCAGAAAAACACTGATTTGATGAAAGAAATTTTTTTCCCCAAAGGCTTGTGTGTGTGTAAGCAAAAGCGGCATCTCTTTGCTTGCCCCTCCCTCTCTCTATCTCTCCTGTGTTGCTGGAAGCAGTACTATCCCCCCGCAACCCCTTCTTCCTCCTCCAAATGTTAACTCCATAGTTGCTGGTTTTTGGAGAATGGAAGTTTCTTAGCCAAATGCTAAGAATTCTGTCAGTGTGTACATAGGGAGGGCTATGAATAGTTCCGATAACTCATTTTCAGCCTGCCAGGCTGAGTGAGGATGTCATAGAAGCAAGGAAAAATAATAATAATAACAAAAAAGCAGGCTTTCAGGTAAATGAATACAGGATGGCAAAGTTTTGGAAAACATTGCTGAAGACTCTGGTGACAGCTGCCTGTTTCATGTTTTAAACTCTTCAGCCATAGAATCTCCCCCCCTTGGGCTCACATAGAAGGAAAAGAATAGGAAAAAAAAAAAAAGAGAGAGAACTTTGGAAACTTCTCCTCCAGTACTTTTTGCAACATTTCTAAACAATACAGAGTCCCAGTGTTTTCTCTAAGCACAGAGAAAAGCTGCATCTGGAGAAGAAGGGAAAAACAACAAAAACAAAAACAAAACCCCACCTTGAGAGCCCGTATAGACAAACATGTAGTACAAGAGGCGTTAGTTCGTTTCCCTTACAATGAACAATGAACTATTCTTTCTAGTGTGGCAGCAGTTGTGTCTACCTTTTTGATACATTTCTACATCAAAGAGAGAAAACAAGATTACAATGCAGCTTTGGCACAGGGAAGGCTGCTTCTCCAAAAACCATGGCTTTTTCTCTCACTCCTTGTGGCCATCGGGCTGAATGCAACCCTCCCCCTCTTGAGGACGGAGGGAATGAGGAGCGTGAATTTGCAATTCTGGCATTATTATGTCAACAACTTAGTTAAAAAGAAAAAAAAAAAGAAAAAAAAGGGGGCTGCAAATCTCTATTTGACAATAAGTTTAAAAAAAAAAAAGCGTCCACATACGAACTTTGGGGCACATGGGAATTGTAGTAACAAGAGAAGTAAAATATAGGATCCCCCGGGGGAATTAGAACACACCAACAGGAAACTGCCTCTCCCCTGAGGAGACAGACAGGGAGGGGGAAGAGCAGAAAAGAATCAGCGTTTGCATGAAAGACCCGCCTGCTTTTGCATGGAAGAGAAAAAAGTAGAAATGGCTGCAGCAGTTCTTCCCCACCCCAGCTTGCAATGAGAAGGAGGGGGAGGATGGGAGTAGCGGCAGACCCCACCAGAGAGGCTGCCTGAGGATTCTAAGCAGCAGAACCAGAAGCCATGGTGTCATGATTTTTATTAAAGAAGCTACTCAACAACTTAGGGAAATTGTAACCTCCCTTTAATAGGGAGATTGGCCTGTGGACATTCGGGCTAGGAATGCAGTTGCCTTCTATTGAGGCAGCTAACTCAGATGATGCCAAATCCACAACACCTCCCTACATACCTGTTAGGCTTATGCATATGTGCCCCTCACCACGTCTGATCTGTTGAATTGAAAGATAGTAGAACTGTGTTCTAGCATCATGGCAATGCGCATGCCTAACTGGCAAGATTGCCAATCACTACTAAAGAAAGGAGCCAAATTATTTAGCAGGTAGAGCGGATCATCCCAGGAGAGAACTCCCCACAGGCATGGACAAGGGGGAGAGTGTCTTTGATGGACCCCTGATGGGATCTGAATACACTAGGAATTCTTCCCAGTGTCAGACTCTAAGGTTTAAAGTTGTGAGTGGAGAATTGCAGGAAACCACAATCCCTGGCTGCCCTTTCCTACCTGAGAGGAGAGGGAGGGGATGCTGCAGAACGGTGGCCAGTAGGAGGTGCCATCTAACATAGTAGGAAAAAGCTGCATGAAACCGAAGGGAGCTGAAAAAGAGAGGCTTAGCTGCCTACGGCCATACCACCCTGAACACGCCCGATCTGATTCTGATCGGAAGCTAAGCAGGGTCGGGCCTGGTTAGTACTTGGATGGGAGACCGCCTGGAAATACTGGGAGCTGTGGGCTGTTGTCGGAGACAGAAAGGCTATCTGAGATCTTGGAGGAGGCTCCAGGAATCTGAAGGGACTCCTATTGTTAGCAACCTCTCATATGATGCAGCAGAGGAATCTCTAGGAAGTCTTGAAAAGGCTTCAGGATACAGGATTCCACAGAACAATTAAGGAAGGTTTAGAGAGGGCCTGCAATTGTAAGGCTCTATGAAGCAAGATTTATGACTGGCTGTCAAGCGGAGAAAGAAAGAAAATTAACGAATGATGGAGCAGAGGTCAGAAGAGATAAGAGACCCCAGAAGAGGATGAGGGTCTCTGAGAGCCAATGTGCCCAGTGGGGGCAGGAGAGATATAGGCAAGAGAGCCTGAAGAGGATCAGAGAAGGATGTGGACGTGTGTGGAAGAGGAAAGCAGAAAAGATGGTCCAACTGACAGATGCAGGGACTAATGGAAGTAGAATACTGTCAGTGGCCAGCAGTTAAGAGGAAAAGTTTTGTTCCTCATCCCACAGACAGAGAAGGGCAAGGGCTTGGAGTTGTGACATCTGGAAAAGGAAAGTTGGCAGTCCAAGAACAGCAAAGGAGTGCCCCCTCACCAGTCCCCGATAAGGTGGAGATTGGAATGGCTCCCTAAGCGCAGCCTCAGCTGGATGGAGGAGGTGACAGAGCACCCCTACGAGTAAGCTGGGAGGAGAGGTGATGGTGCACCTGAGCTGGAAGGAAGAATAGGGGGCACTTGTCAGGAGGCGATCTGCGCGCCCCTCCCAGGCTGGAAGTGGAACTGCAGCTGAAGGACGCTGACTGAAAAGGCAAGGGAGAGAGAAAAGAGAGATGCAAGCTGTGGAGCAGCTAAAGGACCAACAACAGCCCTAAAGGCCCACACACCACATATGCTCAAGAGCAACAGACCTGCATCTGTCCACAGGATCACCAAAGGCAAGAACCACCGTTCTAGGAATCACCTGGAAGTCACATTGTACCTGCAGACCTCAGAACTCAGGAGAAGTGGAGGAAATGGGATAAAAATCCCGAAGAAACAGTAGTTGAACGTGTATGGCCCAAACAACAGCCCTGGCTATGTCTTTGGACTGGATGCCAACACAGGGCAAGTGATATGATATCACCATCTACCTAGCCCATTTTACAGAGGTTTTTCACTTTTATTCCATGTGCAGCCCACAACAGAAAAACAAGGAGTATTTTTGTTCTTCCCAGAGCCCCGTCATAGGATGGCATAGGATGAGGTGCACACCTCACAGAACCATAAGGCTGTTTGTTCCCTTTCAAGCCAAAACATGAGGCCATTTTGGGTGGATCAAGGAGACATATAAGGGAGAGTTAGTAGGATTCAGGGAAAGCTCTGAGTACAACAAGGGAGAAATCTGGGAGATAGAGATTCCCCTTTAGAGTGCAACTGGGTCATAGGTGGAGGGGATTGTATTAGGTGTTGCTGGTTGCCCCTACAGCTGTAAAGGTAGCAGGGTTGAAGCTTTGGATACTTTATGCCACTTAGAGAGCCTTACTTGATTGGGTTGTAAAATCCTCTGAAACTGAAGATCTCCAGACGAAAAGGGGGGAGAGAAAAATGGACTAGACTCTGCTGTGGCCAGACCAGGAGAAATTGGTCACTCTAAGCACAGTCAGATCCGCAACTGGTGAATGAAGAAATCTAAGCTAGACCTTATTGCCTGACACACACCTGGAAGCTGTCAGGCTCTACGTACGGTCAGACTTAGCAACTGGAGGGGAAGAAGGCGGGGACTAGGCCCTGTTGCAGGTGTGACCTGGGACGTACACACTGCTCTACACACGGCCAGATCCCTGAATGTTGGAGACAATATTATGGGTTGTGGCAGGCATAGGAGGGGCAGGAAGCCTGGCCTGCCTGTTTTATCACTACAGACGGATGTTCTGTGGGGTTGGAAGATATGTGTATATGGTAATTGCTGGTAATGATGGTGATGATGAGAATGCTGGGCAGGAGAGGCTGGGAGATAAAATGGTTTCACCAACTGGTCAATCAGATCTTGAACACCCTGAATGTCAGTAATGACTGAGTATGTTCTAATGGGCTAAGCTTAGGAGACTATCCCAATTGTTATGTAAAGTTTGAAATCCCTGAATCTCTACAGGCCTGCCAAGGAAAGCATCCCAATACGTGCCTTTTAGTTATAGCAATGGTTTTATTGAGGTTATATGGGAAAAGGGGAGCCTGGTAACCCATAAATCAGTTGCTAGAAAGAAACCAGCTTTTACAATGGTAAATGGGTATATGGTTTGTCTTCTGGGATGAATTGGTGTGGCCACTGAGGGTATCACCTTTCACCCAGGGCACCAACCAATGAAGGTAGCCCAGCATGAAATTGGTTGAACTGTCTTACTATTGTGTAAATGAATTTGATTGTGAAGAGGGAAAATACATTTAGCAGTATTCAATGTTAGAAAGTCATTCTTGTACTCTGCAGGCATGTGGACATGATTATCTGGTTCCCTAAGTAAGTATGGGTAAAAGACACTGTTTGTAGAATTGCTTTGTGCATAAATAATGGCCTTACTAAATCTGCTTTTCTGTACTCTGCATGTTAAATAGTTTTCAATCTGTAATGATTAGAGTAATAGAGGGAAAGGCTGCAGTATATGCTTTGATTGAAATCTCTCTGTGTTTGAAAGGAATACAATGGGTCTCTGTGAGACAGTGTTAGGGAGGATGGAATTGTGCACAATAAATCTTTCCCCTAAAACCGTGGGTCTGAAAGCCCTGTTCACAGGTTTTGTATACTTGACTGCTGGAGGAATCCTACTGCTGCTATGTATCTTTTGTGTTATAAAGGCAATAGGGAAATAGCGCATGCTTCAAATTGCAAGGAATTGAATTTGGCATGAAGGGGGAATGAAAGAGTTAAATTAGAGAAGTACTGCATGAGTAGAAAAATAAGTGAATTGGACAGCAGATGTCCCTGCCTTATCTCGGTTTGAAAGTATGATTGGCCTTGTAACACTATACTTCCATGCTGGGAAGTAAAAGGGAGTCAAGCATACACTTTCGCCTCATCTTTGTGTTATTTGGTGACTGAGGCCTTTGTTCCCTTGTTTTGGGGGTGGTATTAAGCTCCAAATGTGATGGCTGACATTGGCTGAAATGTGATTGATTGCTGACGCTGTTGACCAAAGGTATAAGAACTAAGTGTTTTAATCAATCGGGGCGGGCAGTTTTGGACATTGTATTTCCGCTGCTTTGCCCTGCGCAGTAAATAAAAGGTTTGGAAAATAAAGCTTTCTGTTTTGGAACAACCTGAAGAGTCTTCATCATTTCCTTGCCACTACATTTTGATGCCCCACAGATGTTGAGATATGAACACATTTGCAAATCTCCTATGCAAATATGAAGAATGAGTCAAAGAACTGTAACAACAATAATGAAAAAATTCTAATACTTCTAAAGCATATTCTGTTAATACTTTCCACATCTTTGTTAGTGTCCTGTGAATATGATCAGTCTCTAATTTTGACCTTCGCTCAAATAGTAGCACCTTAAATTTTACAAATATTTTTTGTATATTGTATATTTTTTGATGGAGTAAGCTTGTTTCTTCTGCTCCAAAGACTACGACATTGAGCAATGGCTTCAACATGTGGGAAAAAAGGATTCCACCTAAGCATTAGGAAGAACTTCCTGATGGTAAGAGTGGTTTAACAGTGTTGCCTAGGAGTGTGATGGAGTCTCCTTCTTTGGAGGTTTTTAAACAGAGGCTGGGTGGCCCCATCTGTCAGGAGTCTTTGATTGTGTTGCCCCTTCTATTGGGCTACACATTCTCTTGCAAAGCTCCACAGGATATGGTGGAAGAATTTGTAAGTTCTTCACCATTCTTCCAATGCTAAGCACACCACAGAAGATTTTCTGAAGGCTGTGTAGAAAATCCAGTTATGAATACTGCTTTTTTGGGAGGAAATCTGACTTTCTGCCCATTTGACCCTGCAAAAAGGATATAATTCTTCACTAAGTCTCTTCTTTTAAATGAAGCAATGAGTAATTTTGACAATTTCTCCCTCTGCCAGAAAGTCTACAAAAACCACACAGTTTCCAAAACCATTTGGAACTTATGTGTGCAAAATTCACATGTGGTTGGTTTGGTCAGAAACAGTATTTTCTGAACAGAAAGTAATATTGCTATACAGAAATATCTTCTGTTCAGAAAAAGCTTTTGCTGCATATGCACAAATTTTTCACAGTCCCCAATTGTAGCATTTTCTGAACAGGAAACAAGATTTTCCGCACAAAAAAAATAATATTTCTTTCAGAAAGTGCTTTTCCCTATACAAAACAGCCACACATGAATTTTTGCTTTCCAAACTCTTCTCATCAGGGATTTCTGAACACACAGAACACATGTTTTTCAACAATTTTTCAGATATTTTCAAATACTCTTTCCCATCCCTAGGTCCCTGGCTCTTCATAGATTTCCCTCTGATGATTTTGAACAGCTTATTTTCTTTCTTCCAGGTTTGACCCAGTACAGCAGTGATCCACGCACAGAATGGGACCTGAATACATACTCCACACGGGATCGGTGTTAGAAGGCACTTAGGACTTGCGTTACAAAGGAGGCAACACATTCACAGGTAGAGGTGGGATGTGTCCCTCAGCTAGGCAGGTGGGCTTCTGGCTCAAACTTTGATTTCGTGGTATGTTTTGAGGGTCAGCCAGTTGTCAGATACTTTCCCCAAGTCATAGGTTTATTTGCTGTTAATCCAGCAAATAGATCTGTTTATATCTACATTTCTCCCCTAAATATTGACATACACACACCAACCATTGGGAGTAATAGATTCCATATCAAGAGAGATGCAGTGAATCTTCTGTCTGTTTTATTCTGGATTTTGGGAATCTGGCCAGCAAAGGTGATGAACCTATTCTGGGGAAAGAGTCCAGCACCTGGATAGTTCCTTAAGTAGACAGTAAGACCCGGAATGGCTTCACCACAGTGTGGATCTGGAAGCCACTGGCAACCACTGGTAGTATTTTTTGATTCAAAAGCAGCAACAAGTCTTCCACACCTTAAAGACTTCTTGTTGTGTGCCTTCAAGTCATTTCCAATTTATGGCAGCCCTAAGGTGAACCTATCACAGCAGTTTCTTGGCAAGATTTGTTCAGAGGGGGGTTCCTTTGCCTTCCTCTGAGGCTGAGACAATGTGACTGGCCCAGGGTCACCCAATGGGCTTCCATGGCTGGATGGGGATTTGAACCCTGTCTCCAGAGTCATAGTCCAATGCTTAAAGCACTACACCACACTGAGTGTCACCTTAAAAACTAAGAAGTTTAATATGGCATTGGTTTTTATGGATTGTAGACCCCTCTCACTATAGTATATGCTACAGTAAGTTTGTGTGTTTAGATTATATGTATATAATTTTAATAATTATATTCTACCCTATTTCAAGAAATCCTAGGGCAGAGAATAGAAAAAATTAACAATGCAAAAAATATAAATCTTTTAAAAAAATCAGTGAAAAACAATTTAAAACTATGTGCACTAAGATAGAAGTTGACAGTGGAATGCACTGCCTTGGGGTGTGGTGGAGTCTCTTCTTTGGAGGTTTTTAATCAGAGGTTGGATGGCCATCTTTCAGAAATGCTTTGATTGTATATTTGTGCATGGCAGAGGGTTGAACTTGATGGCTCTTGCAGTCTATTCGAGCTCTATGATTCTACGATAGCCCACTCAGGCTGTCCCTAGGCTCTGAAAGCTTTGATAAACAGCCAAGTTTTGACTTGTGGCCTAAGTGAAGCCAATGTCAGTGCTGTTTGAGAAGGGCATTCAACAACTATGGTACAACAACAGAGCTGATGTTCCTGGGACAAGCTGACACCATGGCAGTACCAGGAAAATTTTGTCCAAATGTTCCCATGGGCTTTGGGTAATGGGTACAAATGAAATGATAACAAAATTCAGCTAAGGATGTCACACCTGTCCAGTTGGGAACTGGGACAAGTTTCATATTTTCCTTCTACAGAACAATAAAATATATATAGTTTCCACTTTGTGGAAGGAAAATCAAGTCTGGATTTTACCCAATGAGTCCTTATTACAGGTACCTCTAATTCCTTTTCCACAACTCCCCATCCCCTATTAGATTGCCATGATTTTAAAATGTAGCTGTTCAGACTGAAGGAAGGGAGAATAAAAATGAGTGAATTGTAATGTAATTTCTTAGGCAGGTCCTTTATTAGTAGGATAACTGTTAAATATATGTTGATTGGCTTTCCAAGAGCCACACTCAAAATAATTAAAAAGACCTTTAAAAGACACAGTGGTTTGCAGTCCCTGTAACAATTTTTATACTGAAAGCCTGCTTAGAAGTGCTTCTACAATGACTGCAGGAGCTTCACACATTACAGGAAGTGTCAAGCGGTGGCTTGTTACTTGTTACTTTGCAGTTTCTGGTATAACATTTGAAGCAAGAGATCAGACATAGCCCTGTGGGTGTTATCCATTTCTTGCTCTTTTCTTCTCTACTTATCATCTAACCGTGTACTGCCTTTCACTCTTTCACCTCCAAAGGGCTAGCGTTGACCCACGTCCTAGAACACAATCTGAAAGCTGACACTGGTGCGAGATCAGAGGCTCCTAAACTGATCATTGTCTTGACTGATGGCAAATCTCAAGATGACGCCAGCCCACCTGCACAGATCTTGAAGAATATGGGAATACAGATATTTGCTGTTGGTGAGTTCCAAATTCTACCTCCTTAGGTTTCTAATGCTTAAAGATGAATGAGACTTCTGACTGGGTGGGAAATGCCAAGAGTATGGAAACTTACATATGAGAAGTTCTTCCCAAACACTTAGCAGTAGTTAAGGGAACCCACTTTATTGCTATCTTGTTCAGACAGACACCTATTATCAACTTGGCATCCAATGACTGGTAATGGTTTCCCATAGCAGGGATGGGGAAAATGTCGCTGCATAAATCCTGAACCTCACTTTTTTGGTCCCTGAAACCCCTTGGAGACATCTGGATTTCCCAAATTCTAGCCCAATATGGTCTTGGCTGAGACCCTACATATAGAGATATGTACCATAAATCTCCAAATGTGTGATTAAGAATTAATTGTGCTATGCATCGCTTGTGTACAGTGGCAATGTTGCATAGTTGAACCAAGATGTTCAAGCCAATGCATTACGTGCATCTATGTGGAATGTTTATCTGCATGTGCAGTGACATTGCATGCACAATTGTAGTTCTGTAGTCTTAAACTGAATGTGGACTTTCTAAATTGGACAAAAATGTCCAACTGCTTCCATGGTAGTACTATATATATATAGTATAGTATATGTATATGTATATGTATGTATATATAACACAAGAGAAGGAAAAGGCATATCTCAAGATTCTCAAATTACGGTCTTATTGGGAGGAAAAGTCATATGTATTTTGGCCTATGGATGCTTTTAAGGACTTCTTCAGAGGTCTGCTTAGAATCAAACTTGAGAAATGTCTGACCCAGGACCCTCAAAACCCAGTCAACGGTCTTCAAGTCTAGTAAACAGGGTTCCCACCCTCCACCAAGAAATGGTTCAGAAATTTCTAAAGTCTCATTCTAAGTAGCCTGCTGAAGAAGACCTTAAAAGCACCCACTGGTGAAAACAAATCAGGCTTTTATGCTAACAAACAGCCTATCTTCTGAGCATCTTGAGATGCTTCTCTTGTGGATTACATTGGATGCTCCCCAGTTTTTGCTTCACACACAAGGCACCAACTGCCATTGTCTGTGTCTCCAATCTTTATGTTCATTTTCTAGGAGTGAAAAATGCAGATGAGGTAGAATTGCGGCAGGTGGCCTCAGAACCTTTGGAGTTGACTGTATACAATGTACTGGACTTCCCTTTGCTCAGTTCTCTGGTTGGACGCCTCACCCGAGTCTTATGTGCTCAGATCAAGGAGAAGACCAAGGATGAGAATGCAGGTGAAAATCCCCTTTGATTTCCATCTCCTGGCTCTTCTTTCTTGCCAATTTTTCTTCCATGTTCACCCTGCTTTCTCCTTCTCCCAAGTCCCCAAAGTCTTAACCAATGAGAACAATAGTCAGGAGTGAATTGAAAGTAAAGTTTTAATTCTGGGATATAAATTTAAGGAGATCATGCTTTTGTTACCAAACAAATTGCAAAACAGAGTTTCATCTGCTATTATTTCAGATGATGCATGAAGACTTTGTGGTGGAAGTCTGCCTTTGATGGCATGGTCAGAGACAGAACTCAGTTTTGCCAGAAAATCTAAAATGTGCAGCAAATCTTGCAGCTCTAAAAATAATAGCAATAGTACTCCTTCGCTTTACATTTGGGAAATTGATTTGCTTTCAAAAAATATTTTAGGAGAATTTCCTTGTAATTGTATCTGCTAAGTAGCTGGTAGAATCATAGTTGTCACTAACAGTAGACCTAGATATGCATTATTTTAAATGTCAGAACAATCCTCAGAAGTAGCTTATGTTGAGAACTATTGATTGGCCTACTGCCCTTATCTAGGAAGCATCATGTCTGTGTGTCACCTTGAACTCTAGTCCAAAATAAAATTGCAATCATCATCCAAACTTGCAGGCAAGCCAGTAAAAGCCATTCCAGTGAATACTGGTGCCCATTTGAGCCCAACCAATCTTGTTTTAAAAGAGGTAACTTCTAGAAGTCTTCGTCTTACCTGGAACCCACCAGTGATACCACCAAAGAAATACAGGGTTGTCTACTACCCCTCTAGGGGTGGGACTCCCAAAGAGGTAAGTAGTCCTGTTTTTGATGGCTTTGGCTTAGTTGAATCAGCCAGACGAACACTATAGTAGTGGTCAGAGCCAAAAGTAATGACATTGTCATTAGTTATTTTAATATTTATTTTAACTTTGTTTTAAGTATTACTGCTTGTTTAATTTGTGTTTTAACTTTTGTATGTCAGGTTTTTTTTTAACTTTGTCTTCTTTTTAAAAGTATTGTAAGTCGCTTCGAGTTTTTTCAAGGAAAAAAGCAGGGTATAAATAAAGATGATGATGATGATGATGATGATAGTACTTGCAGTATGTTACTTTTGAGACCAAATGCAATGACTGGGAACATTGTTATTTTTTTGGCATGGCATGTAAATTCTACCTGAAATTTTTGTTTTAGGGGATCATTTGAGAAATTTTTTGAATTTGTAAGTGTATTTAGAAAAATAAAAGTAATGATAAACAAAACTTTAGTGCCTAGTAAAATATTAAGTTATTGGTACAACATGAAATATTGAAGAATAAGAAGTAACATGATAGCTGTCCCTAAATATCTGAAGGAATGTCATACAGAAAATGAAGAAGCTTTTCTTTTTGCTGGTCCAGAGACTGCAACATGAATGAGTGGATTCAGATTATGAGAAAAAAGATTCCACATGAACATTAGGAAGAAATTCTTTCCTATAAGAACCATTGAACAGTAGAATTGGCTGCCTCATGGAACAGTGGACTCTCCTTCAAAGAAGCCTTTTAAAAGAGGTTGGATAGGCATCTTTCAGGAATGCTTTAGTTGTGTATTCCTTCATAGAAGAAGGTTGGACAAGATGGCCCTCATAGTCCTTTACAAAGATTCTATGGTTCTAACATTGACAAACCGGTTAAAGAATGAGTAATTAATTACTTTAAAGTCCAAGCTCTGACAGTGATGGACATCAACCAACATCAAAGATGAACTTATAGATCCATTGAGTAGTTCCAGTAAGATAGACTTGTAAAATCAATTGGAGTTATATAAGTATTGACTCATAATTCAACAAGTCTAGTGTATGGTGAACTACCAATAAGAACCAGGCCATGGTGCTGTAATGCCAGCTGCCCACTTAAGGCTAGTGCCAGCATCATTGAGTTTTGCAGCCCAATTCAGGAAACTACAGAATTTGGCCATCTCATTTCATTAGAAAAAGAATAGGTTGTCACACTTCAACCATCAGGGAATTTTTTCCCATATTGACCTGTCTTGCTAAGAGGCTACTATTTTTTTCTCCTGTAGAACATCTGCATTGCCAAAAATTCTGAAGGATGTTCTAGATTAGCCATATCCCTAGCCTGATTCCCTGAAAATGTGTTGGACTACCAACACGTAGTTGGACTCCTTAGTTGGACTACAGCTGTGGGCAAGCTGACTGTGCATGATGGGAGTTATAGTACAACCCACCTGGAGGGTGCCAGGTTATGAAAAGGGCTGCTGTGGACAATCACGTACTTATTGTGTGCAGAGCATTGGTGCATCTTCTTGAACCTTAGAAGCAATGCCTGTTGGTGGCACCAAAGTCACTGAAACCAAGTTTTAAATCAAACTTTAAAGAAGCTATTAGGGATGTAATTTTTCAATAAGCTAATTCTTAAAAGAAACAAGGAATAATTTCAGGAAAGCTTTTGAACCCTTTTTGTAATTCCGTTCTTGTTCCAAGCAAAATTCACACATGGTTGTTTTGCAGAGAGAACAGCATTTTCTCTGCAATAAACAGCATTTTCTGCACACAAAAAATAATAGACCTTTGTAGAAATATTATTTTCTGTACAGAAAATGCTGTTTTCTAAGCAAATCAGCCTCATGTGAATTTTGCACAGAATGAGTCCACAATTAGAGAATTTTCCATACAGGGAAAAGTTTTGTTTCTGTAAAAAATAGTATTTCTGTATAGAAATACCATTTTCCATACAGAAAATTCTGTTTCTTATGCAGAAAATGCTGTTTTCTGCACAAAACCGCAATGTGCACATTTTGTGTAGAATAAGTTCCCAACTGCAAAGAGTACCATCAGTCCAAGTTTCTTCTTGTTGTGTTTTCTCAACACTTCAACAACACTTGTTGGGGGACAATTTTCCAAATATTTTTACATATTCTTTCCCTCCCTAGAAGCTATCTAGGGTTATGGACCCAGTCCAAAACCATAGCATTTTCATGCAACTTCCTTGTACATTTTCAGGTAGTTTTAGATGGGACAGTCTCTACTGCACAGCTCCTCAATCTGACCTCCCACACAGAATATCTTGTGTCTGTGTTTCCTATTTATGAGAATGCTGTTGGAGATGGGCTCAGAGGCATCACCTCAACCCGTAAGTCAGCTTTTGTTGTTGTCAAGTACTTAGTATTATTGCAGTACCTTTTTCATCCACTGGAAGGCATTGCTCTGGGAACATGAAGAATTTTCCAGAGTTCAGGAAAGTTTCTTTTTTCAAGGATAGGTCTCCTTAGGTAGCATGATCACTTGGTGTGCTGTTCAAGGAATTTTTAGAATTTGCATCCAAAAAACCAGAATTTTTCAAAGCTCTATCAACTGTGGGGCAATTCAACTTTCAATATGGTCCTGGTATGATGTGATGGTGTGTTCACAAAGTATGCAAGACAATGACTGTGATAAGATGCATAATTGTGGAGGGCAGGAGGAAAGGATGTCATAATGGCTGAGGCAGTGATAAGAGATATGAGAAAGAAGTTACTAAATTTTTCTTGGAATTGAGCATTCAGGAATACAGGACAATTAAAGATTCTGGCCTATTAAAAAACTTTTCTGACTATGTTGGCTTATTTTTTAAAATAATTGAATTTTTATTGAACAAAAACGGAAAAAAGAACAAGTAAGAACACTACGTATTGATGCATAAATTACCTAAAACTAAAAATACAAACAACACAAGGTAAATTGGAAAAATTAGAAAAACTACTCTGTTGCCTTATTGAGCAGTAGGCAAATCCAGTGGGTCCAGGGGCTACTTTTCTGTACCTGAAACTCCTCAGAGTCTGGACGGACTGCCAGAAATGCACCAAAGACTGGAAATCTATGGGTGCTGATATCTATCTATCTATCTATCTATCTATCTATCTATCTATCTATCTATCTATCTCTGGAGACCAGGGTTTGATTCCCTGCTCAGCCATGGAAATCCACTGGGTGACTTTGAGTGCATCACACACTCTCAGCCCAGAAAACTCTATGATAGATTTGCCTTAGGGTTTCCATAAGATGGAAATAACTTAAAGGCACACAACAACAATTAAACAGTATAGTATAGCCTCCCACTGGCAGCTAATTAGGCAGTGAATCCACTCTGGAGTTTAATCTGGTCTTTAAATGAGCTGTTCAAGGTGATGGCCCTTTTTTGGAGATCGGGTTCCATATTTTGGAGCATTCTTTTAAAGTTCAAACTAAACCCCAGGGTGGATTCACCAAGCTACTGACACGGAAGCAATCAGATGCCACTGCTGCTACCCATTTGAAAGGTGAAGAGCTGCTCCTGGGTCCTTCTAGGAGAACCAATTTACTCTTTTTATGGGGAAAAAATGCAGTGTAGTGGTTTGAGCATTGGACTATGACTCTAGAGATGATTTTTTGAATCCCCACTGGTTGACCTTGACCTCTCTCATCCTCAGAGGAGGGGAAAGGCAAATCCCCTGGACAAATCTTGCCAAGAAAACCCTGCGATAGAGTTGCATTAGAGTCAATGTAGATCAGAAACAACTTGAAGGCACACGACAACAATGGCAAAAATGGGTGGTCTGGGAGATCTGGAGGACTCAAAGGCTGCAAAAGAAGCATTGGGGACACCACTCTCCCACGCCCATGTTATTATTTTGTTTCTTACTATTGTTAATACTTTTCACTTCTGCAGAAGTGTATGGGACTCAGAAAACTCAGAATATGGAATTCATTGCCTTCATTTAATGGCAAAACAGATTTCTTGCTCTAGTAGCTGCCAAATACAGGCTTGAAAGCTTTATTTTTTAAGAACAAACAGACAAAAACCTCTAATCTGCTTTTTCCATCATGACATGTGGCCTGCAAAATATTAAAACAATTTATAATTCCATTCCATAAAGCTACAGCCAAAATTACAGCAGAGAATGCTTTCATTTGCCAAAACCCCAGGGCAAATAAAACTGTCTTTATGTGCCAACAAAAGGCCAACAGGCAGGTTGCAAAATGCACTTCCCTGTTGACCATGGGTGGGAGTGATATGACTTGTGAGTGGAATGCGATGCCCCAGAAGACCTTGTGAATTTGTGGTTGTTGTGTGCCTTCAAGTCATTTCCAATCTATGGCAACCCTAAGGTGAACCTATTATAGGATTTTCTTGGCAAGATGTGTTCAGAGGAGGTTTGCCACCATTGCCTTCCTCTGAGGCTGAGAGATTGTGACTTGCCCAAGACCACCCAATGGGTTTCCATAACTCAGAGGGGATTTGAACCCTGTTCTTCATAGTTGTAGTCCAGCACTCAAATCACTACATCATATTGGCTCAGTATACTCTGGGTATACTCTCCAGTGTAAATTCTGCAACATTTTTCAGATGAAAACTGGGACATGTGTGACAAACAACATCGGAGTGTGGTCAAAATAACAAAAGTTATTAATGATGAAGAACAGACAAGCTGGGAAAGACTGCAGCAGTTTGCTTTTGCATGAGTCTACAGGGAAGGGGAAGATTCCACCCTCTCCTCACTATTTTGCTGAGTTAATTCTGGGAAAAGCTCTTTGGGCTAAGCAATTGAACTCAGTTGGGAACAAAGAAAGAAAGTGAGAGAAGAGAGAGAACCTGGAATACTCTAAAAGATGCTGAAAAAGTGGGAAGACAAAGGATTAATCATGACTTGAATGAAGGTTTGCATATTCTCCAACATTTCACAGATGAAAACCAAGACATGTAGGGCCAAGCAACATCAGAGTGTGGACAACATGGCAAAAGTTATAAACAAGGAAGAACACACAAGCTAGAAGAGGGCATGCCATTTTCTTTTGCCTGAGTCTGCTGGGAAAGGCAAGACTTTGCTCTCTCCTTTCCCATTCCCCTGCTGACTTTATTGAATGGAAACTACTTTTGCACTTTGGAATCAGTTTGCAGCAGTTGAACTAAGCTCAGAACAAGGAAGGAAAGTGGGAGGAAGAAAGCAAATCTGGGACATTTTAAAAGAAGGCAAAAAAGTGAGAAAGTAGAAGATTAATCAAGATTTGAACCAGGGTTTGCATACCTTCCAAAATTTAACAGATGAAAACCAGGACATGTATGGGCAGGCAACATGAGAGTGTGGATAAGAGGGCAAAAGTTATTAATAAACGAGAACAAGGAAGTTTGTAGCAACCGAAATAAGCTGAAGGCAAGGGGGGAAGTGGAAAAAGGTGAGAGAAACTGGGATATTTTAAAAGCAGGGACTGTCCTTGTCAAATCAGGGACAACTGAAGGCTATTGACTCAGAGAATCATCAGAATGAAAAAGAAAAAAGAACTTAAACTGGGTTATTAATTTCCAAAGGACAGAGTAAATGGAGGCAGGCCTCTGATGACAATATTTATGAACAAGAAGACTTCAGAGGTGAAAAATGTTGAGTTGCACTAGGTGCCAGTGCAGAACTTTTAATAGCGGAGGGATCAGACAAGAGATCAGTGAAGCTAGCACAAACTCTGGCAGCTAGGCTGTTATCAGATGTGTGCTTTAGAGACCATATATCACTAATCTTGAAAGAATTGCACTAGCTTCCAATTTGCTTGCAAAACCAGTTCCAGGATCTGCTTCTGACCTTGTTGTTGTGTTTATTCATATCCCACTTTTTCCCCAGTCCTGGACTCAAAGGTGCCTTACAAAATTTAAAACAACCATAGCTAAAAATGTACTTCCTACAAAAGTTAAAAATGTAATCAAACTATCAATTAAATTAAAAGCTGTTAAAAACGTTGCTATTCGATACAATGAATAAACAAAACATTTTTTAAAATTATTTATTTGTATCCGGCCTCTCCATATGGATCGAGGCGGCGAACAACTTACAAATAGCATGTATTTCGATGCATTTCTATACATGCCCCCAACAAGCCAGGTACTCATTTTACCGACCTGCGAAAGGATGGAAGGCTGAGTCAACCTTGGAGCCCAGCAGGATCGAACTCACAACCTTGTGGCTTGCAGTACTGGCATTTAACCACTGCGCCACCAGGGCTCCCTTGTTGTGGGCCTTCAAATAATTTCTGACTTATGGAGACTTAAAGGTGAACTTACAATGGGGTTTTCTGGTTGATAGGGTGGAACGTGCCCAAGGACACCCAGTAGGTTTCGATGGCTGACCAGGGCCCTTTTTGCCTTAGTCTTCTCGTGTGAGCGGGGGAGGGCGGCTCATGCATGAAGCCTTCTCCGGGAGGCTGCCGCTTCCCCCCTCCTTCCTTCCGCAGGCGAAGGAAGGAACGGCGAGCGGCAGCCTCCCGGAGGCGGCGGCGGCTCGCGCATCCGTCCATTCCCCCCGCACGCGCGAGAAAGGAGCCTGTCCCCTCCATCCCCCCCGTGCGCGAGAGAGAAAGGCGCTCCTCCCGTCCGCCCCCCTGCGCGCGAGAGAGAGAAAGGCGCTCCTCCCGTCCGCCCCCTGCGCGCGAGAGAGAAAGGCGCTCCTCCCGTCCGCCCCCCTGCGCGCGCGAGAGAGAAAGGCGCTCCTCCCGTCCGCCCCTCCGTGCGCGCGTGCAGCAGGACGTGTCGCGTGAGCGCCCCGCCCCGACCCTTCCTTCCGCAGGGGCGGAGGGAAGGAAGCGCGACCCGGCCGGCTCCTGGACACTCCGCACGAAAGGTAAGTGCGCGCGGGCGCCGGGAGCGTTGCGCGAGCGTGGGTGATTTTCGCTTGGAAGCGAAAATCAAAAAACCCGCGCTTGCTCCGCTTCAGCCCTGTGAGCCTGGCGGAAGTGGGAGTGCGTCGTGCGGAGCGACGCTCCCACTCCCACGAGGCTCACGGGGCTGTTGTGCGAGAAAAGGCCCATGCAAAAAGGGCCCAGGTCTCCAGGTTCTGCAGTCTAAACTCTCAAGCCACTACACTACATTGGCTCTCTAAACAGAACATAGCACAGAACAATTCTGCAAGGTCCAGTCCCTTTGAGCAGTCAGTCTTCAAAAGCCTGAAACAATAATTTAAAAAATCTTAACCTGCTTGCAGAAAGATGAAAAGGGGAGGGTGTGACCATCTGACCTCTCTAGGGCCATTTCCACATTAGACTGTTATAACACTATTATTCCACTTTCAACATCCTATGGAATCCTGGGGTTTGCAATTTAGGGAGGGGCCTCAAAGGGTGTTGAAAGTGGAATAATAGCACTATAACAGTCTAGTGCAGGAATGGCTTAGGAAAGGAGTTCCAGAATTGGAAGCAGCCATGAAGAGGGCCCTCTCTCATGTTCGCACCAGATGTATCTGTGCTGTTGCTGCCTGGCAACAGTACTGGTGAGGGTGGTGGGACAAGTGAGAAGGGCCTCCCCAGAAGATCTCTGTGTGGGAAAATATGGTCTTTTGGATAATCTGGACCTAAACCATTGTTGTTATTCTTTTCTGTCAAGTTGCCTTTGACTTATGCTAACCTTATGAACAGGGGTCCTCCATGAGCCCTGGTCATCAACAGCCTTGCTCAAATCTTGCAAACTCAGGGCCAGGAATTCCTCTAAAGGCCTAAATGGCCTGGGGGCAGGATATGTGAAAGACTGTCTTAAGTTTACCCAAAGTTTAAGTTCTTCAATAACAGTCCTGTTTCATGTCCCATCACCCTGCAAGGCTAGTTTGGTGGGTACCTGTGAGAGGGATTTTTTTCTGTAGCAACACTGTGACTCTGGAACTCCCTCGCAAGAGAGAGGACACTGTCTCTTCCCTTTGGAAGAGGTTTTTAAGCAGAGGCTGGATGGCCATCTGTCGGGAGTGCTTTGAGGGTGTTCCTGCATGGCAGGGGGTTGGACTGGATGGCTCCTGGGATCTCTTCCAACTCTACATTCCTATGATTCTATGATTCACACTGAACAACTGTCCTTACGTTGATGCCACGGCTGCATCCTTATGGAATCTTTGAAACTACAGTCTGTTGAGATGCTAGAGCACTCTGTCAGAAGCCCTTTCTGCACGTTACCTGCTCGCGGAGACGGGGGGTACCATTCGTACAAGCAGCCTCTTGCACGAGCACTCGCATCGCTCCTTTGTTCTCCTGCAGCTGGGGTGCCGGTCATGTGGCCGTTGCGCGAATGCCCCTTCCTTCCTTCCATAGTGCAGCCTGGGAGCTGTAGGCTGCGCTGTGGGAGGAAGTGCGACCGGCCCGGCTTGCCTGACGCACCACAGGGCAGGTAAGTGCGCGAGGGCCCCGGGAGCATTGTGTGACAGCGCAGTATTTTTGGCTTAGAGCCGAAAATAAAAAAAATCCGTGCGTGGCCCACTTTAGGCTCGTGAGCGTTGCTTAAATGGGAGTGCATCGTATGGACTGCCGCTCCCATTTATGTGATGCTCAAGGGGCCCTCTCGCAAAAGAAACTGCGTGCAAAAAGGGCCAAAGAATTGTAAATACAATCAGCCCTCCACATTTGCGGGTTTGCAGATTTGATTATTCACAGATTATTTGCTGTCACTTCTGCTGGCTTTCTATGCCATTTTTAATAGGGACTGCAAGCCTGGTGAGACTGAGAAACTGCAAACGAGGCTTGTAAGTCCCTATTAAAAATGGTGTGGGGCAGCAGTGGAAGTGGCAGTAAGCCCCACCAGCCACCCACTTCTGCCTTGTGAAGGAACCCTGATGCCTCAAAGGGGTACATGGTGGGTTGAATATGGTGACCAGAGTTTTTGTGTGTTAAATATGGTTTGAGAGGGCCTATTCATCGTTTCTGCACTTTCATGGGGGTCCTGTGCCCCTAACCCTAGTGAATGTGGAGGGATGATTGTAACTTGCAAAACTACAAATCCCAAGATTTCACAGGGACAGAACCATGACAGTTAGAGTGGGTTTGGAGTGCTGTAATAATGTAGTGTGGAAGGGGGTCAGTGTGGTTTTACTTCAGCTTTAGTCCTTAAAAGTAGGAGAGGCTGTTTAGGTTGTTTTACCTCCATGTGGCTTTAAAGCCATTTTTTAAAAGAAGAGTTTTAGGGTCTTTTATATGTTTCTGTTTTTGTACTTAAGATTTTAAATATTTGTGTCCATTGTATATCGCTGCTGCAGGGGCCCTGATGGTTTGAGAAGCAAGAAACAAATGCATTAGTTACTTCTTTTTAAAAAAAAGGTGTGTGGTGATTAATCGAGGCCATTTCCACACTACATTGTTAATGTGCTATTATTCCACTTTCAACATCCTTTAGTTTAGGGAGGGGCGTTTAGAATTGTCACTTAGAGAGCTCTTTGGCCTCAATAAACTACAAACCCCAGAATTCCACAGGATGCTGAAAGTGGAATAATAGCACTACACAATGTGGTGCAGAAATGATCCTAGTTAATAATCCAGCCTCTACATTTCCCAGATGCTGATCTCCTCCTTGGGAAATACCTACAATAGAACAATGGTGGGGAACCTTTATTGAAAATAAAAACGCTGACATAGTCTCTCAAAGATTGAAAGGGAAATCAGATGATGAAATTCAGAAAGAATGGCAAATTGTAGGTGATTGCTGGGTGACCTTTGATAGAAGTCTATAATTCATGGTAATATGTGGAGAAATTTCATTGTGATGATTATGGTAGATATCATGAAGCAGGAATATGGAAAATGGAAATGCTATGTACCAACATGTAAAATAGCTGAAAAATGCAGTACAAAGATATAACAATGTTAAGAGATCTTGGAAATGAAATCTAGATCAGTTTGGAAGATTCAAGAAATATTTCATGTGAAATAGCAATAATAAATGTTTGTTTTAATTGTGAAACTTCAATAAAATGATATTTTTTAAAAAATAATAATAATCCAGCCTCTACATTGAGATAAAATGGGGTGGGATCTCAGAACTCACCGGAGTAACCCAACAAAGGTTTAATAGGAGGCAAGCAGCAGCCTTTTCGTACTTTACTTAGATTCTTGTCCTGCGCATGGCATGCAAATTCTGAATAATGTGCTGTCATTTAAGTTACAATGCATATCTACTTAATCTGTACAATTTCTACAGAACTCAGTTTTTTCCCTCAAAGTAATTTTTCATAGCAAATTATACATGGTTTGGTCTATTGCACAAGGATTTATTTTTTGGGGGAAAAAAAGGATTGTTTAGATTTTGTAATGCATTGACCATGAGAAAATGGTCTCTTTGAACATTTTCTTTTAATGTTTTATCTCCGTAGTGCCTCTTTCTGCACCTGGTTCCCTCCGAGTTTCTGAAATCACCCACAACAGTATAAGATTGACTTGGGAGCCAGCAGATGGTGCTACTCAGTATCTTGTGCTTTGTTCCTCAGCACCCACTGGAGCAGAGGATGACACTAAAGAGGTAAAGAATATTGTTTCAGTCAGTTTCTCAACTATCCTTGTTTCTTTTTCTCCCCCACCCCCCAAATACTCAAAGGTAAAATGTACAAACATGCCAAGGAAAAGGTAATTTTGAAGCAAGAGTGATTTTAAAGGAGTGATTTCCCTCACATGAGCTCAGGCATGGTACAGTCAGTCTCAAGGAAGGACTGTACCACATGTATGCCTTTATGTTGTTGCTGTGTCTTCCTTTGGCTGCTGGCATGAGGAGTGGCTAAAGAACAAGGAAAGCTTAGATGCAACCCACAACGCAGGGCTCACCATTCCACGCAATGAAAATGCTCCTTTGATCCTTGCCTCTCTTGGCTGACCAAAAAGGAAAAAATAATAATCAAGGAACAATAGTGTGCCCAGGTGAATGAAGCATAGCAGCCACCAAAATGCATTTTCATCTGAGGAGGTGGTACCCAGTATTTCCTCAGTTAATGGAACTCAAGGCAGCTTTCAAAATGTTAAATCAAATATGATTGAAAATGCAGACGAAAAGAGCAGTCTGTCTGTCTGTCTGTCTATCTATCTATCTATCTATCTATCTATCTATCTATCTATCTATCTATCTATCTGGCAATCTGTGTGTGTGCATTATTTTAAAATGCAGTTAAGCAATCTATAGATTTGAATCCATTTAAAAATGCATTAAAAACAGAAGATAGAAATATTAGATGAAATTCAGGCACATGTCGCCAAGCAACATCAGAGTGTGGTCAATATGGAAAAATATGAATAAGGAAAACTATACACACAAAAGTCTGCAGCAGTGTGCTTTTGCCTAAGCAAACAGAGAAGGGCAAGAATCTACCTCCTATTGTCTTCTTCCCCGCTCTGAATTAACTGAATGCATACTACTTTTGCACATTGAACTCAGTTTGCATCAACTGAAGGATGCGAAGGATGAAGAGGGAAGGTGGGAGGGGGAGAGAGAAACTGAGACATTTTAAAAGCAGCTGTTAAAGTGGAAAGACAGAGGATTAACTGGGGTTATGCCTGTCAAACCTGGACAGTTGCGGGGTATAGAAGAAATGTCACATCACCTCCTCCTCAAAGAAGCCCAGTATTTATACTGGCCTCTTAATAACAGATCTTTAGGATAAAAGAAAGCTTGGAAAAATTCCTTTTCGGACTAGCCTTTTCCAAATCCTCCAAAGAGCATGCAAGAGAGGGAGAAATAAAGTCCCTTTTTGGAATACAGCTCCTAAGTTCCCCAGGAAGCAATTCTGGTGGCCATGCTGGCTTGAGGATTCTGGGAACTATAGTCCAAAAGAAGAAATTTTCCAAACTCTGGGGCAGCATAAAGCAGTTGACTACATGCCTTGTAATCAATACACTCTCAGCACTCCATGGAAGTGATGAGCACAAGTTTGAAGAATTCAAACCACAGAGAACATGGTAGGCCATGTGACATTCTCAGCTTCAGAAATAGGATTATCAATCATCATCATCAGCAACGACAACAGTACTCTCCCCAATCGTCCAAACCCATTGAGAATCCATCGGCATAAATCATGGTTGCCATTCAGGCAGTTCTGTTGGTTGGGCAGAAGGTGGCAGCAGATTAGGCATAATGAACAAAGAGTTTGCAGAATAGTTAAAATATAAATAGAAAATAAAGCTTTTCTGCACAAAGCTTTCCTGGTCTCAAGGCAAATGCATTCTGGTTGGTCGATGGGGATCCTGAAACCTTTGTTCAAGGGTTCAGTTTTATTAAGGCTACCAAATCTCTCTCAAATCCTCTCCCTTTTGATCCTTGTAGGGTAAACTATTTGACATCACAAAGGCCATGGAAAGGAGTGATTTTGCTGGGTGGCTGTTGCCTCTGGCTTTAGATCTTTGTTCTTTAGTGAATATTCTACTGGGACCTTGTTAGCTTGAGGCAGGGAACCTTTCCTGCTCTAAAAATGATCCTTATGGGAGAGGTTGTCTGTGTTTTGCACTTATCTTTGGTGTTTTAGAGGGTTCTCCCCTGCCTGGTTGTAGTAAAGACAAACACCAGCAAAAATAACAAAATTCAAAATCCACAAAAGAGCAATACCTTTATAGGGCCAACTAAAGTGCACAAAATACATCATGCAAGATTTCAAGACTTCATTGGCTTCTTCACCAGGCAAAAGATGTTAAAAAATTTACAAAGGAGAAGAAAAGTGACAATGTTAGAGTCATGGGTCTACATTCTGTAAATATGGCAAATATGTGGTTGATGCTTGTTGGTGTCCATGATATTTTGAAATGATGGAAGGAAATATTACTATGAAACTCTTGGGAACAAAGAAGAATCACTATGTGAATGATGATTGGTAGCAGATTCCTTTCAAATCTGTGCATGTGGTTGGTTACTATTGTTTCAGACTGTTTTAACTGGCTTTAATTTGTCATGTTTTAACTTGTCTTCTTGTTTAATATGCCTTTTGTCTGTTTATATGTTTTGTGTATTAAGTAGGGTAAAGCTGCTCTGAGATCCCATGACGTAGAGCAAAATATAGTCTGAACTTTAAAGGATCTATCTGAGGGGCTGAAGCTATCTCCCCAAACAGATTCAGTGCTTTGGATAGTACCTTGAGGCTAGAACTCAGTATGGATTCCAATGATATCAGCACCACCAGGTGCCCTGTCTGGGTTAGATGGCCCTTGGCATGTGGGTTGCTTGTTCTTAGATCTCTCTCTGTCTCTCTGCTCTCTCTCTCTCTAGAACCAGACCTCTCCTATCCTTGCCAGCAAAGTGCTTCAAGAGTGAGTAGGGACAGCAAAACTCACAGGTGCAGGGAGACATCTATTATCAACTTTTCTGACCATCCTAATGAGTTTCAATGGGAATAAATGCTTATCACGCCTGGAATCTCCAGCTTACTATTCTAAACTGGAGCTGGGTGCAGTTCCAGGTCTCCCCAAGCCTTTGTTTGGTGCCAAGAATCTGACACACATACTGTTGTAAGATTAGCTTTGTTGGTGGGTAAATTGGATGGTCTACAGCAGAGAAAGCATCACAGTCCGGTAGCTGATGGGGTCCGGCATCCCCTTGCAGCCTGTGGTGGAAATGGGTCTCAAACAATGAATTCTACCTAGAATATCCCATGGCTGACATTCCAGTTCCCCGTGGCTGGCTAAATGGGGCTATCCCATCCCCCAGGCTGCACCCCATCTCCAGCCTGAGGGCCCTGAAAGATGGTTTTTAAAGTGCAGAGGCAAACAAAGGACATCAAAGTGTGCAGGTGTGACCCATCTCTCATCCCAATAGCTATGAGAACTGATCAAGAGGAGTGCTAATGGAAAAGTTTGCTTCCTGTTCAGTCCCTAGTTTTCAGATCCTTTCTTAGCCTTGAACTATCAGCCCAAAGAGGAACTATGTAGTAGGGACTGTGGAATACAAATCCACTTTTTCTGTACCACTGGACAGCTATTAATGTTTGGTTATGATTCTGTCAAGGACTTTAAAACCCGTCTGCTTGGGAGCAGAGGCCATGCTCACTATTCTTTCTTTTATTTTCAGGTGAAAGTAGAACAGCCTGAAGTTCTGCTCGAGGGTTTGTACCCCAGCACTGAGTATTCACTAGCAGTCTATGCAATGTATGGAGAAGATGCCAGTGATCCAGCAAGCGTCCAGGAAACTACATGTAAGTCATGCTGTTTGACCAAGTGATTGATTGGTTTTAATTGTAGTCCTCATTCCACCTTATAGTCCAAGTGGTGGTGGTGATGGTGGCCATTTCTGCACTAGCCTGTTGTAGCACTATTATTCCACTTTCAACGTCCTATGGAACTGTGGGGTTTGCAGTTTAGGGAGCGGCCTCAAGGCCGCTCCCTAAACTGCAAACCCCACAATTCCATAGGATGTTGAAAGTGGAATAATAGCGCTACAACAGCCTAGTGCGGAAATGGCCAGTGTTATGTACCTATCCATAAAACAGTATGTAGCACCTTGCAGAAACATTCACCTGCCTCATTGACTTTTCCTCATTTTGTTATATTACAACCTGGAACTGAAATGCATTTATTGTTGTCATTTGGTGTACACAAGATGCTCAATACTGTGAAGGTGCAAAACAGTTTTATTGTGGCAGAAACAATTAATTGAATACTGGAATTTGTTGGAAAAGTTTATTTAGGATCTTGTTCACCCTTCGCTTAAGGAAACATCATTAAACTGGTTTTAAGGAAGATTAACTATAATAGCTTTCCCTGGAGAAATTCTGGGAATTTTAGACATGTTGTATTTTTTCTCTGGGCTTCCAAGAATTGTCTGGTGCAGTTAAACTAAAAGTCATAATAATTCTTGTCTTCCAGTGGCCCTGAGCCCTCCAAAACATCTGCTTTTCTCCAACATCAGCCATGCTTCTGTCAAAGTCAATTGGGAGGTGGCATTCCGTGCTGTGAAAGCACACCGTATAACTTACGTGTCCAGCAGGGGGAGCAACACTGGAGAGGTGAGTAGCTCTAAGGCCCTTTTCACATGGCATTTGCCATGAGAAAGGGCCCTTTGAGCATTGCACAACTGCGAGGAGCGGTCCACACAACGCACTCGCAATAGCGCAATGCTCCAGGGTCTGGCAGGCACCGATTGCGCACTTTTTCATTTTTGGCTGTGAGCCGAAAATGGAGCACGATTGCGCATCACTCCAAGGCCCCACGTGCACTTGCCATGCGTGCAGAGCTCCGGAGCCATGGCGCTCGTGCTTCCTGCCCCAGCGCAGCCTGGGAAAGTCCCAGGCTGCACTGCGGAAGGAAGAGGAGGGGCTCTCGCACAAGCAGGCAGCAGCTGTGGAGCTGAAGGAACCAGGATGCAAAAGCCTCTCGCTAGAGGTTGCTCGTGCGATCCCCACACCCCAGCTCCATGAAAAGGTGTGATGCGGAAAGGGCCTAAGACTATAAAAAGTCCACAGTCCAATGTTTTGTTTCCAAAAATAGTAATTAGCCCAATACATCTGAAATCTCTCCAACAGAGCACAAAAGCAATAGGGTTTTCTTGTGATTCACTCCACCATTTGGGATTCAAAGGTACACTTCATTTAGCTATGTGTAGCAGCTGTTGCGAGAGCTGCCCCACATGGCCAGCCCAGTTTTGAAGCCATCTGAGAACTAGCAATGTGCATCACACTGTTTTATGGGATGGTATTCCACATGGGAATTTCTTTTAGTTGAACAAAAATGGCTACCCCACATTTTGGATGTTAATGCTAGGTGGTGAAATTTGGAAAAGGGCATTTTACTAAATATTATTTTAGGGACAGTGAAATCCCCCAGCGTTGTGAATGGAGGTGAGAAAAAAAGCCTCCCTAGAAATGTGGACTCATTTGCTGTTAAGAGAACCCTGAAGTCAGAGCTGGAATGGACCACAAGAGTCACCTGGTCTGAAATCCACCCAGTGTGGAAATCCACAGCTCAGGCACCCCTGACACAAAGCTATCTAACATCTGTTTAAATATGCACAACAAAAGTGAGCCCATCACCTTTCTAGAGAGTTCTTTCCACTGTTTGAACACCTCTTACCATCAGGAAATTCTTCTTCATGTTTAGTCGGTAATTCCTTTTCCACAGTTTGAATTCTTTGGATGGAGTCATCCCCTCTGAAGCATCAGAGAAGAAGCTGGCTTCATCTTCCACATGACATCTCTTTAGATATTTATAGATAGCTGTCACTTCACCTCTGAACTTTCCCTTCACTTGGCTAAACACACAAAACTCCCTCAGCTGTTCCTCATAGGCTTTGGTTTGTGTATCCTGCTGGATGAAATCCTACTGTTGGTTCATGGGGGCAGAGGAAAGAAGAAATAGGGTAAGGGAAAGTCCTAGAAAAAATAAGGGACAGGCCCATTGGTTCCTTCAACATTGGCCTTTTCCGCATTTTATTTTTAAAATGGGGCGGTGTGCCCTCCAGCCAGGACGTTTGCCCTTGGGGTTAAACTGGGTCCGGACTACTTAATGTATGTCCAGACTTCAGCCCGCCCCGGGAAACGCCCAGAACTGGTGGTTCACCATGCTATTGAAAGACCGATTAAAAGAGGACTTTCAATATCCCGGCGCACCCCAGTCCATCGCTGCGCTAAGTGTATAGAATCATAGAATCATAGAATCATAGAAATGTAGAGTTGGAAAGACCACACGGGCCATCCAGTCCAACTCCCTGTCATGCAGGAACACCCTCAAAGCACTCCCGACAGATGGTCATCAAGCCTCTGCTTAAAAACCTCCAAGGTAGGAGACTCCACTACTCTCC
This sequence comes from Ctenosaura bakeri, assembly GCA_948474755.1. Lineage (NCBI taxonomy): Eukaryota > Metazoa > Chordata > Lepidosauria > Squamata > Iguanidae > Ctenosaura > Ctenosaura bakeri. The sequence goes on from CAOLHI010000130.1 coordinate 781,612, forward strand.
GAGGCAGCAGATTCCACTGCCGGACAGCCCTACTGTCAGGAAGTTCTTCCTGAGGTTCAGGTGGAATCTCCTTTCCTGCAGCTTGAATCCATTGCTCCTTGTCCTGGTTTCTGGAGCAGCAGAAAACAAGCCCCCTCCTTCCTCTACGTGGCATCCCTTCAAATATTTAAACATGGCTATCATGTCCCCTCTTAACCTCCTTTTCTGCAGACTAAACATACCCAGCTCTCTCAGTCTATCCTCATAGGGCATGTTTTCCAGGCCTCTCACCATTTTGGTCACCCTCCTCTGGACTTGCTCCAGCTTGTCAATATCCTTCTTGAATTGGGGTGCCCAGAACTGGACACAGTATTCAAGATGGGGTCTAACCAAAGCAGAGTAGAGTGGTACCAGTACCTCCCTCGATCTAGACACCATACTCCTGTTGATGCAGCCGAGAATTGCATTGGCTTTCTTGGCTGCCGCATCACACTGCTGACTCATGTTCAGCTTGTGGTCTATGAAGACTCCTAGATCCCTTTCACACGTACTGCTATCCAGCCACGTGTCCCCCATCCTATATTTCTGTATTCCATTATTTCTGCCTAAGTGTAGGACCTTACATTTCTCTCTGTTGAATTTCATTTTGTTCGCCCTGGCCCAGCTCTCCAATCTATCCAGGTCATTTTGAATTTTGATCCTGTCCTCTGGCATATTAGCAACCCCTCCCAATTTGGTGTCATCTGCAAATTTGATGAGCATGCCCTCTATTCCTTCATCTAAGTCATTGATAAAAATATTGAACAGCACTGGGGGCCCCGGACAGAACCTTGTGGCACCCCACTAGTCACTTCTCTCCAGGATGAAAAACAGCCATCCGTGATCACCCGTTGGGTTCGGTCGGTCAACCAATTACATATCCAATTAACAGTAGCCCTGTCTAGCCCACATTTTACTAGCTTCGATGCAAGAATGTCATGGGGAACTTTGTCAAAGGCCTTACTGAAATCGAGATATGCTACATCCACAGCATTCCCTTCATCTATCAAGCTAGTAACTCTATCATAAAAAGAGATCAGATTAGTCTGGCATGACTTATTTTTGAGAAATCCATGTTGACTTCTCGTGATTATTGCGTTGTTTTCTAAATGATTAGAAACTGAACGCTTAATGATCTGCTCCAGGATCTTTCCGGGTACCGATGTCAGGCTGACTGGGCGATAATTATTTGGGTCCTCTTTTTTTCCCTTCTTGAAGATGGGGATAACATTTGCTCTCTTCCAATCTGCTGGAACTTCTCCTGTCCTCCAAATTTCTCAAAAATTATAGCAAGCGGTTCCGAAATGACCTCTGCTAGCTCTTTTAATATCCTAGGATGCAATTTCATCTGGCCCAGGAGACTTGAATTCATCCAATGCGGCCAGGTATTCCTGTACCACCTCTCTACTTATTAAGTGCCTCATTTCCTCTGCTTCCTCCCCTGCTCCCCAACCGCCAGGTTGAGTGCTTGTATCCTTCTGGAAAATACGGAGGCAAAGAAGGTGTTAAGTAGCTCTGCCTTTTCTCTCCCCCCTGTGAGTAATTCGCCATCTTCTCTGCGTAGCGACCCTACTGTCTCCTTCTTTTTCCTTTTGCTGCGGACATATTTAAAAAAACCCTTTTTATTGTTTTTAATGTCTCTGGCCAGCCTAAGTTCGTTCTGTGCTTTAGCCTTTCTGACCTCCTCCCTACATCTCCTGGCTACTTGCTTAAATTCTTCTTTGGTGGTTTCCCCCTTCTTCCATTTCCTATACGTGTTTCTCTTAACTCTTAGCTCAGCTGAGAGTTCTTTAGTCAACCATTCTGGTTTCTTCAGATGCCTTCCATTTTTCCTCCTTATTGGCACAGTTTTAGACTGTGCCGTCAGTATCTCCTTTTTAAGGAACTCCCATGCCTCCTGAACTCCTTTCCCTTTCACTATTCCTGACCACGGAATTCCAGCCAGCAGCTCCCTAAGTTTACAGAAGTCCGCTTTTTTAAAATCTAAGACGAGTGTCTGGCTACCCTTATCTTCTCCTTCCCACTGAATGCTAAATTCCAACAGGGCATGGTCACTCCCCCCTAAAGATCCAACCACTTCTACCTCATTCACAAGGTCATCCCTGTTGGTCAAGACCAGATCTAGAATATTTGATCCTCTTGTGGCCTCTTCCATCTTCTGGACCATGAAGTTGTCTGCAAGACAAGCAAGAAACTTGCTGGACCTTGCTGTCTTGGCAGAGTTTGACTGCCAGCATATATCTGGGTAATTGAAATCTCCTGTAGATCTGCAGGCTCGTGCCAGCGCGAGGCTGCAGATCTTCCGGGGGTGGGCTTCCGGCTGGCAAGCTTCTTCGGTTGGTGGAGAGCCTCCACCAAGCAGAAGCCTCTATTTTCCTCTCCGGAGAGTGTGTAGCGTGGGTACGCGTTGCTCTGAATCGGCGTGGATCGTCAGGGGGGAGCGTGCCAGTCCGGTGAGTAACGGACTGCCTTGTTTCCCCCTCAAAGTGCAAAAAAGCCCATTATTAAAACAATAGCGAACAATTTGTTTGTTGCTGTTATCAGCTGTCTAGTTGACTTCGACTTATGGTGACCCTATGAATAAGAAACACGCAAGTCACCCTATTCTCAGTTGCCCTGCTCAGGTCTTGCGGATTCAAGGATGTGTCTTCCTTGATTGAGTCTATCTATATATCATGCTGTCTTACTCTTTTCCTACTGCCTTCAACTTTACCAAGCATTATTGTCCTTTCCAGTGTGTCATGTCTTCTCACGATATGGCCAAAGTGCAACAGCCTCATCTTATAGTTCTAGTGCTATTGTTCCACTTTCAACATCCTATGGAATCCTGGGGTTTGCAGTTTAGGGAGGGGTCTTTAGAATTCTAAGCCAGGGAGCTCTTTGGCCTCAGTAAACTACAGACCCCAGAATTCCACAGGATGTTGAAAGTGGAATAATAGCACTATAACACATTAGGGCAGAAAGACCTTTTGTCATCTTGGCTTTAAGGGAGAGTTCAGGCTTCATTTGCTCTAGGGCCCGTTCATATGTCATTTTAGCAGTCCAGTGTCTCCTAGGATTCTTCTCCAGCATCACATGTCAAATTGAGCAAACAATACTGAAATGGAGTCCACAACTGGACCTGAAATTTTCAACCTAATACTTATTCCGTTTCAGGTGGAAGTTCCTGGCAATGCATCATTTGCTGTGCTGAAGCCTCTTTCATCACTGACGCAGTATTTTATCAGTGTGATCTCAGTTTATGATGAAGGTGACTCCTTTCCAGTAACAGGCAATGTTACTACATGTAAGTAAGAGGAGAGGTTCATCAGCTCACTAGGCTTTTAATGACACAGCCTTTACTAAAATCCAGATGGCCAAAGAAACTACTACAATTTGAAGTTGGTGTCTTTTATAAGACAGAGGTGTGGATATTTAAGTCCTGAATGTTTTTTGGAACTCGGACAACTGGAACACCATCAGTGTGGTGGTGTTCTTCCAGCTTCCTGTCAGGATGAAAATTATTGCTTCTGCCTTGCTCAGTGAAAGGGATTTGTCCCCTAATATTAGCCATAATTTGACCCAAACTGACTGTAAGATTCTACATTTGAAAATGCCCAAATTGCCACTGTTATTTCTGAGCCTTTGAGACAGACTTCCAGTGATCTGGTGCCTTTTCCAACCTTGTAACTCTCCATATGTTTTACACAACAATGCCCATCATCCCTGACAACTGGCCCTGCTAGCTGTATCCCCAAACACTGAGAGAGTGGTAGGCAGCAGAAAGCTTTATCTGCTGTGGCATCCTGGCTATGGAAGGCTTTTCCCTTAGAGGCCTGTCTAGTACCAGCACCATACTCTCCAATGCCCCGATTTGGAATAGATGGCCCCAATTAATCATCTGTCATCTCACATTGTCAGCTGCTTTGAAAATATCCCCGTTGTTTCTCTTTCCTCCTCCCTCTTTCCCTCTTTATTGTTGGTTTACTTAAGTTGCTGCAAACAGAGTTCAAAGTGCAAAGGTAGTTTGTACTCATTTGACTCAGCAGGAAGGAGAGCAGAAGAGGAGTGGAATCTTGCCTTTTCCAGCATGTTCAGGGAAAAGCAAACTGCTGCATCTTCTCCTAGTTTGTATGTTCTTCCTCATTCATAATTTCTGCCATCTGGACTACACAATGGCGGAGCTTGGAGTGCATGAAGAGGGTGGGTGGAGGGGTGTGTGTGTGGCTACAGCAGGTGGGGGCAGGGCTGCAGCACACAGAGGTGGGGCTACTGTGTGGGGGGCGAGGCTACGGTGCACAGGGGCAGGGTTACAGTGCATGGGGCAGGGCTATGACACATGGGGGCGGACAAGCAAGGAGTCCCAGTGCCCCAAAAAACTTACTGCTGGAGGTGCATTGCCCTCATTGCCTCCCCCAATCCCTATGTGACTGAGACCACACTCTGATGTTGCTTGGCCACATATGCCCTGTTTTTCATCTGCAAAAGGCTAGAGGCTATGCAACGCTGCCTTCATTTTGGTGCTGTGTTGGCTGTTCACCAGACCTTTATGATTATGGATTGACTAGGTTAAAGTACCTTGAAAGAGTGTACCCTGTATGCAGTCTTGCAAACAGTTTTAGAATACTTTACTTTTTACATTGTTTTAAATTGTTCTTTACTATCTATACCTCATTCAGGGTGGTACAGAAAATATTCAGATAAATAAAAAAATCCTTAAATGAGTACAAACCAAGAAAGAACAAGTGCCAGGAGATATTATTACTGCATAGGCTGGGACCTGACCTAAATAGGAAGCCTTCAGTTCAGACCTGGGGAAACTTTACTGATGTGGGACCCAAAATGCCTGTAGACAAGGATATTGGGAGTTACCTGCCAACAATGCATGGGGCCACAGCCCAGAGTAGACAGATCCACCTCCAGCACCAGCAGGTGGTCCTGTTATATTTATCTGGAGCCAATTCATGCACATGTGCACTTATAGCCTCATTCACTTACATATGGGCCAGTCAGCATAAAGCCTACTTCCCTGAAGGCACCAGATCCCATCTGATCTCTGAAGCTAAGCAGGGTCTGATCTAGTTTATGCATGACCTGTATCACCTCACCCAGCCCTTTGAAAATTTAGGACAAGGGACATGATTTGCATCTTTCTTACATTCTATCCCACTCCCACAACTGTATACATATATTTTCTATCTGAGGCCTTTACCACTCAGTATTGCATCCAAAGAAGTGGATTTATATCCAAAAAAGCTCATACTATAACAATACCCAGTTAGTCTTAAAGGTGCTGCCACATTCCATGTTCACCATGTTTCACAGAAGCAATTTCAACAAGTCCCTCAGAGGAGAGGCACCTCAAGGCAGTGGCTGAATATGCAGAGAGCCTCCCTCTCTGTCCCTTTCCTTGTTCTACGAAGGTGAGTGGTAAGTGAAGCCCTCTCAGATGCTGCCCCCTTGGACTGTCTACTTGAGGTCCAAGTTGAGTCTTGATCTTGGTTGGCTCATCCTTTGCCTGACTCAATCAAGCAACCAAGCCAACAAAACCAGAAACTGAGGAAGGGTCCTTGAGGTCACAGCTCAATTCTGAGGAGATGGGGCTTTGCCACAGGGGAGGGACTTGGTCTTAGGCTCTGGTACCCCTTATAGAAAGACCTAGTTGGTTTCCCCTGCTCGCTTTCTAGTCCTTCCTGTCAAGGAAAGTCAGTGGCCAACCCTGATGGGCAGATTCACTTGGATATCTGCACCCTAACTCCAGTTGTTGGGGTTTTTTTGTAAATTTTATTTTTCTACAAAATACACTCATATAATTAAAATAAATTGTGACTTTACATATTGTTCGTTCTCAGTATTTTCAAATATATATATATATACACATACATATATATATATATATATATATATATATACACATACAAATTACAATTTGCCATCTATTTCTTATGATTATATATAAGAAAAGACATTAAGTTCACCTTGACTTCCTTTGCCGTCTAGACAATGTATTTGTATTTACTCTACTTCTTGTTGACTTATGTAATTCCCTTATCTTAATTTGTCTTCACATTTTTAACTGTTTAAATACACATTTCATTGAATATCTTTACCAAAAATATATGCTTACAATACCTAATTTAGTAGTGTGTAAAAATTATCTATATTTGTCACTAACAATATATTTCTCTGTACTCCATAATTCATATATATTCCCTTCTTCTTTTGCATCTTTTTCATTTACCCTAAGTCCAGTTGTAATCCCAACTAGAGAAGGCCTATTGAATCCATGGGGACTTTGTAAATCAACAGTTATCTAATTTTCTCAGATTCAGTGGATCTTGTCTAGCCAGAACTAAGAACTGGATTTAGACTTGAGTGTTTTTAACTGTCTTAAAAGATGTTTCAGTCTGCAGTCTTCTATGGCCAATGGGTAGCTGGAGATGAAGGATGCTGTAGCACATCATGGGAGTGGAGGGTGGGGGGTAGAGTTTGGAAAAGGTTGGCCTAGGTGATGCCCCAATCAGTAGCCCTGCTCAGTTATCGGGTGGGGCAGATGTAAACAGAACTGGAGCTGTCTATTTTCCATTCTAGTCTTGACAGTAAATATTTCTACTGTGGGAAATAAAGGTCTTTGGTGCCTAATTAGTGATGTGAAAAGCATATTAGGTGGGTTGTGTGAGTAGTACAGCCAGGAGCTGAACTTCAACCTGAGCCTTGGCCAGCTAGAGTACCAAGTTAGTAGCCAATGGGTTCATTGTGTACAACTTCCAAATTCTAAACTTGGAGAAAAAAATCCATTCTGAAGGTGTAATGGACTCCAGTCTTTTCAGCCAGTCAGAAGGTCAGGCTGGTAGCCAATCACATCAAAGTCACCAGCAAGAATCAACTTGGTATATTACTAAATTGGGTTACCAACAGACCCTGCTGATAAATTTTAAGGTAACTAAAGGTACCACACAGGGACAAAAGAGTAGGTTTTAAGGGGGGAAAAAAACAATGCTTGCTTTGGAAATAGTAAAGAAATAGTAATAAGGCCTCTCTGGATCTTTCAGACAGTTCTGTTGGTAAAATTTCTGAGTCTCTAATAAATGTGAGAAAGAGAGAGAAACTGAGAATCTTTTCTTCTTTCTCTTTCTCCTTGAGTGCCCTTGCTGGAGTTTCTTTGCAGTTGGAAATGCCAAATGGATTGCGTCTTCTCACTCAAATCAAATAATCATGCTTTAATTAATGGTTGCAAAATATTACATACCGGCCCTTCAGGACGGGCTTTTGTCATTTGGGGTCTGGAGAAATGAAAGAGGTACTGGTTAAAGACAGCTGCCCAGTTGCTGCTCGTCTCCCTTGCCATCTGCTCCGGAGCGTGGCTGCAAGATGGCTTTGGCTTCTGGTGGCAGGGACAGAACAATGGAAACCTGGACTTCATTTCTTCTTTTCCTCCTTTGCTTCTCAGTAAAGGTGCCACCCCCAAGCCACTTGAAGGTCACTGAGCTCTCTGGCAGTGAGGTCCGGCTAGAATGGGAGGCTTCGGCGGCTTCGGATGTGGTTGTCTACCAGATCAAATGGAACGTGGTTGGTGAAAAGAAAGCACAGGAGGTATGGCATCATTTTCTGGGGGATGCTGGTGGTGGTTTTGCTGTGACAGGCATCCTCTGGACCTTGGTGGGCTGCATTGTGTCAGTTTGGCTCCTCAAAGACATTGGAAGGCTGTCCCTTTTCCTAAAACAGCATTATAAAGCAGAATCTGCCCAAGAATAAAGTGGGAGGGGGGTTGCCCCAGTTTAATTCCTTTAAAGATAACTCCGAAAATATTGAGAAATGCTTACTTGTCACTTGAACTGAGCAAGTTTGGTCCCACTAGTTGCATTACTTTCAAAATATTATTTGGTTCCAACCTCATTATCAGAAGCAAAAGCAGTTCATTGTGAGTAGCAGTACTATTTGTTATTTTTTTGACTCTGACTCAATAGCCCTTTTTTCTGATCTTAGCCTGTGAGAATGTCAGGTTCATACTTACAGCCCCGGTCTTTGGAATCATAGAATCACAGAGTTGGAAAAGACCACAAGGGCATTCTGTTCTAACCCCCTACCATGCTGAAATGCGCAACTAAAACACTCCTGGGAAATAGCCATCCAACCTCAGCTTGAAGACCTCTCAAGAAAAAAGAGTCCACAACTCTCTGAGGCAATTTATTCCACCATTGAAGATCTCTTTGAGTAAAGAAGTTCTTTCTAATGTGTAGGTCAAATCTCTTTCTTTTAATTTAAATTCATTGGTTTATGGTCTAGTCTCTGAAGCAACAGAAAACAAGCTCACTCCATCTTCTACGTGACAACCCTTCAGCTATTTAAAGGTGGCTATCATGTTATCTCTCACTCTTCTCTTTCCTAAATTAAATACCTGGCTTCCAGACCTTTCATCATCTTGGTCATCTTTCCCTGGGCATGTTCCAGCTTGTCCTTGCACTGTGGTGCCTAGAACTGGACATAGTATCCCAGGTATTTGATTAAAAGTCAAATTGGGGGGAAAATCTATAAAGCATGCTGCACTGTTTGCAAAACTGCTTCCCAGTCTAGGACTGGTCTAGGTCTCACTGGACCACCTGGAAAAGGTGCAATGTGGTCCATCAAGCACAGTGCAGATGTCTTCGCCTGAGCCATACCTATCGTAGTGCTACTTGACTTTTTCCTATACTTCTTTCTCTGCAACTCTATAGAATAGTTCCCCATTCTCTGATGCATGCACGCACACACACACACACACTCAGCCACACAGACTCCAGCCTCATGTAAAGCTGTACCACACTCAGAGATGGCTTGTGTCTTCCATGTCTCTTGGATTCCAGGTTTTATTCCAGACTTTAAAGGACATCAATCAATTTAGCACCTTGTATTGCTTCTTCCATGCTTAAACTAAAACCTGGAGCAGATTCACTGACCTGCTGACATGGTTGCTGCCATCAGTCTCTGGCAGCTTCCTCCCAGTGCAAACTGCTGGAAGTGGATGCTTTGAAGTACGGCTGTTCCAACACACTTGGCTGCTTAAGATTGGAAGAATAAATGGCCTTCCTTCCTTCCTCCTCCTCCTCCTCCTCCTCCAAGTCAATGCACGTAGAATGCAAAGTCAACTAAGTTATTCTAGCATATGAAGCAGAAAAGCAGGGGGAGGCATTAACACAACTTTGTCTGGGCTAACTTAGAAATGTCCTTCCATTTCTTAGAATTGTATGCCTTGGGACTTTTCTTCCAGAAAAAAAATAAGCTGATGTAGCTACAGATAGGCCGAGCATGTCTTTTCCTCCATAGCATGCAATGGTTAAGGCCTTCTGATAGCACGGAGTCTGGAGGAAGTCAGTGGGAGGTCAGTTCTGAAGATAAAATCCCACAAGTTACCTGGCAATAAAATAACTTAAATAGCTTAACAATTTGCTGTGCCATTTTACAACATCCTGAAGCAGCTGCCTCACAGTTCCTCATCCCTGTCCCAAGGGCACGCATGTTTTGTTGTTTGTTGCTGCTCTACTTGGAAGAATTTTCTTTGCAGAAACTTTGCAAAAGAATTTTCTTTGGGACAAGGAATGATCCTCTTCACACAATCTCTGCAGTCATATTCCTTTTCTCTGCTTTCCTGGCCTGCGTTGCCTTCTATAGGCCTCTTCCACGGGGCCTTCTCGGTGATTGACCCAGGCTGTGGAACTGCCTTCCTCAGTAGGCTGCTATGGCCCCCTCCATGCAGACTTTCTGCCAAGAGGCAAACTGTTTTCTTTTCCAACAGGTTATGGGGAAATGAAGTTTTTAAAAGAGAGGGCTTCAAATAGGGAGGCATCCTGTTTTTTAGCTGTACTGTCTTCAATGATTAATTTTAGTGGTATGTTTTTAAAAGTTGTTTTTAATTTTTTTTTTCAGTGGTTTAGTTCTATTTGAACATTAACTGTTTGTATGTTCTAACTAGCCTGTATTTTTTTGGAAGCCACCTTGAGGCCATTTCCGCACTACACTCTTATAGCGTGATTATTCCACTTTCAACATCCTATGGAATCATGGGGTTTGCAGTTTTGGGAGAGGTCATCTGGCCCCTCCCAAAACTGCAAACCCCAGGATTCCATAGGATGTTGAAAGTGGAATAATCACGCTATAAGAGTGCAGTGCGGAAATTCTGTTCTGAGAAGAAGGAAGTCTATAAATGATTAAGATGATGCTAATGGTAATCATGGTGGTGATAACTATAACACTAACCACCATCAGCCGTATCCCTCTTCATGATAGTTCTCTCCAAAGAGAATGGCCACTGATGCATTTGCTGTTGTGCTGATCTTTGAATATAGGATCAGAATGTATCAGATCCAGCTTTTCTCAGAACAAAACTGGAACTCTTTGAGACAGGGAGGGGGGTTGTCAACAGAATGGCGAGGGGGACGGAGATGGCGGCCATCTGCATTTCAGTCTCCTGGGATTTTATATAGTACCTCAAAGTCAATGGTCATGCTGGCTGGGGGGTTCTGGACATTCTAGTCTAAGTAAATAGTATTTCTGACTCCTGTGATATCTACCTGTCTTGCAATCTAATCCAGAGCTTTGCAAAATTTGGTTCCCCCCCCCACAGCTGTTTTTGTGGCACCTGAGTTCTCCAGATTTCTAGGAGCATCCGTTTTCTGCCCCCCAAATAAAATATTTGGGAGCAGCAATTCACATTTTAGATAAATAGCAGACCCCCCCCCCATGCACACACTTACCAGGAAAAAATCACCTTTTTTTTTTTCCAAAACCAAAGTGGACTCCTGGCCAGTTTTTTTTTTAAAAATGGTAGTCTCTGTGTTTCCTAGAGTGACGTAGGGATAGAAAATGACACCCTGGACCTGCCACCTTTGTCCGCACCTGATCCAATCAGTCATTTGTGTGGAAAATGCCAGTTTGGAATGATTAAGTAGCCCTGGAGGACCTTTCCAATCTAAATGGATAACCACTAGATGCTTTTAGTTCCATGGAAGAAAAGGAAACACAGGCATAATAGAGGTAGTGGTATTTCTTCAACTCTCAAGGCAATAATGGTTTCAAGTAGTTGTTTAGAATCAGAAAATGGAATGGATGGAGAGAGTTCAACATCTTTCTCAACCGGTGCAGCTCTAATTGAAATCAGACTGTCTATGCATGGTTTACTTATTTATTTTTTTCAAACTCAGGGTATCCATTCTTGATGTCTGTGGTTTAGCTCTCAGGCACCACTATGGGTTTGGGAATTTGCTTCCTAACTTTCTCCTTGTAAAAAATAAAAAAAATAAAAAATCACCCAATTATGCAGAAGCTTAGAAACTGAGTTGATCCTTTCCCTCTCTCCCATAGCTATCCGTTGCTGGAAATTTGGCATCTGCTCTTTTGTCTGGTCTGAAGAAGAACACTGAGTACCAGATATCAATTTGGGCATATTACAAAGATGGAGCTCGGAGTGATACTGTCTCTGTTCGACACAGGATCAGTAAGTTAGCAGGGTTGTGACATCTCTAATATGGGGAGCTGGGAGTGCTGTGATACTAGATAGCAGAGTGTTAAGCCATGAAATGCAATTAAGGCAGAGACTGTGATAATAATTGGCAGCTAGATGGTGGATGAGAAACTTGGACAAAGAGAGAAAGAGACAGCCCAACTCATTCACAACCTGTTACATGCCCAGGTGCTGTAGTGAAAAAAAAATGCCTGATGGGGCCATTTCAATGGCCATGATGGCTAAGAGATTCTGGGGCTTGTAGTCAAAAAAATTAACTTTTCCAAGCTCTAGCCATGACCAAACATGGAAGGGCATAGTGAACCTTACTTGAATGGAAACATATGGTAGTTCTCTGCTCAGAAGCAAGTCTTCTTGAATTCCACAGGGGCTTTCTCTGAGGTAAAGAGGGTCACAGCCTAAATTCCCACGTAAACTTCTGCCACCCACAAAACTGTTCTGTAGGGATGGAAATCTTTGTGTATTTCACTTTGGTATGCAAGAACAAAGAATTTGAAATTGTTGTCTTTGCTAGACAGGATTATAAGAGTTTTGTGCATTTTCTTTTCTTTTCTTTTAAGAATTTTGGGAGTTCTAAAAAAAAATTGTGCAGGGAAAGCATTTTGTGGGAAACAATGTTTTTGCACAATGCATTTTGCACAAGCGCCGCTATTTTCTCTGAAAACTTTTTTTTTTTTGCATAAATGAAATGAAATTTTCACAAACATTCTCAAAGTGTGAAAACATGGGATATCTTGATGTTAGGAGACCTCTTTTCTCATAGAGAAGGAGAAAATGTGTGAATATTCTTTACTTCTTTACTGTTTTGTTGCTGTTAACAGCTTCTACTTGTTCTAGCCTCTGATTTTAGGAAACACTGTTCTACCTGGAAGTATTTATTCCAGGTCTTATCTCTGCCCTGGTGAATGCCTAGATTCTGATGCATTGGGGACTACTTTTGAAAAGGCTTATATGAGAAATATATTTCACTTCATTTTTGAGCAATGACACCAATGTCTATAGAAAACTAACTAAAATGTAATTGAGAAGACATAGCCCAGTTCTTTGATGTACTTCAGTCAAAGCTCCCTGGGCCCATAACCTGACAGACAGTGCATCCATGCATGCAGTGGCTAGCTGTTACGATTAAAGAATAATAACACCAATGGCTAACTAAACAAACTTAAATTTTATTATAAGAACTCCACCACAGATAGGCAAGCTTTCTAAGGCTGTTAAGTTAATGTAAGCTAAGCAGGAACAGGAGAGACCAGAACTACACTGTTTTCATTTTTGTAGAAGTGAGATAATAAAAAGGAGGTAGAGAGAAGTAGTGGAATGATCTCTAAGAATATTAATCTGTATCTCAGTGAGGTTGCAATAAGACATGAGGAGACTTTAAATCACTGGAACACTATTTAACCCTATCTCTATTGCTTTCTCTAAGACACATTTAACCCTTCAAGTGCTGAGCATTGTTGCATTTCTATCATCTGGAAGCAAGTGTGGCTCAGAACATGATTTGCAATCTGTAGCCTGTACATTTCTGTGTCTGCAGTGTGATTTTTGAAAAACAAACGAACAAAAAAAACAAGCAAACCAATGTCTTTGCAAAATGTGTCCACTGGAAATGTGTAGTGCATACATATGAATGTAGCAAGTTCATTGGTCCATTCATCCCATTAAACTTGTTTGCTTTTAAGCTGCCACAACAATCTCAGCTTTGTCTGAATTAACAGAATGGACATTTGAATATCTAGATTTGTTGCTCATGATGACACAGCAGTCTTCTGAGACACGTAAAGCCTATGAATACATATAGAGTGCTGAGTCACACTTCACAGAGGTGCACTTTCAGAAATGAAGGAGAACCTACCAGAGAGAGTCTGAATCAAGGTAGAAGTTTATTTTTGTTTGGTACAAAAAAAGGATATGAGGTTACAAAGGGTCCTCCCTAAAGGTTCTCTCTTAATTAATAGTTCCTGACTAATGGCTTTGCTGGCAGTAAGTAGAACACAATTCATTTAAGACCCACCCTCCATCCTTCTCATATAGCCACTTCTTTGAATTTCTGCCATTATTGAGGCTCCAATTACTAGCTGTCCTGGAATCAGCAGCCCTTGTTGTGAATGGTATCGATTTATTGTCCATTTTGCTTTTCAGCTTTGTTTCTCAAAACAACTTGCAACAGATAAAAATAACAATTTATAAAAGGAACTTTTCTTGAAAAGAAGGGAATGAGTGCTATATATTCTCCAGAAAATATCATGGGATGCAGTGCTCAAAGTAGGCATGGGCCACAACGACTTGTTAGCCAAAAGGTGGTCTGATGAAGATGCGTCTGTGGTAGAGTTTCCAAATCTGAAGACTTGAACTTCTTCTCTGGTCCTCAGGGCAAGGGGAAAGAATCTCAGGGTGGGAGCAATGCCTTGAAATTTCCCCTTCTCTCTCTCTCTCTCTCTGTACACGCATGCATATATACATATGCATATATACATATACATATCTATGCTGCTGCCTGTGCTACAGGCTGGTTTGGAATGACTTCTGTAGACTATCCAGGAGGTCTATTAGGCCCATTTCTCTCCTCTTTCCTCCTCAAACATTACCAGGAACCTTTCCTACATCCTAGGGCCCGGGCCTGAACTATCAGGGCCTGAGATGCTCCTGACCTGGCAAGCCTAGTTGGTCACTTAAAAGGCCAAGGCCAAAAAACAATGTTGAACTTCCCTATCCAGTAGTGAAAAATCCATATCCAGCAGCTATGGAATTGAGACTTCTCTCTCTCTCTGCCTCCCACTGCCGTTTTTTTTTTCTGGTGCTAAGAACTGGAGGAGATTTTTAGGGTGCATGGATGATAGTCTAAAAGGTGGGAGACATTGAGGCCTACCAGCAGTGCCAGAATCTCCTTAGAAGTTGGGGGAAATACAGCTCAAAGGAGGCTTTTGTGGCGGGGTAACTGCAGGATCTTTTCACCTGTGTGTACCAGTACGAACTCTAGGACTCCAGTTGAAGGTTTAAACAGGGCGGTTTTATAGAAATCAATAGACACACACAAAAAAAATCAAGTAGTCTCACAAGCCATACAAGGCTAGTGAAAGGAAAGGAGTGAAATATTGGATAGAGAGAGATTTCAGGTGTATAGGGTGATATTTACTGGTCCTGGAGTGAATGATTAAAGAGAGGCAACTCAAATACAAGGGTTTGAGGGCAGCATGGATGAACAAGAGTCCAGGGTATAGTGTGACACTCAAAGTACTAGTAAAATGCCAGGGTCTGAACTAGGGTTTAAGTACCCTTTCTCCTACCCTAAAGGGGTGAGCATTAATTGTTGTCTGGCAGAATAAGCAAAAGGGGTCGATTGATTGTCTTACTTTGAATGACAAAGCATTGATGGCCATCCTCACAGCCTCTTAAGGTCTTGGTTGGGTAAGGTGAATGGAGAAGGTTTAGTAGGAAATGCAGAAAGCAGGGGTGCTTTCCTGCTGCATCCGAGTATCTTTGCTGACCATTGTATTTAGATGTCGGGTTGTTGACAGGATTACTGGAAGTCTGTTTACTCTGGGCTTTCTTGCTTAAATCTTCTTGACCTTCTGACCTGTCTATGCTGAGGTCATGGTGACCTGCCCGAGAGGTACAGCCAGAGTCTTGCTTGCTGCATGTTTCCTAGTCATAAGTGCCCAATTTTTATATAATGATATTTCATGCCAATTAACTGATATTTCTTGCCAATCGTGCTATGCCATAGAGGTGTAAGGTGTGGTAACACAGATGGGGTGTTGGAGAAAGAAGTCGGGGGGGGGATTTCTGATTCTAGAAGAAGCAATGAGATCCAGCAGAAGCACACTGTTGGACTCTGGACCAAGTCTTTTAGATAGAATTCCATGGTCAAGAGGCTATCTTCAGCTCTGGCAACAAAGCCCAATGGAGATTTTACCTCTGGTAATGAAAACCAGGATGGCATAGTTCTTTGAGCACTGGGCTATGACTCTGGCGACCAGGATTCGAATCCCCACTTGACCATGGAAACCCACTGGGTGACCCTGGGCAAGTCATACTCTCTCAGTCTTGGAAACGGACAAAGGCAAACTTCCCTCTGAACAAATCTTGCCAAGAAAACCCCATGATAGGGCCATCATAAGTCAGAAATGATTTAAAGTCAAACAACAACAACAAAGACAAAGGTCACTTCTGCACTAGACTGTTATAGTGCTATTATTCCACTTTCAACATCCTATGGAATCCTGGGTATTCCATAGGATTCCATAGGATCTTGAAAGTGGAATAATAGCACTATAACAGTCTAGTGGAAATGGCCAAAGAGCAGGCAACCACAAAATGTTTTCAACACTTGATCTTAAGACACAGAAAGAGACATGTTCCTCCTCAAATATCTCAGATTCAGCTCTGAGTTCTAAAGGGATTTTAAGGATCAAACCCCAAAAATGTGTATTAGGTGGGACTCAACATAGGTCCTGCATTGCTAGTAGAAGACACAAGCCACACTGTCATATTCTGGATCAGCTGAGATTTCTAAATTGTTTGCCAAAAGATGTTGGGAGTTTGGTACATTACTCATGCCAACTGTGAAGATGACACTGATAAGTATAAGAAAACTCATGACAGATCATGGTGTGAAATATGAAAATCTTTAAGCTCCTTGGATTGAAGCTCCAGGCTAATTGTACATTTGAGAATTGTCAATGTCCCAGTTTCGCCTCAGCTAACAATTCTGAGTTTCATCACCATCAGCGCAAATAAGTACCCACTCCAAAGCTGGCATTTGTGAAGAGGTCTGTCAATTTATTATTTTACTACTCTTACAGAATATTTTCTATGTTAACTTCCTTCCCAACTGCTATGGAAAGTGCTTTTTTTCTGAGAAGTAAGGGTTGATTTATTTTATCATAGATGCACAGCTTGCTTTGGCTAAAAGCACTTTCAAGAAACAGAAAAAAAAAAGGATGCTTTACTTTTCTGAACTAAGTTCCCCCGCACCAACTCCTGCACCCAAAGACGACATTTCAAAAGCTCAGAACACATGGGATTATTCTATGCATTTCTGTTTACACTGAGTGTTTGATTTACTCTTATTTGACCTGCACACACAACCTTGATTTAACCTTGTAATTTCTGGCCTATATTAGGGTTGTGCTCTTTCAAAATGCTAGATATTTTTTAAAAACATCCAGAGAGAAAGACATATATAAGCTTCTATTTGGGAAGCCCTTGAAAATGGGCAAAAAGAATCTTTCAAAAACTGATGAACTTCAAAGGCCATTACTGAAGGATTCCAAGACTCAGCAGGAGGGGGACACAATTCTGGTTTCCTGGCCCACTTTGGTATCTCTCATGAGAAAACATTCTTTTTGAAGTCTGTGAATAAAAGTGAGGCTTGTCCATGACCTGACTTTCTGATGTAGAATGCAATGGCTGTGCTTCATCTCTGGAATGAAATGCAGGCTATGGCAGTGGAATGATCCCTTTAAGCTAATAGGGCATACAGTAAGAAGAGACAAAATGCCGTAGCCAGAAATTTTCTCATTTTTGATACAAGAAGGACATATCATAGAATCATAGAGTTGGAAGAGGCTACAAGGGCCATTGAGTCCAACCCCCTGCCATGCAGGAAGATAAGTTAAAGCATTTCTGACAGATGGCCGTCAAGCCTCTGTTTAGAAACCTCCAAAGAAGAAGACTCCACACGCTCCCAGGCAGCACATTCCACTGTCAAACTGCTCTAACTGTCAGGAGTTCTTAATATTTAGATGGAATCTTTCTGTCCTGAAGTTTGAAACTACTGATCCATGTTCTAGTCTCTGAAGCAGCAGAAAACATGCTTGCTCCATTCTCCATATAACATTCCTTCTAATATTTAAACATAGCTATCAAGTCCCCCTTTAACCTTCTCCAGGGTAAACATATCCAGCTCCCTGAGTCTCTCCTCATAGGGCATGGTTTCCAGGCCTTCAACCATTTTGGTCACCACCCTCTGGCCACATTCCAGCTTGGCAATATCTTTCCTGAACTGTGGTGCCCAGAACTGGGCACAATATTCCAGGTGGGATCTGGCCAAAGCAGAATAGAGTGGTGCCATCGCTTCCCTTGACCTGTTACCCTGTATGTTGGGGGTTCTGGGAGGGGCGCCCAAATAACCAAATAAAATACAAGCTGGGGGAAATTAAGCTCGAGCACTCTCTTAAGCTAACGAGAGGCAGGGTAAATGCAGCTAGGATCTTGTACCCCATGTCTACGGCTTCAGGTCAGAAAGCGTAGCCAGACAAGTTTTAAAGTAACAAAAATAACAGTTTTATTGAGTGATAAACAGTAAACAAGACAACACGCACACTAGCTAACTGGAAAACAGAAATAGAGAGCTCTAGGGAATGGGTAATACAACACCTGGTCTCGTAGTCCTGGAGAGAAAGATGGGGTTCCGGGAGAGAAAGCTCAACAGAGTTCGCTGAGGGGGAAACGTCACTGGACAGAGCGGCAGCAAGGCTGGATGGAAGTCCAGGGTGATCCAAGCACTCCGAGGAGGACTTGGAAAAGGGGACTTTTTATAGGGTGGATTTTACCTACAGGCTATGCTATGCTCGGTGAGAACAAAGGAAATTTGGAGCTGGACAAAGGAGTTGGAAAAGGTCAGGTTTTGCATGATGAGCTTAGTACTTCACGACAATAGCGTGGCCAGTACGTTTATGGCCCGACATAAAGGAATGGCCCGGCTCCTGGCATTGCGGCTTTGTGAAGATATGTGCCGAGCAAAGCCAGTTTGCAGGGAGGTTTTTCCCTAAAGCAACGGAGAGGCTTACGTTGCCTGCCTGAATGGGGTTTGGAATGTACAACCATTAACGCCCGCGCCCAATACGTGCTTGTCCGGTGGACCTCTGCAAACAAGTGGAGGAGGGTGGCAGAGAAAGGTGAGGCAAAGGCCAAATTATTTGATATCAAAAGGATATCTAGTGCTCTCACCCGACATATCATAACTGGAGTAACAGACCTAGACGCTATATTCCTATTGATGCAGCCTAGCATCACATTGTTTTTTTTAGCTGCTGCATCGACTGCTGACTCATGTTCAGCTTGTGGTCAATTCAGATTCCTATATCCTTTTCACAGTACTGTGGTTAAGCCAGGTGACACTCATCCTATATCTGTGCATTTGATTTTTTCTGCCCTAGTACCCTACATTTCTCCCTGTTGAAATTAATTTTGTTCATTTTGGCCTAGATCTCTAATCTGTTAAGATGATTTTGAATGCTGATACTATTCCTCTGGGGTGCTAGCCATCCCTCCTAATTTGGTGTCATCTGCAAATTTGATAATAATACCCTCTATTCTCTTATTCAAATCATTGATAAAGATGTTGAATACACTGGGTCCCAGCCAGAACTCTCTGGCTCTTCACTAGTCACTTCTCTCCAGGATGAAGAGGAGCCATTGTTGAATACTCTTTGGGTTCATTCAGTCAGGCAGTTGGAATGGTCAATACGTCTTGTAAAAAAACACACACAACTTAGCTGCTGTGAGTATTATTTATTTTTTCTGCCACTGCACTAGAGAAAAAACACTCCATCTTTGTTGTTCTGGGTTGCATCAAAATGTATGTTGTGGTCTGTGAAATTTTCACAAAAGACTGGGGACATTTTTTAAAAATGCATAAAAACTCTGGTAATTGTGCCCATCGGGGAGCAAATGACCAAAATATTTTATCCCCCTGTGTAGGAACAAAATAAGGAAAGATTTTTGCCTTCAGAACAGGAACTTGAAAAAAGTTGTTTTTTGAGGAAACCAGAACTCCCAGAATCAGGTTGGTTGAGGAGTTCTAGAAACTGTGGTCTAAAGAAGAACCATTTAAAGTTCTGCCCAAGAGACCACCCTGTCTTTGTACACCTCTGACTGAGCTCCCAGTTCTAAACCAATTGGGCAACCTTCAGATGCATCAGACTACAGTTCCCACTATAATAGCCTGTGGATGATGGGAGCTGTGTTCAAAAACATTTGGAGGATGCCAGCTCAGGAAAGGGAACACTAAACCAAGTATGCCACAGCAATTGATTGTGCTCACTTTCCAGTGAAGATGCTCTGCTAGTTCCACTAATGCAGACGGTCACATAGAGATGGGGGGGGGCGATGGGGGCAGTGTGTCCCCAGCAGTAATTTTTTTGGGGAACTGCTGCTCCTTCCTTGCCCTCCCCCACATGTGTAGCCCCACCCCTGTGTGACATAGCCCCACCCTGCATGATGTAGCCCTACCCCATGTGGCATAGCCACACCCCACACAATGTAGCCCCCTCACCACATGATGTAGCCCTGCCCCCCCTCCATGCACTCCAGGCTATGCTGCTGAATGCAGATAATTGTTTCAAATTTCCTTTCTTTCTGATTCTGTGTTATTTTATCTTAGATTGGGGAGAATAATGGCAGCAGAGAAGGCACATACTTTTGGAGAAGCAGTTTTGTCTGTCTTCTTAAGAATGATGATTCTTGTCTAAGTGTGTATCCCAAGTAAATGATGACACCTACATATGCGTGGACATCATTGTTATGCCTGCAGTTTCCAAATGCATGCATATCCAAGATCAGAAGTGGAGCTTTGGGAGGCATCCAAGTCCATGGAACGAAAGAGCAGAAAATTCTCTAGTAAAGAATGGGTCAGATTTCATATAAATCCTACTGTACTATATTTGGTGAGAACATGTTGTACTGGTTTGAGTGTTGGATCCAGGGTTCAAATCCCTCCTCGGTGATGTAAACCCACTGGATGACCTTGGGCATTTCACACTCTTCCAGCCCTAGAGAAAGACAATGACAAACCCCCTCTGAGTAAATCTTGCTAAGAAAACCCAATGGTAGATTCACCTTCTGGTCACCTAAGTCAAAAATAGCTCAAAGGCACATAATAACAACAGCAACGACAACCACTTTTGATCCAGGAGAACTTTGAAATGGTCTCTTCCCTTACAGTAATCCAGTGTTGCCCTGCTCTGCATAACTTCCTTGTCCAGCAGGAGAGAATGGTACCATCTTTGCTATTAGACACCTCTTCTCCGTGAGGCCCCTTTTGAGAAGCAAATGGAGTCTTCCCTGTTCCACCTGACTTTTCACAGAAGTCATTTTATTGCCTCTCTCAGTTACTGTTATAAGGATGTGTGAGTTTCAAAAGAACATTATATTGATTTGTTTTCCAATTTGTTTTTCTTAATGCTGTTGCATTAGACTTTTTAAAAAAGATTTTAGAATTGCAGTCAAACATAGATTTTCTGGGTGGAAAGGTGGTATATAAATAAATTAAACCAACCAACAAGCAAGCAAATTGCAAGAGGGCATATATTGGCTGCATTCCTTGCTATTCTCATTTATTCATTAACTAGACAAATGCTTGGAATTATAATGAGCAAAGGGTACATGGTACATATGTACATATGGAGAGAGAGAGAGAGAGAGGAGGTTCTATACTGCCAAGCCCTATATGTGTGATGGCAAAGTATGTAAAAGTGGACTTGGACTACAACTCCCAGAATCCTCCATTGAGTTTGGCCAGGATTCTGAGGGTTGTAATCGAAGAAAGCAACTTTTCTAAGTTTAATAAGACTTCTTTGGGATGTGTTACCATCCACAGTATCCTTTCCAGAAGAAAGTGAGTTATGCCTTATCGTCTTTCCTACTATCAGATTGATCCCACAGAACTGAATGTCAGTTCTTCTTTGCATGATAGGAAAAACTGTGCTAGAAAAGTATTCTGCGTCTTTTAAAAAAATTCTCATTCAGTTTGATTTTTTTAAAAAAGAAATTTGTTTTGCAGAATCTAAAGAGAAGGATATTTTAAAACTGAATTCAAGCAATCCCAAGTAAAGAATATTTTGATACAGTTTTCTTGACTGGGATGTGGAGTTCTGTGTGGGCTTGTCTTGCAAGGTGGTTGATGTTGGAGAATTGAGAGATTTTGGTAATAAGTCTCTCAATCAGCAGAGTATCTAGTAATTGCACAAAACGGAAGTTGAACAGATTACCAGTCCCACTTTGGTTGCTCCACCCCAAACACACTTAATCGAGCTCAAAATAAACACAAACAGTTTGGTTAAAAATATAAAAGGGTTTACTCACAAAATCTTGTGCATAGTTTACACAGGTTCAGTTCTTGAAGAAATGTAAGAAATTAAGCACTCACATGCTTGCTGAAAATAATCCCTATTAGGAGATCTCAGAGCATGCTTTCAGGACAAAAGGTGAAGACAGAAGAGAGAGGAGTAAATGGCAAGAGAACCTTTTCAAGAACAAAGAATGTGTAGGTGCTGGAGGATGAGGTGTTGACCAAAACAAACAGGAAGTTTTCTCTAGGCTCTCTCTCTATGCCTACAATAAACATGCAAACTAACTAGCCAGTTAATTAAGCATGCAAAGGTTGCAACTCCCAATAGTTGAGGGTGTCTGTAATCATCTAATCTGAGGACTGCAGCCTCCTGAGCTTTTCATGCTTTAATTAACAGCTGGAGGAGGACAATATCAATTCCCTCTTCCCATAGGATATTTTGAGATCAGGAAGTGAGGGCAACCAGGGTAGCTGCTGGCCAATGGACAAAATTTGCAAAAGGTGGGAGGATGACATAGTACTTCTGGCCACCTCTCAGCCACAAGATGAGCTCAAAAAACACCTCTGGAAGAAATTGAGAAGCAACTTGAGAATAAAACAATAAGATGGAAGCCTCTTTCTTAGCAGAAGAACACTTTTGTGAAACTGGTAGGAAAATGTTGGTTCAGCACTAGCAGCTGATAAAGAGAGTGAACTCAGGAACCTTCTCAAGGTGGCACCAGGGGGAAGCTGGGGATGCCAGTGTCCATGGGACAGTGAATCCACTCCAGGATTTTGCTTGAATTTAAAAGAACCTATCCAAGTTTCTCAACCTATTTAGGGAAAACATTCAGCATCCTGGATAGCTCTGGCAGCTGAATCTCTTGATGCAGTTGCTTACTGTTTTGGGGTGGTGGTGGTTGTGAGGCTTGAGGAGTTAGGCCAGGAAACGGTACTTAGTTACACATTCATAACTTAGTAACCGATGTAGAATCTTTTAACAGCTTTGATCAGGTCCTGAAAGCGTAGGGTTTTTGCTTTGTTAATTAAGTCTATCGACCTGTAATGAGGTCTCCCTCCTTTCCTACTACCTTCTACTTTACCAAGCATTATACTCTTTCCCCATGAATCATGTCATATGTTCAAAGCGTGACAGCCTCAGTATAATCATTTTGACTTTTAGGGAGATTTCAGCTTTGATTTGCTCTGGGACCCCTTTGTTTGTCTTTTTGGCAGTGCATGATGCCTGTAAAGCTGTCCTTCAGAACTAAATTTTGCATGAATTTATTTTCTTCTTGTCAGTTTTCTTCACTATCCACCTTTCAGAACCATACGTAGAAACTGGCTAGGGTTCAATCATGTTCCTGAAATAGGTCTAGCATCTTAGATAGCAGCTTTAAAATCAAGTCTAAACCCTAAAGCAGATTCCTTGCCCAACTGCCATGGCAGCTATCACTGGGTGGGACTAACTCTGGCTCTCGTACACCCAATGTCTGAATTGGGGAAAAGGATTTTTTCTCTTTCTTGGTGTCACAGTTTACTAGTCCTCTTTATTTTCCCCTTCAACATTCGAAGACAGTCACTAAGCAAGCCTTGAATCTTTGAGAGGATGTTAATCACTAGTTTTTATGTACAACATGGGTGGTCAATTATGCTGAGGAACATTTTTACCCCCTCCACACCATGGTGGACTGCACTCGGCCATCGTAACAAAACTGGAAGTGAGGTGGGGGAATTAGGAAGCATGGGTGGGCAGTTTTGAAGCAATTTGATCCCCCCTTTTGATGATTTTGGGACAAATAAGAGTCATTGTAGTGTAATGGTTTGAGAGCTGGACTCTGACCTTGGAGACCAGGATTTGATTCCCCATTCAATGATGGAAAACCACTGTGTGACCTAGGAAGTCCTATACTTTCAGTCCCAGAAAACCCATGATAGGGTCACCTTAAGGTTGCCATAAGTTAGAAACAACTTGAAGACACACAACAGCAGCAGCAGCAACAACTCCCCAGAAAGAATCTTTCTGGGCTGAATGGGGATTGGGGGCTTGTCATGAGGGCACTGAAGGCTGAAAAAAGGGATTTAAGGGGTCCCATCTGGCCCAAGGACTGAACCTTCTCTACTCTGATGCAGAGAAAAGAAGAAGGATGAATTGACTGTTAAGTATGGCCAGTTGAGACCAATTTTTGCTGAGCCTAAATTCTTTCCCCACCCGCTTTTCATTCCAAATTGGCATTGGTATTTACATTAATTGTACATAATGAAGCACTCTGGGGCTGCCTGACTCCTTTGCACTGAGCCTGCAGAGAGTGTCTTGAAACATACTCATATAGTTCTCTCCCACAGTCTGTTCCCATATGTCTTAGTATCATCTCCCCACTGGATTTTGCCATTCTTAAATAAATCATATCTATTGATCATTGATCATTATGACTCGGTCCATGGGGCTGGGGGAAAGGCAGAGATAGGGCAAATAGGAGGCGGTGGGCTGAAATAATTCCAGGTCAGAACTAGAATGGAATATATCTGGTCTGAGTGGTGTGTGGAAGGAACTCAATCAATTGTGATGGGATGGAATAGAATCTGACAAATATAAAGCTAAGATCTTGTCTTTTTAAGGCAGGGCATGCAGGAGCAGTAAAGGGTGCAATCAGAGATAGAAGAGCGTTGATAGACATTTTGTTTCTTCATTCATAGAATCATAGAGTTGGAAAAGATCACAGAGACCATCCAGTCCAATCCCCTGCCATGCAGGAGCCCATATCAGAGCACTCCCAACAGATGGCCATCCAGCCTCTGTTTAAAAACTTCAGACTCCACCACAGTCCAAGGCCACATATTCCATTGCTGGACAGTTCTGACATCAGGAAGTTCTTCCTGAGGTCTAGGTGGAATCTCTTATCTTCCCTGTAGGTTACTGTATAGTGAGTGGATCAAATGCCTAGAACCATGAAATGTTGAATAGAAAGGTACCTCTATGATCATCTCGTCCTCTCTCCCATGGCAGCTAGTGGCTTTTATGTGAGTAGAGTGGTTAATCCACTCTGGGGCTATTCCCACCCTACAGTGTTATAGTGCTATTATTCCACTTTCAACATCCCGTGGAATTCTGGGATTTGTAGATTACTGAAGCCAAGGACCTCTCTGTCTGAGAATTCTAAATGCCTAACTGCAAACCCCAGGATTCCATAAGATGTTAAAGGTGGAATAATAGCACTATAACACTCTAGTGCAGAAATAGCCCGGGTTTTAGTCTGGACTTTTATAGAGTTACCCAAGCTACTCAACCTATTTTGAAGGCAAGGTTCAGTACCTTGATAGCTGGTGCTGGATTGCCCCACCACCTGCCAGTAGCTACCCCACTCAATGCATGTTCTATAAACATTAAAAATAAAAGAAGAAATGTGAGGTCAAAAGGGAGCAGAAAAGATGATGCAGATATGCATAACATTTGCTTATGCTAATTTATAATGATTGCTATGCACTCGTAAATAATTTCTGTAATTATTTACTATACACTATACTCTTGCATAACAGAGAAGGCTGTGGCCAGCTGATATGTGTGCCTCCGATTAGTGTCCAGATGCTAAGTCTTGATGGGTGGCTTCAAAGTCCCTTCCTTGCTCTCCATTTTTCAAACCAGACTTGGGCTGGCCAACCCTTTAGATTAGGGATGGGCAATTGCAGAGAGAGGGTAAGGCATCCCCCCCCCTGCTTGTTGGGCTGCATCAGAAGAGAACTACCATAATCTCCAGTCACCATTTTGATCAATTTTCCTCTTTTTTTTTTCTTTTTTGAGTGTTTTTTGGGGAAACTCTGGCGGGGGGGTTGGGACAAGAAAACTGCCACATTTGTACATGGTATTGGTGGGGCTCTTGGCTGGTTTTCAGGTGAAAAATTCTCTGAAAATCAGCCTCCTAAAATAATATTTTTTTGGGGGACTGGGAGATTCTGGGGCCACACTTCGAGGCCTCAAAGGCTGTATGTGATGCATGGACCACACTTTGCTTACCTCTGCTTTACTGAGGGCCTTTCCACATTACATATTTCACTCTGATTCCACTTTAACTGCCATGGTTCTGTTCTATAGAATCATGGGATTTGCAGTTTAAGGAGGGATATTTAGAATTCTCAGGCAGACAGCTCCAGTATCTCCCAAGACTACAAACTCCAGGATTCCATAGGAGGCAGCCATGGTAATTAAAGTGGAATCATAGTGCAATAGTTACGTAGTGTGGAAAGGCCTATAGACTTTAAGTCACAGTCTGGATGCCTTTAAACTAAGAAGTGACCTCTGTGAAAAGCAGGAGACATTTCCAACCTTTTAGAAATTCAGGATGCAACTACAGATTAATCCTCAGTCTGATGGCTGTAGAAAGATAAGAATGGGAGTGACATTTCTTCTCTCCATATCATTTGCTTCTGGCTTGGTTAACCTCTTGTTGTAGAATGCTGCATTCTTTTAGATACCAAGTTAAAACATTCCTTCTTTGGCCAGGTGATTTAAACTTGGGCCATTTCTGCACTAGGCTGTTATAGTGCCATGATTCCACTTGCAACATCCTATGGAATCCTGGGGTTTGCAGTTTCGGGAGGGGCCGAGGCCCTCCCGAAACTGCAAACCCCAGGATTCCATAGGATGTTGCAAGTGGAATCATGGCGCTATAACATCTCGTGCGGAAGCTTCTTTGGTTCAGTTAAGTTTATGAACAGTTATTCCATTGTGTTTTTATTGCATTGTATGGGTAATGTTATCCTTTTAAGCATATTCTTTTGCCCACTTTGGTAAATGTGGGATGTTCTAGGAATTCATAAACTAGATAAAAAGAGAGGAGATTTATAAGATTGATGATCACAGTCCTGCTGTTTTTTTTGAAGCCTTGGAGGTTCTGTGTTCTCAGTGTGGGAGGCAGCAAGTTACTGTTGACACCTTAATAATAGCTAGGAGACAGGATTTGTGTTTCATAGATCTTAGAGTTGATCTAGTCCAACCTCCTGCCATGCAGGAATACACAACAAAAGCATTCCTGAAAGATGACCTGCCACACTCTGTTTAAAGACATCCAAAGAAGGAGGGTCTACCATCTGCTGGAGCAGTCTATGCCAGTATCAAATAGAAAAGAAGTTCTTCCCAATGTTTAGATGCAATCTCTTTTATTGTAAATCCATTGCTTCTTATTCTAGTTTTTGGAACAGCAGAGGACAAGCACACTCTGTTTTCTACATGACATCTAAAGATAGCTATCATGTCACCTCTCAGTCTTCTCTTCTTGCTAAACATACGGAATTCCTTAAGTTGTTCCTGATAACGCTTGATTAGCTTTCTGGTTTTTTATTTAAGATTACAAACAAAAGGCCTGGAATAGCCTTATTCAGTGATTGTCTCCTTCTCTCTTTGACTGAGGAATTCCTTCTTCCTCCCACACTTTCTGGTCCTATATGGACAGATCCAATATACCCAAGTACACCCATTCCAGAAAAATCTGGATTCAACGAATGGCTGGCTCAATTATTGGGTAGATTGAAGTAACTGCCTCTGATAGCAGATGCTGAGAAATAGTAGTGACCATCTTTCATGAACTTTCAAGCTGTTGCCCTTGATTGTAGACCAGATCTGTGAACACCTCCAGCTACTACTTCATCCCCTGAATTGGCCTGCTGTCTTCTGATGTAGTAGAAGTTTCTACCCCACTGCCAGTGATGAAGTAAAATTCAATCCAGTCCACTTCTGGGCATGGAATGGAGAAAGGATGCCATTTTGGCCTTCGTCTTGAAAAAATGGCTTCACCTGCTTTGATTTCACTTGCTTTTCAATCTCAAATACCAGTTATTGGGGGGTGGGGAGCTAGTTGTACTACTAGTTGAACCAGTCAAAATACACCTAGACTTGAGCTTGGCTGTCTTGTTTGGTGTTTCATAATATACTGTCTTTATTTGGGATATTTGAGAAAGTACAGTTTTGTGTATGGACTTCCAAAAGGATACTTGAAACAAACATCATCACTATGCCATAGGGTAGTGGTACTCAAAGTGGTGGTCCATAGACCAGTGTTAGTCCACAAGCCATCAGCTTTTGGTCCACAGACAGTTTCCAGGAAAGAAAAAAATAGCTGTAGCCAAAGGGCACAAATATGGTACTGACACCTTAGCATGAAAAATTTCTAATTCCTCGCATTAGATAGTCTAAGAGGCACTGCCACAGAGTGCTGATCAAATCCCTGAATGTTGATGCAACATTTTGTCAGTTTGTCCAAGGGAATGACTCTTTCTCTCTCTTCTGTGCGGCAGAGGAATGCACGTGTGTGTGCGCTAGCAGATTCAAGACTGCTGGCCCAGATGGCACCCCTTGTGTCAGGGAACATTTGTTCCCTCCTGGGCAGCCTCAGAACCTCTGACCTTTCTTCCACCTGTCAAAATCATGTTGTCAAGATTCTCCAGGCCTGTGGGAACTTTCTGAGCAAATCCCTCCTTCAGGAGCTTCATTTACTTTCCTGCAGCTTGTTAGTTTTTTCCTGGGATACTTATGTCTTAAGGTTGCTATAGGGCTTAAGCTCATCCGATGGCAGCCGCTGCTGGCAAGCCATCAGTGCGTTCATGGACTTGAGCTCATTCACACAAGGAAGCTGAGCTGTGATCAGTATTTCTCCATGCTCTCTCTCCGTGATCGTTCAAAGAATACAATGTGATAATTTTTTAAAAAAATTAGACTAACTAAAAAGTGCAAAATTTATCAGGCTAGGTTCTTCATAAGGTAAACATGGTAAAAAAAAATGGGGAGAAGAAAAGTGGTGCTGTTGTTATGGGGAGGCCTTATCCACACAAGTACTGAACGAACCAAAAATCAAAAGTCCACTGAAGTAAAATAAAGCCACTGATTATGGAGATGTAGCATTATTGTTTCCAAACAGAAAGAAAAAGGATGCAATAGAAGGACAAATGTGGGTGTGAGAACAAATCAAGTTTCAAGTCTCCCTAGAAGTCAAAAATGGCTAAATGAAGATTTTTGTACTTTATACATATGAGAAAACGTGACTCACTGGAAGGACAAGCCAGTATGGTTATATTGGTTTGAGTGTTGGACTATGACTCTGGAGACCAGAGTTCAAATCCCTGCTCACCCACGGAAACACACTGAGTGACTTTGGACAAGTTACACTCTCTCAGCCTCAGAGGAAGGCAAAGGCAAACCCCCTCTGAACAAATCTTGCCAAGAAAACCCCATAAGAAGCTCACTTTAGGGTTGCCATAAGTTGGAGACATCGTAAAGGAACACAACAGCAACAACAAACATTCAGTGGAATGGTGAAATACCTGACTCACCATGGCACCACTTTTCCACGGTGGTGGGATTGTGTGCTCCTATGAAGCAAGGGACTGTGCTAGTGGCAGCAGCGCTGCTGGTGAGGTCTTCCATGTCAGATGGACTTTTGCTGACGAGCCAGACCAAATGTCCCAAACAGCAGCAGTAAGGAGGAGGTGGCATTGGTGGAGGATCTCTCAAAGACAGTGGCAGTGGCATCTTTGGTAACACTTGTTAGTACTGTGCAGAAGGAGGCATGGTGAACCCTTTTGAGTGTCTTTTACAATGAAAGCCCTATGATGAGGCAATCCAAAGTGAAACAGGAGATAGTGTCAAAAGATGAAACTCCCAGGTCAGAAGGCACTCAACAAGAGCAGGGGACAAGTATGAGTAGCATTGTGGCTAATGATGCAACTGGACTCAAACTGAAAGCATGCTCAGCTGCTGACGCCCTGAGGGGTGAAAGGAAAGTCCAAAGCTGTGCAACACATATTATAGCACATGGAATGTGAGAATCCTTATGAATACTTGGCCTTAAATTTTGTATGTATTAAAAATGCATTTCTTTAGAAATATTCAGAACTCAACAGGTGGAGTTGAACCATAGTGCTGGTCTAATCCCCTTGGCCTACTATTACATATCCATAACAATATATAGGTCAACTTTTCATCTTCACGGAGCTCTTTAGCTTCTCCTTGGTGGCTTGGAGAGCAGCCATAGCCTAGAGCAAAATATAGTCAATAATCCTTTGGTTTGGCTTCAGCGAAACGGAGGCTGCACAAACAAAACGGGTGGAATCAATGAGGCTCCACGTGAGCTGTGCACGGCTCCAATAGAACACTCTAAGGTTACCCCAGGCCCTGCTAGAAGCAGAAAAGAATTTCTTTTTTTCTTATTTAGGTAGAAGTTAAACAATGGAAATGTTGCATCTGGGAATGACTATGCCCTTGTCTGTCCTCCAAGTCTCACAGACTTTTCAATCGTGGGTCTCCAAAACTTTTGCTTTACTGCGGAGATAGACACAGCTGATCTCCTAACATGCAGTGGTACATTTATATAACTTTAGATTCTGGACTTCATGGGCCTCTGCCATGTTAGCCATGACTAGTTAAGCTATATGTAACCATTTTGCTGTATTTCCTTCAATGTTATGTACTCTTCGATGTTTGGATGATGGGAGATGGAAACTTGCAGGAGCATGGGAACCATGGTCATTGTAATGAACTGTTAGAAGCTGTTGTATGAGAATGGAATGTGAACTGGAAAGAATTTGGAGGGGCAAGAGGATTCTAAAAAGCAAAACCTGTATTGGATCCTCAGTTCTGGTGAGAATGTTGTCTGTGTGCTGAACCTAATCTTAAAAGCCTTCATTGATGAAGGCTGCTTATTGAGTTAGGATAAGACCAGACATTACAACAGAGGACAGCTGTTACATTACTTTGTAGCAGAGGCAGCAAAGTTACCAATGCGCAATGGGACTGGTGCAGAATGGAACCAGTGCTTGTGATGCACATCACATTGGTTCCAATGCACATTGAACTGGTGCTGATGCACATCTGGCACTTTCGTCATGTTGCACATCTTCGCAGTTCACTAGCAGGATTTCTTAGCATCACCACTTCCTTGTTAAGTATATGTGAAGTTATATAACATATATGTTGATACAGGATTTTGAGGCATGTTTATATTTTAAATGTCAGGCCTTGAAAATGTAACTTTTTTTGAATGACAGCTCCCAATGTCCTCTAGCCAGCATGGGCAACCCTCTACTGCACGGAGGACTGAAGATGTTGCTGCCCAAAACTTGACTTTTCCAAGAACTAAAAAAGGACATATGTATAGCTAAAAGCACTCAATATAAAGGAAGCGCTCAGTGTAAAGGACACACTACCTTTCTGTTCATAGAATCCACAAGGTGGCTTATTATGAGCAGTGGTCATTGTTCACTTTTGGATGAATTGCACAGAGGAGGCCTCAGGTTTCCACTCCTGGTTGCAGGTGATCCATTGAGGTGTCTCACTGGACAAAGTCACGCTGAGCCCTGAAGGTACCCTCTTAAGAAGCTGATATATGCAGTGCAGTGGTTTGCCATGTGGAGTAATTCAATGCAGATCCAATAATTTTTGATAAGGAAGTAAAATTTCCAAGATCATCATCATTAGGAAAAACTCATTTACTGTAAGAACTTTCATTCTTTGAATATTGCCTGAGCAGGGGACGGGGGAGTAGATTCTCCTTCTATGGAGGTCTTTAAACAGAAGTTGGATGGACATCTTTCAGGAGAGCTGTGGTTGTGAATTCCTGCATTGCAGAGGTTTGAACTAGATGCCCCCTGCAGTACCTTTCAACCCTAAGATTTCTATCATACTAGGAATGTGCTGGTTTCCTCTAGTCTGTTCTCTTCGTGATCCTCTGATTTCCTGTGCCTTGTGTTTCTCTACTCTTTTTGAATTCAACTGGGAAAATGCTTAAAATTAATTCTGTATTTGGAACATGTGCAGTTTGCTACAGAGGTCAGTTTCTTCAGGACATTTGCTGCCCCCTCTTAACTCAGGCATAGTGATATACACTGCAAAAAAGCACACATGATTTGATTTCATTTTCTCATTTTTGTGCTACTGTGCACACGCTCTCCTGTGCATTGCTTAGACACCATGCCAAAAAAAGACAAAAAAAGACAGTGTTCTCTGTACAGCCATGCCAAGATTGCTTTTTTGTATGTAATTTTGTCAACACGAAAACCTGTGTTAATAATATAAGAGTTGCTGTTGCCACGTCAGCAAGGGGATGTAGCTTAATGGTAAAGACAAAGCTTTGCAATTGCATGCAGAAGCTTGAATCTCTGGTGTCTCCAGCTATGATTGGAAACACTTTTGCCTGAAACCATGGAGATATGTTGCCAGTTGGTGGTGATAAAAATATACTCTGTGGAAAGAATCCCATTCAGAGGCTTAGAGTGAAGTTTAAGGGAACTGTCCAAGGTACTGAATCCTGGATATTTTCTTGAAAGTTTGAACTAAAAGCTAGAAAGGATTCACCACCCCATTGACATGGATCCCACTGTTACCATGCCATGCACCCCCAATTAGTGATACTGTATATTGTTTAATGGGTATAAATCACATACATTTATGGCTAAAAAGCCATGCTGACAAGAATACTGGCTGTACATGTGTAGAATCAGATCAGAGGTGACCTCAGGTATGGCCAGGTCATAAGCTTACTGAGGATTTGTCAGGAAACTCAACTTAATGGATTTACAACGATCCTCTTAAATGCCCAAACCTAGAAGACAATAGCCACCAAAACTCCCAGACAAAGACACAATGACCAACTTCCTCTAATCTCCTCCTGCTGCATTTCCCCTTTTGTCTCCTCACCTGCCCAGACATTAAGGGATTATTATGACCTCCATCAACTCTTTGTCACTTAATGCTAAGACCGCTAGCCCATTCCAGACCCTTGTGTCTGCTCTGCCAGAGAGCAATTAACACACTCTCCTTCAGGGCAGAAAAAGGGTATTTCTTTCCTGGCTCAGGCTCTGTTTCATTGCTAGCACTTTGGGCATCACACTGCACTCCATACTCTCATTTCTCCGAATGTTTGTATTTGAGCCATCTCTCCTCAATCCTCCACTTCAGGAATGGTAATTCATCCCATCCATTTCATCCCAAAATCTCCCGCTATCCAACCTTTCCATCCTTTCCTTCTGCTAGCTTTGTATGATTCATGAGATTGCTTGATTTCTTGTGTGTATTTGTGATTTCCCCCAATAAAATATTTTTGACTCTCAATTGGTGTCCTACGGCTAGTACTGTTATACACAGGTGAAATGGTGCTGTATTTTCTCCCTCTCTTGCATGCCTCCTTTGAACTATAATTCCTCATCTCTCTAAGGAAACACTGGCACTGCTGGAGGACCTCCAGGTCCCTCACCTTTTGGGGTAACCCCACCACTGAATGTCTTGCATCAGAGCTTGGAAATGTTAATGTTTAGATTCCTCTATAACCATACTATTTCTGGAATTCTGGGAGTTGTAGTCCAAAAAAAATTAACATTTCTTAGCTCTGGGCTAAGTGGAGCAATGGTCTAAATCAGTAGGATGTATCTTGCTATGTTCCTATGACTGGAGAATAGCCTTTCTATTGGGACATGAACTCTAGCATTTCTTTGTCTCAAAATGCAGATCTACGACCTTTTTAGAAAACTCATAAAGAAGCTGCGCAAAACAAGGGCCAGTATTGTTTACGATGTTCCTCTCCTTTGTCTTTGATCAAATATACATGCTGACTCCGGATACACTCTGAACTGTTTTGTTTTCATCTTTTGGGACTGCTGTCTCATCTTAGCAGTTCCTTTTCAGGTTCAGAGAGGCTCTGCTGAAACATCTCTTCATTCACCTAAGCAATTGCCGCTTCTCAAAGATCTGTTTTCTCCTGCACTCTGGGCCCTGGAGTAATTCCACTGCCTCACCCTCTCCCCAGTTTTCTCTGCCTTCCCTTCAGTTGAAAGACAAACCACTCTCTATTGAGCTGGCCCCTTTTGGCAGAGTAAATGGGTAGTGAAGCATCCACGGACAGCTTCATCTAACCAGGTCAAAAGTCTCCAGGTTTGCCTAGCATAAGAAAAACAAACCACAGACCATAGGCATGTCTGACAGTGCTAAATAATCTTGTGAAGAATCCAAAGGGGAAGTGTAAGAAATAATATGTTTGAGAGGGCTGTGTTTATTGCTGCTGCTCTTGAGATTTGTTACATTTCCATCCCATCTTCCTATGAAAAAATAACACTCAAGGTCTAAGATCTTATCTGTGCATGTAGCTCCACAAATGTAGTTGTATGTCTTTTCACTGTCTGGCAGCTGTCAACACCCAAGTAGGACCCTTCTGCTGTTGCATACTGGTGGGGAGGGGAGGCCTTTCAGACAATAGAGAAGTGGTGGGTTTCAGGTTGATTGGAGGGAGGAAAAGAAATGAGGGTGGAAGAGAAATGAGGGTGCCCTTTCCTTCCCCCAGGAGTTCAGAGCAGCTGGATCTTCATGGTCTCAATAGCTTCCCTCCTCCTTTCCCTCTCCACCAGTGCACAGCAGCAGAATGGGCCTAATGGATCATTTCTGGACGGAGTGCAAGGTCAAGTAAATAGCCCTCTGTTCTCTGCCCAAAATGGAAGTGAAGAGTGCATAAGTCATTAACAGGATATTGTCCATGGTGTCTAGCAACATTAAAAACAATATGAACAATACAGCTGTTAAAAGCATCATGTTACCCTGTTCTCTGTGGGTCCCGGGAGGGGCACCCAAATAACCAAAACACAAACACAATTCTGGGGAGAATTAGCTGGAGCACTCACTGAAGCTAGTGAGAGGCAGGGTAACTTAGCAGGGATCTTGCAACCCAATGTCTATGGGGTCAGATCAGTCAAGCAATCAGACAGGCTTTTAAAATTGCAAAAATGATGTTTTTATTAAAAGACAAACAAACAATAAAGACTCCACAATAACGCAGCTAATGGAAGAATTGGAAATAAGGATTTTCAGGGGAAATGGGTGCTATGACACCTTTCTCGTAGTCCTGAAGAAGCTGGGAGATAGAGTTTGTTGCGGTGCAGGAGAGAAAGCTCAGCGCAGCTCGCTGAGGGGAGCTTGCCAGACAAAATGGCAGCAAGGCGGTCTGGAACTCGGGAGAGATCCAAGGTGGTCTTGGAATCAGGGGGTTTATATAGGGTGAATTGTGACTGCAGGCCATGCCATACTCGGTGAGAACAATGTGAGTTTGGAGCGGGACAAAGCTTTGGAAAAGGTCAAGTTTAACATGATCGGCTTAGCGCTGAATCAACAATAGTGTAGCCAGTATGCAAATGCACAGTACTTAGCTTGGCTTTGTAAGACTATTGACTCAGAGCCGGGCGCCTTTATTAGTGTCGTGCTTAAGCAAGAGGGTGTTTGCAGGAGAGGTTCCTGAAGCAACGAAGTGGCTCTGTTCTGCCTGCCTAGGTGAAGAATGGAATGTCCAACAATTATCGACCGTGCCTGTTTATGTGCTTGTCCGGAGGCCTCGCAAACATGTGGAGCGGGGTGGCAGAGGAAGGCCGAATGGTTTGATATCAAAAGAGATATCTAGTGTTATCCCCGGGTAGGCCTGGGCTGAAATAACAATCACTCCAACAATGTAAGCAGTGAAATCATTAAAAAAAAACCCTTGAAAATTAGCTGTATTTCCACCCTTACTAAAAGCAGTGAAAGACAGAAGTGATCACAACACACAGAAACTACATGTTGTTACCGAAACTGTGTCTGATTGCTCATTATCAGAAATGATCAAGCAACTGTAGTATGTAGCATGTCCTCTGTGGGTATTACCAGAACAGAGCTTGGTAAATTCTCTTTTGGGGATTGCAACTCCCAGAACCCACCAGCCAACAAGGCCAGTAGCCATAGTGGCTGCAGTAATTTGAGAGTTGCTCTCCAAGAGAAATACTTGTGCACGCTCTGAAAGAGAGTTTGCCATCTTTAGAAGCTAGCTTGAAGGGGATGAATTTGAATAAAATAAAAATTAGAAACTGAAACAGCAAATATTTTAAAATTGTGGCTCTCCAGCAAAAATCCAAATGTTTCCCCTATTCCTGCTGCAGTTGTATACCTCTGCTGCTGCTGAAATTGGCCGTACAGGTTACTCTGTGGAAATCGGATACAGGGTTAAAAGCTGGGCTTCCTGCTCAAGGCATGTTTCTGAGTTTGCTTGCTTGCTTGCTTGCTTGCTTGCTTGCTTGCTTACTTACTTACTTACTTACTTACTTACTTATTTATTTATTTATTTATTTCAAGCCTTTACACCCCATTCTTCAGGCAGAAAAGCTCTTAGAATATCTTACAAATCGTTATGTCGACAGTTTCCTGCCCTCAGGCTTGCAATCTAAATAAAACATGAAGGAAGTGGCAGCGAAGGAGGGGATTGAGTCCAGTAGATGCTGGTTGCTCTTCTCTACCTCAGAGACCGTAGCAGTGCCAGTTGGAATAGAGGGAATGCCTCCCAGCAGCTTTTGGGAAAATACATGATGAAGATGTGCCTGGATGCTCTTCTCTTCCTCAGAGTCCAGAGCAGTGGGAAGTTGGAACATGAGGTGGAAGGGATCTCAACAACTACTGGGTCAAGGAATTATGGAAGTGTTCCTTGCTGCTCCTCTCTCCCATACGATCCAGTAGCTGTTTCCCCATGTTCTAGCTGCTCTGGCCTCAGAGGGCCAAGGCTGGAGGTGTGCTTGGTTTCTCTTTTCTCCATCCAAGGCCAGAGCAGCTAGAACATGGGGGAGCAGCTACTCTACATCCACTGGGCCAAGGCACAATGGCACTTCAGGGCTGAGTTACCACTACAGAGCAGTGGTTTTCCTGAAAAGGGAGATGTCTGAAGAATGTTTCAGAGGGATTGAAAAAGACATGACAAGCACAGCTGAAATGAAAGAGCAGAATGCAAGGGACTTTGTAGGCCTCCTCTTGCAGCTGTTTATGATGCACGGAGGAAAGTTCAGTTCCCACTTCTGTGAATCAACTGTTCTTCTCCCTTTTCCCCTCTTTATTTTCTTGCAGCTGCCAAGAACCCACCGACGAACCTCTTTGTTGACTCAGAAACTCCCAGCAGCCTTCAGGTTCACTGGAATCCACCTGAAGGAGGTGTCCAGCACTACAGACTCACCTTCAGTCCAGAAAGTGGGAATAAGCGCCAGGAAATGGTATGATTGCCAAAAGTTCTTCTTCACACATCTCTTAGTTGAACTGTGGAATTTGCTACCAAAGGATGTGCTGATAGCTACCAATTTATGGAGGCTGGGGCTATTTATAGTTACTGCTAGTCATAATGGTTATGCACTCTTTTCAGGGTCAGAGATAGTTGATCTCTAAATCAGAGATTAGCAAAGTGCAGCTCATGGGTCACATCTAGCCCAGGGCTGTACATGGCCCAGAGGGCTCCAAACGTTTAGAAAAGAGCTCAGAAAAGTTGTTGAAAAGCAACTAATAGAATTCTAGAATTCCTCCACCAGTATGATCAAAATGGATTCTTGGATTTGCAGTCAGAACAAGTAATTTTTCCAAGATTTTGTTGTCATAATCTGTCCTTGTTTTAGACTGCTCTGACCATTTTAGGCCACAAAAAGTCCTTTTTAAAAAGAGAGTTAAGTCTTCTCCTGGGTCTAAAATGACCCTAAGGGACACAAAAATATAATAAAAATCCCCTTATAACTCCTAGGGAGCATTGGGGAGCATTGGGGGGACTGTCTTTGCAGTGCAGATATGTCTCCATGTTCTCCTAAGCAGTTAATGTGCCCCCCTGGCCTCCCACAGTTGCCTAATCCTGCTCTAAATACTGGTTGCTGTGGGACATGAATGAGAGGGGACTATTAGATTCATGTTGTGGTTGTAGACTTTGCAGATGCATATCTGGTTGACCACAATGAGAAACAGAATGCTTGTCATATGATTTCTGCAGGGGTGGTGGTTGTTGGTGTTATTATTATTATTATTATTATTATTATTTCTATCCCACCTCTCCACATGGATCGAGGCGGCGAACAACATGAAATACATTAAATACATTAAAACATACCTAATCCTCCCCACCCACCAACCCACATAAACCAACCCCTTAAAACACACAACAATTAACAGTCCATCAATTAACTATTAACAAAACAGCAAGACAATTGATGGGAGGCGATGGAAATGCTAGTCTTGGAAGGCCTGTTGTACTGGTAATACGCCGGGTCTCCTCCGGCAGGCGATTCCATAACTTGGGAGAGATAGACGAAAAGGTTCTCTGGGTAACCACAGACAACCTGGTTCTGACTGGCTGCTGTAAATTCCTCCCAGAGGACCTTAATGTGCGGGGCGCATTATATGGGAGAAGGCGATCCCGCTGGTAGGCTGGCCCCAAGCCATGAAGGGCTTTAAAGGTAAGAACCAACACCTTGTACTGTGCCTGTTGGACAATGACTAGAGCGCAACTGGCAGGAATCTGGACTATTACCTGACAGGACACGCTATAGAGAATTCCTTTATTCCTATAGAGTGGCAATAACTTTGGAAGATTTTCCCCCAGTGGTAGGACCTCTTTTGGCAAAATGAGACCACTGCACAAAATTGCTTGGTACTTTTTACTTAACCTATGCATCAGCCCATTCCACTAAACTCAAGGACAGCTTATGACACAGAGGTTGGAAAAATTACTGGTTTGGACTGCAGGTCCCAGAATACAGTATAGTCTTACTGGCTGAGGGAGTCTGGAGTTCCTGTTGTTTTTCAACCACTTTTCTAAGCTCTAGATATAACATGTAAACACTTCACATCTTCTATTTTAAACATACGTGCACATACACATGGAAAATAGCACAGTATTCGAGCCCAATATTTTCAGAGCCAAAATTCAAAGATGAAATAAAAAACTGTAGAAGGCCAGAGTACATGGCAGTATACATGGCAGTAATTTCTATGGTCTATGTGCTTAGAACCTTTGGTAAAACAGTTTATAGAATAGTGGATATTATCTATTTATTTATTTCTCCTCTTCTTCTGGGGCACTCAAGATCGTGTGTACGGTTTTTACTTCATTGATTTTCTCCTTGCAGCTAGAACTAGCAAACATTGCATTTTTGGACTACATTTCCAGAATCCCCAGCCAGCCAACCAGCATGGCTTCAGGAAATGTTGGCTGGGTATTCTGGGAGTTGTAGTTTAAAAGCAACATTTGGAGCTGTGCTTATTACAAACATGTAAGGTAGGTTGAACTAAAACTGGGGTGGGGAAAATGTGAGTCATGGGTGTGTGCATGTGGCCACCAGGGTGACCCCCAAGGGTCAAAAAGGTGGTCCCAAATTGAATCCCAGTGGCTTCTAGGAGTATGGAGGGAATGTCTACCATGTGTGGAGGCTCCCTGGTCCACCTAAGAGTCAAAGTTAATTTTTGCAATTTTTTTCAAAATATTTTGTCATCTCAAAATGTCCTCTAGAGGCCCAAGAAGGCCTCCAAAGTCTCTAGAGGGCATTTTTAGGACAGAAATGTTGATTGGGGGGGGGGCAAGAGGGGGTATGGTGGAGAATGTGGCCCTCCAAAGTTTCCTACAGGGCTAACAAGGCCTCCTAGCCTTCTGTAGTTGGCAAAGATCATTTGAGCAGCCCAAGGTCATGTAGTACGGATGAAAGAAAAGGGCAGAATGCTGATGGAATTCTAAGAAATGCAACAAAAAATGATAAAAACAGCTTTTCACATCTGTATACAGTGTACCAGGATTTGAGAGGCTCCTAGAACTATGTTTTATATCATCCAAATCAGCTTTCCAAAAGTATATTTTGCTAGGTCATTAAAGCAGTGTTCTCTCCCTTTATCTGTCTCTCTTTCTGCAGATAACTGTTTCTGGCAGAAGCAGATCTGTTACCCTTCACTCACTCCTTCCTAACAGATTATACATAGTGACAATTTCTGCAGTCTATGCTACAGGAGAAAGCGACCCTGTATCTGTTGTTGGTCACACAGGTAGGCAAATCACTGTGCGGCTCCTTTTGCAGCTCTCCTTATCCACTGATCAGGCTGAAATTTTTAGAAGAGTTCTGTTTTTTGGAATCCATACTATGAGTTACAAGGAATGATGAGAACTGGAAATGAGACAGATCAGATCAAGATCTCTCCTTTGTGAAGTCCAATAGGACTAACCAATACACTATGGCATCAAAAGGTCTTGAGAAATTCAGTCTTTATAATCTTCTGAGCAAAAACTATCTGATCTACCTCTCTCAGATGAATGAATTAATAAAAACACAGAGCCAAGATTGTGTAATGGTTTGACTGTTGGACTACAAATCTGGAGACTAGGGTTCAGATCCCCACTCAGCCATAGAAAACCACTGGGTGGCCTTGGGAAAGTCACACTTTCTCAGCCCCAGAGGAAGGCAAATCTTACCAAGAAAACCCCATGATAAATTCACCTTATGGTCATCTTCAGTTGGAAACAACTTAAAGGCATAAGACTAGCAGCAGCAAGAACAAGAACAGCTACCCATCAGATCTTTCACTTCCTCAAATGCTGAGTCAATGTTCTTGGCAGTGCAATGTATCTGAAAATGTGCATTTAAATCAGGAAATGTAAATTGTTTCTTGTTTTGACTTGCATGAAAAAAATATGAACAATTTAAGAAGTTTTCTTTCCGCTAGATGAGATTATAAGAGTTTGGAAAGTTTTCTTTGACTTGGGCCATTTCCACACAAGACGAGGCGCCCGTGCCGGTACTTATCAGATCTTTCTGGGCACGAACCGACGCGGTCCACAGACTTTCCCTTAAGCCCTTCCACAGAGCTCCTCATCTTGTCCGGGGTGAATCGGAGCAGTGCGAGGTCCTAGATCCACGCTGCTCCAGCTTCCAAAATGGCGACTTCTGGTTGTTCATGGGTCCTGACCAACCGCAAAGCTCACCATGCCTAAAGCCCGCCCTCTGCAGATCAAAGGGTCGCATTGGTGCGAGCCTGCCAATCTGCACAAGTGAGCAGGAATGCAATGGCGCACTCTGAAAAATTAAAGAACGGTTTTCTACCGTTCTTTAAAAAGCGTGCTGGAGGACCAGTTGGGGGCGTTTCAGAGTGGACTGAGGTGCAGATCTCAGGTAAGTAGTCTGAACCTAGTCCGCTCAAAGGTGCAGACGACCTCCGTGAGAGGACGCATTGCACCGTTTTAAGTCCCTCGTGCAGAAATAGCCATCATTTTTTTTTTTGAGAAAAAGTCATTTTGCACCCCTCCACCCCAAACAATTTTGTTTCTCATGAAAAAAGACTGTACTGAAAATAGATGGTTTTCTGGGGAAAATGTTTTGGTTTGTAAGGTTAGTCTTTTGCAGAAAAGATTAAAAAAAAAAAAAAACCCCCCCCAAAATGAGAAAAAAACCCCTAAAATCCACCCTTACATGTTATTTCAAATTTCACGTATCATTACTATTTCCTTTGAAATTCATGGATTTTACAATGGATTTCAAGAACAATCAACACATAGTGATACCAGGCAGAAACTCAAAAACATATGCAACATAGGGAAGTCCTGTGCCCCTTTCCAGACTACCAGGCCCTGGTTATTTGTACTAGTTCCTCCTCCCCATCAGTTCTGATACCTATAGAATGCAAGAAGACTACATTAGTTACATAGGTGGCATAGTTAATTGAAACTGGTCTTTTTAAAAAGCGCCCAAAATAGGTGGGGCGGGAGGAAGCATCATATTCTATGTGAGCTCACAAAGATGCAGGAAAACATGGGTTTTCTATCTCTGATTCTATTTTTCCTATCCCTTGGAATGTTCTATAAGTATATCTAATTCCTTCATCCCCTGTTTTCCATTTCCAAATAGGAGATTAAAGTGGGGTTTGGGATGGAATCCTAAATATAGGATAAAAATGTGAACCTATTTACTGGAGAATAAGCCCTGCTGAAGTCAGTGAGGATGTCTTCTCAAGAAGTGTAGTATTGTCTTATAGCTTTTGTGTTATTGATTGGTTGCTGCCCTTTGAGAAATTATAGAAATTCAATTTTTTATTATGTTTCTTGTAGCTTCAATCTTGGCTAGACTGCCTATATCAAGAGAATCTGTTCCCTTCAGATCTGAGGGTAAGATCCTTTTTCACCTTCTGTACTCTTCTTATTTTATGGTTGTATTGTTGAGATTTTTAAAAAACACACACCAAGAAATGGAATTATTACTTCAAAATCCAGTGCCAGTTCTTTATTGTTAGATTTTGACATTTTTTCCAGGATGTCCCCCCCCCACGTCTTCCTGGCATCAGGGAGGTTTTGCTGGAACATCTAAGTCACGATCATTAGTTTCACCGCTTATCTCCAAGGTGAAACCCATGCAAATGCACAAGGTGTGGAGTTATTTGCAACAAATGTCTGGGCTTATCCAGTTGGCAGATATTTATTTGCTGTGCTTCTGGCTGGAAAAGAAAGCTCTGAATGGATTTCAAAACCCCTTTCAATTAACACCCCCTCTTGTAAATTTTGTTATTAATGTAAGTGAATTTGTCATGAGTGACTCCTCAAATGACTAGCTATAAAACACAGTTATGCACTGGACTGAGAGGAAGCATTGAGCAAACTGGGCTGTAAAAAATCTGTTGGGGAGAGTATACTGTAAAATACAAAAATTGTGCTG
Source organism: Ctenosaura bakeri (assembly GCA_948474755.1). Lineage (NCBI taxonomy): Eukaryota > Metazoa > Chordata > Lepidosauria > Squamata > Iguanidae > Ctenosaura > Ctenosaura bakeri. Next base: position 823,635 of record CAOLHI010000130.1, read on the forward strand.
AAATACCATTTCAGTTTTGCAACCCTCACAGAGACTGTGGAGGTTTTGGTTGGATGTTTATGAGGGAAGTGCAGGAAAGAAAGGAAACTGGATTAGGCAGCAAATAAGCGGTATCATCAAGATGTCTCTTACTCCTTGGATTCAGCTTCCTTAGGGGATTTTATGGTGAACTAGTAATAAGCCCTTTTGCAATTCCAGTTCAGGTTCTCCACTAACAAAGAACAGCATAAAATTCATCTCACAGTTAGGAAAAAGCCTATTTCACCCCAAAGAAAACATTAGTCTAGCTTTTCTAGAAAATTTGTGGAAGGACTTGAGCCGATCCAACAGAGACTAAGGTCTCTGAGATTGCGATTAGGAAAAGAACTTGGAAATGTTGGGTGGAGTTCTTTTAAGTATGTTTAGTTGTTTAGTTAACTACATAACTGCTCCTGACTGGACTCTTTCCCCAAACCTGATGGAAACATCATTCACTTGAGCTCCAGTTTCCAGCAGAATAGATCTCCTTGGCCCCATGCAGTTGATGCCTAGTAAAGTCACTATTAATAGCTTTTCTTTATAATATAATCATTTGCTTAAAAAATAGTCAGAATGAGAGGTCTGCACCTGCTGACAGAAGGATGATGATGAAGATGATATTTATTTAGATCCTACCTTTCCTCCAATTTGGACAACAAGACATTTTATAAGAGTTAAAACAAGCACAGTTAAAAAATTCACAGCATATGAATTTTTAAAAGTAATTAAACTAACAAAAAATTTATACCAGTTAAACGAATAAACCGTTAAACAATAGCAGTAGCAGCAGCAGCAGCAAAAACAAAAGCCATGTCTGTTCCCCTAAAACACAACTCTCAAAGGCCTGCCCGATTGAAAAAGGCCTGTGGAAAGTCAGTGAGAAAGGTTCCGGTCTAGTCTCTCTGGAAAAGGAGTTCCAGAACCTGGGAACAGCCACTAAGGCAATTTCCGTACTACACTGTTACAGTGCTATTATTCCAGTTTCAACATCCTGTGGAATTCTGGGGCTTGTAGTTTACTGAGGCCAAAGAGCTCTCTGGCTGAGAATTCTAAATCCCCCTCCCTAAACTTCAAACTCCAGGATTCCATAGGAGGTTGAAACTGGAATAATAGCACTATAACCATGTAGTATGGAAATGGCCTAAGAAGACCTCTCTCATATTCCCACCAAATGTTCCTGTGAGGTTGATGGGACAGAGAGAAAGGCCTCCCCTGAAAATCTCAAAGCATAGGTGGGCTTATATGGGAGACTACAGTCCTTCAAATGAGCTGGTCCTGAGCCATGTCAGATAACAAGGAGGAAGTCAATCCCTAGAAATAGACTTATCAAGAAGGTCTTCTCCTGCTTTCTCACCAGACCTATCTATGAGGTTGGTGGACCTGAAAGGACTCCCCTCCCGAGGAAGAGGTCAAAGCCTGAGGGAGATTAGGTGGGGACCATACTTTAGCCAGAGTATATTCTGGACCTGAGCCATATAGGCCTCCATAAGTCATGACAAGCACTTTGTATTGATGATGAGGAGGACAAGGATGTCATAAGCAGAAGTTCAGAGAGACCTTTATAAAATTAGGACACCTTCTTGAATGTCCTTGCTTTTTTAGGAGCCTCTCTAATTTTACCTTCAAACACTCCATTTTCCTCTACTCAGCTTGTCCCCCCCACCCACACACCCCACCAGGTGCCTGGGACTGTTACAGAAGCAAATAGCTGCAGTGCTTTGGTTTTTGAAGGAGTCTTTTTGGACTCAACCCATTTAAATGGAGAGCACTTTATAAGTCTTCACCAAAGAGCCTTTGATTCTTTCTCTCTTATCTCTGATTTGTATGAGCGGCGGTTCCCGATTTTTGATTCTCTGGCTCAAAGGATGAGAGAGGATTTAACTGGGGATTTCCTGTAAAAGGTGAATTGCAGACGTATGTCAAAGTGTTTATATTTTGCACAAAACAACTCACTTTACCTTCCACAATGTACCCGTCAGAATGAGCCTCAAAATGAACTGAGGGGAAGAAAAGAAAAACTTTCTTCTTTTCTCAAGTGAAAATGAATATAATATGCCAGCACAATTACTCACAAAGTCATTGTTAGGGTTTGCATTTCTTTGTGAGTAAACAACAACAGCTTTGCTTTGAGGTGAGAGCGGCATTTAGCAGTGTACATTCTGAGAAACAGAAATTGCGGTAGCCAATAAAGAGAAAACGAAAAAAGGCAGCCAAGAACCCTACAAGTCAGCCTGTAATTGAAATTAATCATAGCATTTATGTGATTGCAGTAATTGGCTTTTCACAACGATCAAATTTTGACAAGTGAGGGAAAGAGGATGTAAGGAGCATGCATAATGGAGGAAATGGAAGAAACAGAATAACAAGGATTCCACATATTCACTCTTTCCCAGGGCAGCTGAAAGTCAAGACTATTTTGCAGCCAAGCCTAGCTCCATATCCCTGGATGGCACATGTCCTTCCAAATCTTTTTGCCTCGTCTACAGTATAATCAGCAAAAGTTTAGAGATACATCTGGGAAATGTAATGTATCAATTAGTGTTCAGTTTGGGGACTAGAGTGTTGGACTTGGAAGTAGAATGCTCATGTTCCAATCTCAGATCAACAGGGTGACCATCAAAGTGTAATTTCCACAATTTAGAGGATTGTGTGGAAAACTTTCAACCAGGGTTGTAGGTATGAAGGAGGGCAAAATGAGAGTATAATAAGCATTCTATCTGCCCAGACTGATTTTCCTTCAGTCCTCAAAGAATGAGATGCTGAAAATTGTTCATACTGCAGAACTATTTGCTGTGTTCACATTCTCTTGGAAACATTGCCTGACTCTTATCTGTAGATGCCTTAACTGCTTTTCTAAAAGACTCTAATTTCTAAAAGATTTCTAAAAGTTTGACTCAGAGAAGTCCATCCTCAGGGGGAGGCATTGTGGGTGAGAGTGGCCATGGGGACTGCCCATGCTATTGCAGCACATTCAATCTCGATATGGTCATCTTCTCACAACGGCCATTTCCGCACTAGACTGTCATAGTGCTATCATTCCACTTTCAACATCCTTTGGAATCCTGGGGTTTGCAGTTTAGGGAGGGGCCTCAAAGGCCCCTCCCTAAACTGCAAACCCTAGGATTCCAAAGGATGTTGAAAGTGGAATAATAGCATTATAACAGCCAGTGTGGAAATGGCCAATTTTGCTCTGAGGGTCCTTGAAAGCAAAGGATGCGAACCTTCACAAATCCCTGAAGGCAGCAACAAGTAATTTTAGCATTTTTTCTTTTCATTGCAAGAAACTTTTTGAAAGCTATTCAGTTTTCATTGTTCACTCATAATTTGGGAGTTATTCTGTGCACAATCTACACATGAACGTTTTGCACAGAAAACAGCATTTTCTGCACAGGAAATAATAAATGTGCAGAAAATCTTAGTGTACTGAACAACTGTGCACAAATTTTGTGTAGAATAAGTCCTGAATTGCAAAGATACTCATCAGTTCAGGATTCTCCTCATCAGGGTTTCTTAACATTTGAGAAACACATTTTTGAACTGTTTTTCAAATCCTTTTAAACGTTCTTCCCATCTCTTCTTAGAGCAAGTCATTTGGGTCATGGTTGCAGCATTGAACCAAAGAAAGGTAGTTAAGTGTAAGTCTATATGACCTATTGGGGTCATTCTTAGACCTCACCCCACTTCCAGATGCTTCCTGGTTGGAACCCATGCAACAACCACTGTGGCTCTCTGGGATATTTGTGGGTGGTTTTCTAACTTGGAGAGAGAATTGCAGTTTGTCCCTCTTCATGCTCTGTCAGCTGGGATGGGCACCACATCTTGGTGTCCAGCTGGAATATTGGTCCTGATTTCATCCTATGTTTGTGAAGGGAGAGCCTTGTAGTTGCTGCTATGGAAATGAGAGTGTAGCCAATGCAAGGATATATCTGGCTGTGCTACCTGAATACTCTGAAAATCATAACAACATGAGAAGAATAAGAAGCCAGAGAACAAGGTTTCTTTCAAGATAAAATCCAGAAGTTGATTTTGTTTCAAAAAGAACCCAAGCCCTCTCTTGGATAAGTGAAAAAGTCCATCTTCTTCTCCAGAGCAACCAAACAGATGGCTCTGGGCGCAGCTTGGAAAGTTACTTTTGCCTAGAATCCATCAGCCAGGATGGGTGCCCAAGTCCAATAAAGTTAACACCCAAGGATCCTGCATCAGCAGTCTATGTGTATCACGTAGCTACATCTCTATGGCTATGTGTCCCAATTCTACCTCCCTCAAAACCCAGCTTGTAAGCAGTTGAGCCCCAACGTGGTCATTTCTGTGATGTTGGAGAGTGGGAGGGAACAATGGGGACACATCCAGCTTTTTTCCAATGGACATTTTAGCAGCATGTGCTATAACAGGCATCTTCAAGGAACTCTGGATGCTGTCAGTAGGTTTCTGCAAATTATGTCCATGTAACACCATCCAGGTGCAGGAAAATTGCTGGATATGTCCCCACCAACCTCCCCTTGCTCTCCAACAACATGGAAATGGTCACGCTGGCAGTGGTGCTGTGCTACTGTCAAGATGAGTTGGGGGCATTTTGGTTGTTCTGTGGTCAGACCAGAAATCCAATTTCCCCAGTGACTGAAGAAGTGCACTGTGATGGCATAAGTCCAACTTAAGCCATTCTAATTCACTAACCATCTGCCAGCTATTGTTCTCAAACTCTGTTTCCAGCTCACTCCAGGCAGTTGAACAGGGACTAATGATGCCCTGCTGATTTGGACTCCACAACATCTCCTCCCAAGTAGAGAATCAAGAGTCATCCTAGTGCTTGACTGTCCTTTCAGCTGAAAGGCACTTGGACTGCCTGAAAGCAGAGATAGCTTGTGGTAGAGGGGATCCAGATACGAAAGACAATAGGGTTCCTGTACTTGTAAAGAGTTGTGCTGAAGAGTAACTGCTTCTGCATTTCAACAGGGGTCATTTACATCAGTTCTCCACAAAATGGTGGTCCAGGGACCAGGATCAGTCACAAAACTATTGGCTGATGGTCCCTGGCAAGTTTCCCACAAAAAAAGATACAATTGTCTCCAGTAGTCAAATTATGCTACTGGTTCCTAGCACTTGGGTGAAAAAATCCCCTATCTTCCAGATCAGATAGGTGAGGAACCACTCCCTTACATGACCCTCTGCACCTGCTGTAATACCAGCTTCTGAACAACTATAGCTGGTGACTTCTATGTCAGTAGACAGTAAATCTGGTCTGGGGTTTAGTCTAGACTTTAAAGGAGTTCCCCATGTGCTAAATTCTTAACTCCAAAATAAGTTCAGCACTTTGGATAGCTCCCTTAAAGTTCAGACTGAAACCCAGAGTGGATTTACCGCCCCACTGATACCAGCCATCACTGTACCTTACAGAAAAATGTTGTCTTTGACTTTTTTTCTGGGCTTAGCAAATCTCAAGGATGTCCTTAGATAAATACATTGTGTAATTAAAAAGAAATGTGCCCCAAGGTTTTCAATTTTTTTAAAAAAAATCAGAGTTTCAGTAGAAATGAACAGGCGCCAGAAATATTGTAAAGCTTTAATTGAAAGTGCTTGAACATTATGTTGCTTTTGTCTGAGAGAAAATGACTCTTCACTGGTTATGCTGCATAAAATTATTTTAGGTGCACACCAAGAATGTAAGAAACCAGGAATGTGTGTTTGCAAGAACACATCTCATCAGAAAGTTAGGTTTGTCTATGGCTCCCTGGTGAGAAATCAGCGTGAAGGGTGGCCCAGCTCTGACTAGGAGAAGTTGAGTGTGTTTTGTATACAAAATGTCCCAGACAGTTCTATCTAAAACCTCTCTGTTTTGTTCTGGAACTGTGTGTAGCTCCAGGTCTCGCTTTTGGTGCCAGATAGTGACACACATTGTTGCTATAAGGTACACTTTATTGTTGGTAAATGATGCAACAGATCATATGAAGCAGAGAAGCCTTCCAGCCCTTTCACTGATAAGGTCCATCATCCTCCCAAAGCCATTGCAAGAACTGGGTCCCTAAACAAATTCTACCCAGACTATCCCCAGCTGCTAATCAAATTACCTATGGGTGATTAAATAGGGCCACTGGACAGGGGTATACCCCTTCCAGGTTGAGGCTGAGGGAAGATGTACTCCCACAGAAGCAAACAAAGAAAATCCAAGTGTACATTGCATGATCCATCTCGCTCCTCTCATTAGCAATGAGAACTGTGCAAGCAGGTGAGTAGCAGAGGAAAATTCTGCTACTTCTAATCTATTCTCAGCCTTAATATCTCTTTGCAGCCTCAAACTGCCAAAGTTAAGACCCATTCTGATAATGAGGAGAGTTTCTCATGCCCTCAAAAAGAATAGCTAAAATACACACACACACACACACACACTGTTTTTTCAACTGGAGAATGGGACAATGAACATGAGGGCCCATTTTTTGGATCAGGTTTAAATTTGTACGGATGGTGTCTGATGGCTATGATACCAATGGGAAGGTGATTCCATGATTCCACTCTGAACTTTAAAAGAGGTAGCCGAGGCATTGAACTTACTTGAGGGATAAGGTTTTAGTTTTGGTCTAGAACCTGAAGTGGATTCACTATCCAGAAGACATTGAAACCACTGTTGGTTTATGGATACTTTCAAGTTAAGGAAGTTATATAAAGAGGATAGTCCTTTGTTTCAAGACATTCTTCCATTTGATGGATTGTCTTGTCCAAGTCCAGACTAAGGATAAATAATAAGAAGAAGGAAGGGTCAGAGCCATGGAGTTACCCATCAAAGGAAAGAAAATAGAGATAAACAGAAAGCCGCCTTATACTGAGCCCAGTCATTTGGAATAATATTGTCAACACTGATTGGAAGTGACTATCCAGGCTCTGGGGCAGATTTTCTTGATCCCCCTGGAGATTTTGGAGGACAGGGGGAACATCAGCTGGCAAGCAGATTGAAGGGGCACTTCTTGTTGTTGTTTTTGTTGGCGTCATCGTCGTCGTCGTCATCATCATCATCATCATCATCATCATCATCATCATTATCATCATCATCATCATATCATCATTTTCTTACACACCTCTTCTTATGGACTGAGGTGAGGAGCAATAACAGATTAAAATACAACAAATAATATCAGTTAAAAATGCAGAACATTAATTAAAAACGCATAAACCAGTTAAAATACATAATATCAGTTTAAAAGAACATACAAGACCGATATATATTAAAACAATCAGTTCATACTTTAGAACTCATAATGTAAAAATCATCTGGATAGGTCTGCCAGGAGAGGCTGGTCTTTAATGCTTTTTTATATCCAAACAGCATATTCAACTGTTGACTTTCTTCTGGCCGGTCATTCCACCATCTAGGAGTAGCTGAGGAAAGAGTCCTCTGGGTGATAGTTGCCAACCCAGTCCTGACTGGCTGGAGTAAATGGTCCCCCAGAAGACCTGGGTGTACAGGGTGGATTATACGGGAGGAGGTGATTCCATAGGTAACCTGGACCCAAACCATGTAGATTTTTAAAGGTAACAACCAACACATTATAACTTCCCCAGAAACTAATTGGCAACCAGTGGAATGAGTTTAATATTAGTGTAATATGCTTACTCCTAGATGTACCAGTAATCAATCTGATTGCCATGTTTTGAACTCACTGAAGTTTCTGAACTTAGTACAAAGGTAGACCAATGTAGAGCACATTGCAGAAACCCAGCCTTGAGGTTACCACCATGTGCACTTCCATTTTTAGATCCTCCAGCTCTAGGAAGGAGGGCAGCTGACATAACAGCCAAAGCTAATAATAGGCACGCCTGGCCCTCACATCTATCTGAGCTGTCATTTGGAGTCAGGGATCCAGAAGCACTCCCAGGCTGTCAACACAATCTTTCAAGGGGAGTATAACCACATCCAGGGCTGGTTGACACACTTCCAAGCCCAGGTCAGGACTCTTGACACTGAGCACTTCCATCTTGTCTGTCACTTGAGCATAGTCTCTCTCACCATGTGTAATCCAAGGGTGGGAAAAGTGTGACCTCTGCCCCCAGGGCTGTTTTTGTGACATCAGAGCCCCTGAAGGATCAAAACAACTTTTTATGGTTTTTCCCCATTTTTGGCCCCAAAATGCCATCTAGATAGTGTGTATGGAAGGATACATTTTCACCATGTTTTTGGTCCCACCTGGATCATTTCAGGAAATGAATAGGTTCAGGTCATTTCTGGTTGTAAAAAGGATTCTTCTGGGCCTAATATGAGCCTAGACCCTCCCATGGACAAAATGCCCCTCAAGCCTTATAGAGGACATTTGGGGACAAAAAATTATTCTTTATTTGTGGGAGTGTGGCCCCTACAACTTCCTGTAGGGGCAGTTATCACCTCTGTGTCTGATAACTGTCCATCCCAAGTAATTACTGTTGAATGTGCATTTATGGATATCAATTACTGTATGCGTTTCCTCTTTTGATCATGCATAAGCATGGCCAAACAATATGAAGGGCAAGACTAGTTTTTAGCTTCTAACTGAAAGCTAGTCTTGCTCTTCAAGTTGTGTCCAATTTTTTTAAAAAAAAAATACAACACTTTGGGTCTACATTGTCCTCTGCATTGGATAACAACTCTAGCATCTTCTAATGTTTTCATGTCTTTTTTTTTCTTTCCATGTTCCATGTCATCCTGTAGACTGTCCCACTCTTGATTCCGCAGAAGGCTTTCTGCAAGGTAGGTATGCTCCTACCATGCTCCTTAAGAATGAAAAATAATAGCCCCTTCTCTTTTGTATTCTCAAAGACCTGAAAGCTGTCTCTAAGAGTTAAAGCATAAGATAGACTCTGCTCGTAAACTGACAATCCAACAGGCATTTTCTACATTTGGCAGTAAGGTCTTGATTCAGGGAGGCTACTCAGAGTCTATGGAAGACGTTTTGTTTATTTCTTTATTGAAGTATTAACATCACACTGTCTATTTGAAGGTCTCTGAATGTTGTCTAAGAGCATCCATTCCACACTCCTGCTTGCTTGGTTATTGGATTTGTGCAGAGACATTGATACACATATGTATATACAGTGTACTCATACAGGCAACAACCTAAGTTTCTTTCTGGAACAAGCTAAAAAAAGGTCACCAAAGGGGTTCTAGGTGCAAAAAGAAGCTTCACAACATTGAGATGGAAAACACAGTATTCAAGGATAGTAGAAGAAATAAATGGAAGCTAAAGGCATTCTGAGATTGGCTAGTGGGGCAGAACTTCTCTCTTCCTTGACCGACTGAGTTCCAAAGTCTGCTATTATTTCAGAGGACAGATGATGAAGAGGAGAGAGACAAAGAGTTGCATCACCACCCCCTTGTAAGAGCCAATAACTCATTATACCACCATGTTTGTTGTGCCTGTTCTACAGAGGGAAGAGCTGGGCCAAACTGAAACAAGACCTGTGTATTCCTGCATGGAAGGGAGTTGGATTACATGGCCCCTGTGGTCCCTTCTAAGTCTATTATTCTATTCTGTGTGGAGGTAGTGAAGGAGACTGGAGATAAAGTTGCCTGATAAAGAGATAAAGTTGCCAACAGTTAGGGGAACTGCTAAGCTTCTCTCCAGGCAAGGAGACAAATCTCAGGAGAAGCAGCTCTGGAAAAGAAGTTGGAGTTCCTGTGCAAAGAAGTATGTGTGAAGTGTGAAGTGTGAAGTGAACTTGAAACCTGACCACCCATCTCCTCCCACTGCCACCTGGCATCAAGGCTGACTGACTCAGTGTGAAGATATCTGTGAATGGGTTGTGTTTACATAATGCCAGCACACCTGAGTGCCAAGAATAAGGGAAAGAGCTTGGGAAAGGGGTTAATGGGTGCCTGTACATGGGCCTCTCATATTATTTGAAGCAAGGCAGGGAGCTGAGTGTCAGTAGTGTTACTAGGGTTACCATATCTCTGACCTGGACTTCTCAAGTCCTCAAGGTAAGAAAGAGGAATCTAAGGGTGAAAGCATTGCATTGAAAAATTTGTGTGTGTGTGTGTGTGTGTGTGTGTGTGTGTGTATATTCTCCTTTCTTATGCTTGGCCCTTTTCATTTGACTGGCATGCACTGAGCAACTTTGGTTGATACCAAAGGGATTGTGCTTAATGACATCACCAAGGATTGCCTTTTTTACATCAGAGTCAGTCCCTGTGACATCACAAGGGGCAATGTCATCCCTAGGTTTTGGTCCTGAAATCTCACAGCCTGTGGGATGGTTGTGATCTGGTAACTTTTGTTGCTACTCATGACACTTTTTGGTTCATAGGCCTGGTAGCACTACTTCAGGGCATAGAAGATAACCTCTGAAAACCACTAGGCTGCTGATGAGCCTTCTCCATGTCCCAGAAGCAATGGAGGACCTGGGAAAACCCTGGTTATGTCATGTGTAACATAGGTAACCATGCATAAAATGTCAGCAGGAATGGTAGGAACCAGTGCAGCTGTTGGGCATATTTTACTGCCTGCCCAGCTGGAAAAAAAGCCCTCAGCTCTCCTTACCAAGGTGGCCATATTACTCGTTTCCTCTGGATTTTACCCTGTAGATGTCCCCAATTAACCAGATGCCCCTCATATCAGTTTCCACTTTCACTTGACCCAGAAGTCGTTCCTGCCTTCCTCCCACCTCTTGCCTGCCTTGCTTCTATAATGTTGCAAGGGCACACATTCTGGTCTTAGGTTTTGGCCCTGAAATCTACGGGAACAGGATGGTGCTGATGTGGCTGCTTCAAATAGAACAGAGATCAAGACTGAAGAGGTAGTACCCTCATTCTACCACCATGTTATATTCCTAAACAGTAATTATTCGAAAAGGGATCCAGTAGTTAGTCTAATATCGGAACGGCTGTAGTTCCCACTCCCTTCTCTGTGTTAACATTCCCAAAGTATTTTTATACTAGATCTGTCTATAAGCATGCTTGATTCATATCAATATTTATAAATATTTTTTAAAAAGTATAGTGAATTATAATCCTCTCAAACATCACACAAATGTAGCATTTTCTCCTCCTAAAGAATTTGAAAAGGTTACTTTTTTAGCCTATATTTCCTTGAATTCTGTGAGCTATAGTACGAAAAAGTGAGAAATGAGAAGTGCCAGTCAAACTCTAAGGCATTATCCCCAACTTGATGCCTTTCAGAAATCCCATCACTCTCATATCAGGGTTTGGAGTGCCCTGCCCTTTCTGCAGTCTACTGGATCCCAGCAATGTCCTGCAGGGATCCCAGTAGAGCTTATCGCAGAAGGGGAGTGCTAGAGGAGCACCTCCCTCCACACTGGCTGCCTGCAGGAATGGAAGAGGTGCGATAGCCACGCCTCTTCCTTCTGCAGTGCAGCCAGGTACTCTTTCAGTCTAGGCTCAGGTGGGAAGCACAGCGCAGGTGAGTGTGGGAAGGTGGCGAGTGGGTGGCACAATCACTGGTTATTGATGAGGAGAACTCATCAATGATTTGTGGTGTGATTGTGCCACCTGGGGACCGGAGAAGGAAGGATCCAGATGACATCATGCGGAACCATTGTCTGGGTCCCGTCCTTCTCCAGTCCCTAGTGTGGGATGACAACATTCTGGGTCTATAAGGAAGGACTGGTGGAGAGAAGAAAACCAGTAAACCTAAGCATTTAAATACAGTCAACCTAAGTATTTAAATACAGTTGCATCCACAGAGTCAACTAACCGATGCTGAAAAATATTTAAAGAAAAATCCAAAAAGAAAACTTTGATTTTTCAATTTTACATAAGGGACACTATTTTACTACACCATTGTATATAATGAGACTTGAGAATCCACAAATTTTGGTATCCATGCAGGGTCCTGGAACCAACCCCTTAGTTGATACTGAGGGCCCACTGTGTAAGGTTTATGTAAATTGAAGGGAGGAGGGAAAAAAGTCAAATCAGGAATACTTCTCTGCAGTATTGATCTTATTTTAGGAAAATTGGAGGCTTAAGGGGATCTGTGTACTGAAGAGAAAGAGAGATTGAGAGAGCACCTGGATCCCCTGTACCCAATATTCAGGTGATAGCAGTAGCATTTTACACCTTCTTTGTTTGATAAGCAAGACCTGTGACAATATATTGTCTTCTAAAAGATGCTCTTTATTCCACATTTCCAGTTAGCCATGCCCTCCACCAGGATAGCCAATGCCATCCCCTATTGATTTTCCATTTTCTTTTCTACTGGTATTCAGAATTCCATGACTATGAAGCATGCTCAGTTTTCACTGAGCTGTTTTTGGGGTACAAGAAGGGGTTGATCTCTTTGTTGTTGCCATTCAAGTATGTTATTTTGATTTCTGCAAACATCTGCTTTCCTTGGAGCATGCCCATACTTGCTTCTTGTTTCTCAGTAGCATTGCTGTGACTCCATTTCTCTTGGCACTTACCACCTGAGTTTACTATTGAAAAGAGTGATGGGGACAGGGGGCTTGTTTGATAAAAATAGCCTTCTTTTTCCTGGTAACAGTGACACCATAATGCAGTAAGCCAGATTTAACTACATGACAGTGCCAATAAGACAAAAAAGCTAGTTCAGATTGAGTGCAGAGTCCATCCGGTAAGTACTGCCCTTACTCTCAATTAGCTTTGTTTGCCCACAATGATGTAATCTCATAACCCAGTCTGTTGGGACATGTGACAAAGATGTCACTATTATTAGGAAGGTTGTTATTTTCTGAGCATTAAACCGATCCAGATTGGAGTTGCAAGCAGGAATGAACCAGCATGAAGGTGGGGAAAAGCATACTTTGAAAGCCATTCGAAGGTATGTTTTGCCTCTTTGTGATTCCTTGACTGCACCAAAAAAAAAGTCTGTTTGAAAACATTAGGCACAGCCTTTGCACAGACACAGATAACCAAGCATGTGAGTCTACCAAAGAAAGAAAGAAAGAAAGAAAGAAAGAAAGAAAGAAAGAAAGAAAGAAAGAAAGAAAGAAAGAGAGGAATTAAATCTTCATTTATTTTGCAGATATGTTCCTTTGCAACCTTCTGCCCAGTCAGAAAAATTAAAAAGGATTTCACAAGTAGACTTGCCTAGTGCCTCATCAGCACCTCTCTGACCTTTCCCACTTGATATTAGTCTTAAATGTATATATAATTTACAGCTACAGTTCCTACTTTTGCATGATAACATTAATAACATTGGGTGCAAACTTTAATTGAGATGAGAAGATTCCAAGGCTGGAATCTTTTAGCCACACTTAATCCAGCAAATGTTCTAATTCTTCAAAACCAGAAGTGCCTCCAACCCCAGACACACACTGTCTCCAAGATAACAATCACAACTGAGCTAAGAAAATAGAAAGTGTTGAAGAGATGAAACTGGTGGAGGCAGAATATTGATTAAACCAACTTTAAAAAAAAAACCCAAAAACATCATGTCCCCTTTGCTATTTATATGGTTATCTTTCTCCCAGTTGTTCCTTTTCCTCTGCCCCCACCCTGGCCTCAGCTTTCCATAAATTCAGATAAGCAAAGGAGAAGAAAATTGCTGATTGCAAAGTCTTGCTTGTATTAAAGACTTTAGAAAGTGACTCATCTGTCTGTAATAGGAAGCCAGAGAAGAAGTAGAAAGCTCCATAGGCTTGGATAGAAATGAGCTCTTATTTCTTTTGGTCTCTCTGTGCAGGAAAATAGGTATTCACCACATCTCTCAGGTCAAACCTTATGTAACAGTTTGAAGAGGATGGAAAGGAAGGGACAGAAAAATAGAAACAAGCTTTTAAATTTACTCCCAGCCTATTCATGACAGTATGCAAGCTGATGCAGTTCTGGAGCAACTGGATGCCTCTTTATGGCTGATTCACCCAATCATTTAAGCGTGAATTGTTTGGAAGAACTGGTTGGTCTTGGATCTGGTTCCTCCAACTCTGGTGACTCTGGTGATTGGTGCTCTTGGTCCAGCTGGCACAAGCCATTCATTGGCTATTGTTCACATGATTATCATTCCACTCTCCTGTCACTCTTCTGCTCAGATCAGCCTGCACCATCTCATTCATTCTAGCTGCCCTCGAAATCTGCTAAGTGGAGAGGTAGCATCCTCCAGAGGGGCATCAACTTTAGTGTTAAGTATTTAAACTTTGGTTTCTTGGCTTTCATATTCTGTCCATTTAAATAGGACTCTCATTTGTGCCATGCCTGTGCTGGCATTTGGAACAATGTGCGTAGTTTTGACTGCTTGCACGTGGTGACTCATATCTCATATCATATCTCATATCATATCTCATATATATCATATATATATATCATATCATATCATATCTCATATGCAGCAGCTTATAGTACAAACAGTTTTTGGTCCATCCATGTTTGGTCCCATATACTGGAGCCCTTATTGGGATGGAAGCTGTAGAGTATATGGTGTGGAGGCCATGGTGCAAGGAAACCATCGGGTAGCAGAGGTGTGGTTTCTTCAGACACTTCAGACACTGAACTCATGCTCAAACCATTGCCCATGCCTCTGGTATGAACAGTTTTGTGGCTTAAATTTATGAGGTTTTTGGAATACCCTTCTGGAAATCACTTCTTTTTCAGCAATCTCTCTCTCTCTCTAGCCCTTTCTACACCATGCTCCCAACGCATCATGGAGACGGGAGAAAGATGGGACCATGACAATGCTTCTGCATGACATTGTCACAGTCCTGTCCTTCTCCCATCCACAGGCAGCATGATCGCAGGGTAAATCATTGATGAGTCTTCCCTGTCAATGACCCATGATGACAGCACATTGTCCTGCAGAAGCCCAGGAAGCACAATGGCTACGCTTCCTGCCCTAGCGCAGTCTGGGAAAGTGCCCAGCTGTGCTGCAGAAGGAAGAGGCATGGCCATCGTGCTTCCTTCACCATAAAGCCAGCCAGTGTGGAGGGGAGTGCTCCTGTCGTGCTCCCCTCCTGGCAGAGCGGATGCTGGGATCCCTACCGGACATCTGCATGAAAAGGTAGAGTGCAGAAAGGACGTGTGTGTGTGTGTGTGTCAGAGAGAGAGAGAGAGAGAGAAACAGAGAACAGATATGATTGAAGAAAAAAAATCACAGAATCATACAGTCTTAGAGTTGGAGGGCCCCAATAGGTGACCGAGTCTAATCCCCTGCTCAGCACAGGAAATCAAGCTAAAGCATCCCTAGCAGGGAGGTTTCCAGCCTCTTTTTGAAGATGTTCAGAGAAGAAGATCCCACCACCTCTCTAGGGAATTGATTCCATTGTTAAGCAGCATTTACTGTCAAGAATTTCCTTCTGATGTTCATTTGAAATCTACCCTCTTGTAGATATTTGACCACAACAGCCAGAATCCCTGAATTATTCTGGCTGGAGGATTCTGAAAGTTATAATATAAATAGAGAGAGAGAGAAAGAGAGATGGATGGACAGATAGATAGATAGATAGATAGATAGATAGATAGATAGATAGATAGATCAGTCAGTCTAAATTTTTGCCAGCCTTTGATCTGTATGCAAGGGGAAATAGGAGGTAAATGTAGGAGTAGCAAACACAGAGAAAGTAACTCCAGTCTACAATTCTGCAAAGTCCTTACAGTTTTGGATGTGACTCCCTACCACCATTGGCAGCATCCCCCAACTGATTCCCTTGGAAAAGTGAATTGCCTTTTCTAGGCGGAAAAAAAGTACGTTGCCTTCCATGCCATAACCCAAGGAAAACAAAAGACACTCATTACTGGACTGGGAAAAAATGGGGATGTGGTCTTCTACTTTTCCTTTTGCCTTCCACTTTACTAAATGTTATTATCTTTCCTCTGGAGTCATGTTGTTTTATGATATGTCCAAAAGGATAGCCTCAGTTTAGTAATATTGGCTTCTAGTGAGTGTTAAGGCTTGAATTGCTATAGAAGTCACTGCTTTGTCTTTACTGTGGTACGGCATCACTGAATGAGTTGATTTTTCCCCATTAGCTCTTTTCATTGTACAACTTTCACATCCATGTGAAGAGGATGGTAGTATTCCTGATTTTTCACTAATGGAATGAGACTGGAGTTGTTTCTGATTGGAAGAACTTCCTGTAAGCCATCAGAAATAACATCAGAGCATTGCCATTCTTTCTCAATAAGTGCAGCTTAAGGACCTTCTTAGCGACACAGTAACTGTTGCTTGCAAATGATGGAATGTTCCCATCTGCTTTGAGAACACCAAATAAACACGTATGATATGCTTTGCTAAATGTGCTTGAAAGTCAGAGCTTGGAAAAGTTATTTTGGGGGATCCCTATTCAGGCCATTCTGGGTGGAAATTCTGGGAGCTGTTGTCCCTCTGTATATATCTAAGCTCTGCCAAGAGCCCATGAAATCCAGCAGGGCTGCCAACTGCCAACCATCTATTAAGACATCAAAAAGCAGATTAGAAATAGCTGTCTTCTTTGTTTGTCAGAGCAGGAGAATATGGCCCTGGAATACAAAGGTTCCATTTTTAGTTATCACTGCTAATGGAGTCCTGGGTAGGCTTTTTTCTTTCCCTTCTATAGATTTGTTTAATCCTTTTTTAAAAAGAATGTTAGACTAGAATTTATTGGGGGAAGAGAAGAATCTGGATATAAATTGTTGCTCAGCCATGAATTTCATTGGATCTAAGTATTGGGCTATTGGCAGTGGTTTGTAAGCCAGGAGCTATGGATTCATTGTGTAGTCAGGATTAAAGACTATGTCTGAACCACTCCTGAACCTCTCCTTCTTCCTCCACCCCTCTCTCTCTGTCACTCCATTTTCTTTTCCTCCCCTTTTTTCTAGTGTCCCCCTAATCAAGGGAAAGGTCACACCTGCAGAGACAAAGGACCACACTGGACAAGACTGGTGGCCACATCTGGCCTGAGCGCTATAGGTTGCCCACTCTGGCATTATACCATCTTCTGTTTCCTGCTTTCTGCAGGTTTCAACATGATGGAGACATTTGGACTCATGGAGAAAGAGTATGCTTCCATCAAGGGGGTTGCTATGGAACCCTACATCTTCCTGGGCACTCACACGTATACTCTTTTCAGAGATATCCAGCTAACCCGGAAAACAAGGTAACATAAGAAGGCACATCTGGAGAGCCTTGACTGTACGATTTTCATTTCAGAGTTATGTACTACAACTGCAGCTGTTGTACTAGAGAATCTAGCTGCATTAATGTCTTCTTGAATTATCTCCTTGTGTGTATGCCAGAGATGGATGAATTTGTAGATTTGGGTTTCTCACCACTTGTTTGTTTTTTAAAAGCTCTCAGTTTCTTTCAGATGAAATTAAGAGGAAATTTATGAAGTTTAGAAAGTTCATATTAAAAAAAACCCACCAAAATCCTCATCTGTCTCTAACTTTTGCATCCACATCCAGTTCAAGGTTGCAGAAGTAAAGTTATGCATGTGGTGCCATTGCCCACACAAATTTGGCTGCAAATATGTTGTACGTTTGTGGTCTTTTTAAAAAAATTGTTCAACACTCCCATTCAATACATGGCTCATATACCACAGTTTAATGCATAATTATGCATCCAGAGGTTTTTGCTATCCAATCGTGATGTAGAATCTCAGTCTCTATGTTTTATGAAAGTACCAGGTCATCTTGGATCTAGATCAATTGGCTTGGATCTAGATAAACATATGCACAATAGATATAGTGTAAAATCAATGGCTTCCCTACTCCTTCCTCTCTTCAATAATTCCCCAGCTTCCTGAAAAAAGGCTTCAGCAATGATCATGCTGACTATGCTTCATGGCATAGGAGAAGGAAAGAATCTCTGAAGATTCTTATAGAAGTGTTGTTGTTGTTGTTGTTGTTGTTTTGCTTTGTTAAATGCTGTCAAGTCAACTTCATCTTATGAATAAGAGACCACTAAGTTACTCTCTTATTATCAACATAATCTTGCACCCTTAAGACTATGGCTTCTTTGACTGAGTCTATCCACCTGTAATCTACCAGTAGATTCCCACTGCCTTCCACCTTACTAAGCATCATTGTCTTTTCTAGTGAGTTGTGTCTTCTCATGATATGTCCAAAGTACAACAGTCTCATTTTAGTCATCTTGGCTTCTAAGTAGAGGTCAGGTTTGATTTGTTCTAGGACCCATTTTGTTTGTATTTTTAGCCATCCACAGCACCCATAGAACCCTTATCCTGCCCCACGTTTCAAAGAAGTTGATTTTCTTACTATCTGCTTTCTTCACTATCCAGGTTTCACAACCACATGTAGAAACTAGAAAGACAATGCCATAAACAATCCTAACTTTAGCATTCCATGATATATCTTTTCACTCAAGGATCTTGTCCAGTTCCTTCATAGCTGTCCTTGCAAGTTCTAGTCTTCTTCTGATTTCTTGAGGACAATCTCCATTCTGATTTATGACTAAGCCAAGATTTGGAAAATCTTTAACTATTTCAGTCACTTAAAACAGTCTGCTTTAGAATTGTGTAGATTACCAGCAGTCATAGAGGTTGCATCTAGCCAGTTTTAAGAGATGTCCTCCTTTCACCCTCAGTCCACCATTCCACAACCTGCAATGTTCAGCAGGGTCCTACAACCCTTGAGAAAGCTTTTTAGGGAGTGTTGTGGTTGGACTGTCAGCAGAGCCGGGAAAGAGAGAGACCATGAGCTTCCACAAGCCCTGTTGTCTGTGCTAGATCTGTCCCACTGCTTCTCACACTCACCAAAACCATCACAGTTTCACATCTGTTGTATGAGGACGATATAGAATAAATGACTTTTGTGTTTTATGGATGTCATGAATTATCTTCTCTTTTTAGTATTTTTTTTTTTGACGTGGTGATTGTTCCTTTCTTTGTTCAGCATCCTTTTGTCCCCCTGATGATTTATAATTCTTGGAGTCCTCTGCCCTTTTTCTGCTTCTTTGCCCTCTCCATTCTCATTGACATTTAGTGTGATTGGCTATTTCCTCCTGCATGTAATGATCAGAGAGCTTGCAAAATTACTTTAAAAAAAGTAGTTCAGTAATTAATTATACAACTTGAAAAAAGAGCAATTATTTCCTGTTAATGTTAACTGGTGTTTTATAGTAGTTCATTACATTCCTTGTTATTTTACTCTACTTCAAAACAAAAAGACCTAGAAGTGGAAAGAAAACAGTATAAAAGTTGAAAAATTCTTTTCAGAATGCCTTAAAGTGCTGATAACAAGGAAAGAACTAGATGAATGTTACTCTCACTTTTTATGTAACTTTTAAAATGAAACTTTGTTGCCTAAAGGATAACTTATTGCTAATAACAGTGGTATTTGCAACTTGCTGCTTCCAAGTTCTAATAACAAGGTCACTGCAGTGATATTTTCATTATGCTGATGTCACAAGCATCCCTAAAGAGCATCACATGGGTCCCCATGAGGAAAGAGCACTGTGGGCAGATGAAGTCAAGGAAAGTGAGGGCAAAAAATTAGGAAAATGGCAAAGTGAAGAATCAACATCTAGAAGAGCAAAGGGATGCTGGAGAAGGACCTTGTAAAAACACAGATGTTCAGTGATTTGTTCAGCTCTGGTAACATATGCTAATTTTAAAGCAAATGTCAAAATTAGAATATTCAAGGGAGCTCTGAGGTTGTTGTAAAAGAGTAACTAATTTCAAAGTGAAGATCAACAAGTGGGAATATTCAGGGCAGACCTAACACACGGTTCTTGAAAATGTTACTCAGAAGAATTGCGGTGACATGCTTTGAATATTCTAGACCACACTTATATTAGAAAAGTGCTGCAACTGCAAAAAATAAAATAAAATACCCACATCTGAACTGAATCAAATTGCTTTGGAACAATTTAAACCGGACCCAAAGTGGTTCAGATCAATTGGAATGATGTACACCATGATAAGATAATCAGGAGGGAGAGAAGGGGAGTTAGATTTTGCATAATAGAGTTATTTTCTAGTACAGGGAAAGAATCTTATCAACATTCTCCAGTCACAATGATTGGAGAGGAGAGCGGAGGTGGCGAGAGTTCACCAAACTATATATTCTCTTTTGCTGTTCAGCAAGTCTCCTTGTGATCTTTTTTTTAGATCAAGCTTTTTCTAGATCTAGCTTCAAAAGGTCTTTGCCCATTCACCTGGCTGCCCAGCCAATGATCACTATGCTGCTCCCCAATGCAGTACTTTATTTGTGACCATTTCTGGTTTTCACCTGTGCTTCTCAGTATAGTTACTTTTGAACTCTGAACCTCATGGATGCAGTTACAGGCTTTAGCACAGTGCTTCCAATACCAGAGGTTCTGTGCGCTCACAAGGGCCACTGTGCGATGCCAAATACCTCCTTGCAAAAGTGGAGAATAATTGGCTCAAACAGGAGGCTTGTGAGAGAGTGATAACTTAACAATATCTTTCTACCAATGTTTGCAGGCTCACACAGGAAAAGGGCCAGCCAGAGATTCAAAAATAAACATGAGTTTTATTGAGGGGAATTCACTGATGCATGCACCCAAGATACACACAGTCAAACATTCACACAAGAGCTAACTGAAGGATAAAGGGAGGAAAAAATTATGGATAGCGAGACTGAGGTTTTTGTGTTGTAATTACCAGTCAAGAAGTGTAGTGAAGAGCTGAAATGTGTCTTGGCTTAGGTAGGACCTCAGGACACTTCTCATTCAGGAGCCAGATGGACAAAGTGACAAGTAGACCTTTGAGAGACTGTACTGGGCATCCTAGAATAAGGGGTATTTGTACCCTAAAAATAGCCTGTGGTGGTAGAAGATATGTACAGTTCCAGGTGTGGAACAGTGGGAATTGCAGCACAGACAATGGACTATCAACCCACTAATGTTTGCAGTGTTTGTATGACAAAGACATAACATGTGTTGTAATAGCTGTCTATTGTGGGTGCTATGAGGCAAGAGGAAGGAGTCCAGGTGCACAAGGGATTGATGGGTGTCAATCAGTGTCCTGGTAGGCTTCTCACAATTGTGTTTCCTGGAAAATTCCAGCTTCTACTTAAGCCTATTATCCACCAGAACAGCATCTATTTGCCTGACAAATGGCCCAGTCGTACCTAGAGGGTGTCTTAGGCTGCCCAGTCTTTTTTCCCCTCACATTTACAGTCAGATCTCTTCCCTCGCTTGGTTTGACCTCTCACACACCTCTCAGGCTTGAATCTGATATTAGAGCCAATTGAACATGTGTTGCCAATAATCCAATATGGTGCCCATCCAAACCATACTGATACCAGGGACCCCCAAAGTGGGGCCTTACAACATTCACGTATGGCACAAGTGACGGACATGAGTCAGAGGACCCTTTCACACTACATGGTTACAGTGCTGTGATTTCAGTTTAGTTCCATGGCTACATTCTCTGGAATCCTCAGGAACTATTGTTCTCTGGCTCAGAATTCTAAATCCCTTTCCCTAAACTGCAGATCCCACAATTCCATAGGATGTTGCAATGACTTTAAAGTGGTACCATAAAGCACTATAATTGTGTAGCGTGATGGGGCCCACAGACATTAACGCTCCAGAAAGCAGCATCAACTGGACTATGCCTGCTTTTAAAATATATTGTGTTCTATGAAAAAAGCAAATTTAAATGTGGCCAATGTAAAAACCTCTGGAGTTACCAATCTGCAATTTTGCAGGAATTATTTCGTCCAAAAGGGCCACTGTGCCTTCAGATTTTATGCATGCATGTTTTTAGAGACCCTAAAAAGATTTTAACTGTTTTAATTTCTTGAAATAGGTTGCTAAGAGACCCAAAGATTTGGATTTCTGGGTCTTGATTCATATTCACAGTCTGAAATGTGCCGGATGGGTCCAAATCAGTCCCAGGCCTCAATCCAATATACTCTTGGTGTAGCATAAATATTTACATGAGTACTTATGCTACACTGAGGAATACACTCTCCCTCTGACCTACCGTAAAGCCCTGCACGGCCATTCCTTGCATCACAGGAAGCAGGCTAGACTGGAGAATCAGCTGACTACCATCCCATAGCCAGACATACAATGATTATGGAAGTACTGGGACCCCTGGAGAACCCTGGCAGATCTCAGTACTGATGTCATCCACTTATGTCTGGCTATGGGGAGGTAGCCAGCTGCTTCTCTGATCCTGTTTGCTTGCCACAAAGCACAGAACGGTTGTGTGAAGCAACTTTGGAGTTCTATGGGAAGTTGGAGGGGGGCTTTAGGGGGGCAGAGGGAAGAAATGAATACCAACCCAGTGCCCCATAAAGGACATCTGCATACATAAGGAACACTTGCTCATGCATATGTCTCTAACTGAATTCTTGCCCTAATCAGATTGGAACTTGATCAGAATCACTGAACTGTGCTCTGAACCAAGTCTACTGTATACCTGCTAATTTTTCCTCTTAAGGGTATTGCCAGAAATTAGTTCCCTTGCTGAGAAGGAAAAATAGGAGCACGAGATTTTTATGTTGATTGTTTGGGATAGAGGGTCAAAATTTCATGGATGTCCTTGAGGACAAAGTTTGTGGCTGGGGTGTAGTCATGTGGAGATATGTGCAAAAAGAGGCCATTTCCTTCCCTAATAAGATTCTACTCCCAATGAAATTTTCCTTCAACTTGCAAATTTCTAGCATTGCACTAACTTAAAACTTGTGTTGGACATTTAGAAGTACAGTTTAGATATTCAAAGAAAGGGGGCAGGCAAGGTACCAAAGGAATGTGAACACAGAAAATCCAGGAGTTTAGATGCAAAAAATTTTTAGTGTCTTAAACTCTGGGTGCTAGAAATTTGAGAACTGATGAGAAATTTTATTTGGGGGCAGATGGAGGGGCGCATTCTTAGTTTGGAAGGAGCCTATGGCTTTACCTCCGGGTTGTAGATGTTGCTTTTCATGCAATTATCTCAATGTAAAGTTCGATATATTGAATTCAGAAGTGCCTTGGGATAGAACTGAGCATGCCACTCAACCCTGAAACATGCCTAGCTAAGATAGTGACATTTTTTATAAGCAGGGCATGCTGCATCTCTTACCGTTTGTATTGGTATGCACAATCCCATCTCAGCATTTCTGTTTCCACTATCTCTGCTCACTGTATCATTAAACAGCCATCTAGCAGGCCATCTGATAAGACAGAGTCCTGTCACATGTAATTGGCTGGTGACACACTTACATTTTAATAAGATCCTGGATTCTTTCTCCTCCTCTCCTCCTCTCTTTTCACTTTTGAAGGAACAATCAAACTTATATCCCATTTTAGGAAGAAGGCTTTGCTAGGAGGTACTGGTGACTTTTGCCTTTGACATGGTCACCTTACAGTCAAGCTAGATGGGACGTTAATTGCATGGTTTCAATTAACACGAGCATTTTTTAAAAATCCCCAAATAGCAGCTGTGAGGTTTGTGGTGTGATCAAGGTTAGTCTCATAGAGCATGGGAAGGGCATTAACCCTGTACACCACACTATGGTTCCAGGGATTCTCCTTCCCCTGGTCTCCAGTCCACATTATTCCACATGTGTTCCTCATGTTCATTCATCTTCTTTTTTAAAAGAAAGGAATGAAAACACATTTAGCCTTAAGATAATACATATTGTATGGCATTATTGAATCAAGAAATGCATTGCAAAATTCAAAGAGCTGCACAAAGCAAAGGAGAACTGTGTTCTCACCATGATGATGGTTCAGGAAATGTGAATTAACATGTTTCTCTTCTTTAAAAAATGTAATCTGAATGAAATTCCTTAGCATCTCTAGTAGCAATCAGAAAGTCTCTTTATCAACAGGTTTCCTGTCTTCTTTCTCTTTGTGAGTTCTGGCCATAGATCCAAAGTACCAGCAGAAGCTACTGTTCATCATCCCATATATCCAGCCCCCTTTCCCTCAACTTCCTGCCTATATAGAATCATAGAATCATAGAGTTGGAAGAGACCCCAGGGGGCATCCAGTCCAACCCCCTGCCATGCAGGAACACCCATCAAAGCATTCCCAACAGATGGCCATCCAGCTTCTGCTTAAAAACCTCCAAAGAAGGAGACTCTACCACACTCCCAGGCAGC
Source organism: Ctenosaura bakeri (assembly GCA_948474755.1). NCBI lineage: Eukaryota > Metazoa > Chordata > Lepidosauria > Squamata > Iguanidae > Ctenosaura > Ctenosaura bakeri. The sequence continues at coordinate 847,585 of CAOLHI010000130.1, forward strand.
CTATTCCACTGCCGGACAGCCCTGACTGTCAGGAAGTTCTTCCTGAGGTTCAAGTGGAATCTCCTTTCCTGCAGCTTGAATCCATTGCTCCTTGTCCTAGTCTCTGGAGCGGTAGAGAACAAGCCCACTCCCCCCTCAACATGGCATCCCTTCAAATATTTAAACATGGCTATCATGTCCCCTCTTAACTTTCTCTTCTGCAGACTAAACATACCCAGCTTCGCAAGCTGTTTCTCATAGGGCATGTCTTCCAGACCCTTCACCATTTTGATCGCCCTTCTCTGGACATGTTCTAACTTGTCAATATCCTTCTTGAATTGAGGTGCCCAGAACTGGACACAGGATTCCAAATTAGGCCTAACCAATGCAGAATAAGTGGTACCATTACCTCCCTCGATCTAGACACCATATTCCTATTGATGCAACCAAGAATCACATTGACTTTCTTGGCTGCCGCATCACACTGCTGACTCATATTCAACTTGGGATCTACCAAGACTCCTGGATCCCTTTCACACATACATCATTCACTATAACCTTCCATCTGTAGAAACTGTGTACTTTTCTATTAGGTCACACAGGGTTTCATAACTCTACCCTGCTTGGGAACTGAATCTTTTTTGGGGGCCAACATGGTGTAGTGATTTGAGCAGTGAACTGCAATCGTGGAGACCAGGGTTCAATTCCTCACTAAGTCATGAAAACCCACTAGGTGACCTTGAGTACATCATGCACTCTCAGCCCCAGAAGAGCCTTAGGGTCACCGTAAGTCAGAAACACCTTGAAAGCACGCAGCAACAACTTCTATCATGTGAAGTTTCTTCCTGATAAACTCATCATTGACTATGTAAAGAAGGCAGGCTGGGTTGTTGTTATTGCTGGGACCCATTTATTTTTCTATTTGGCAGTCTGTGATAATTGGCAATTAGGGGTAGATGTATCAACGTATCTTTAATCCATGCCATCTTGACATTCATTCACTCACATATCCATTCTATCTTGTTTTTACCTTGAGCTGCAGACTGTGTGTCAGGGAGATTTTTACATAAAGTTCATTTAAATACACGAGGTGGCATCCTGCATCATTGGAGCTCAGTCATAGTAGCTATGTCTGATGATACCACCCCCTGAAAACCTGCTGTTTCAAACTAACAGCACCCCCAACTGAAGCATTTCAGAAGTGCTAGAGATCAGGGTGCTAGAAAATGACATCTGCAGTGCTCTCCTGGTCACAGGGCACATAAAGAACAGGAAGCTGGAGACAACCCCTGGGATCCTATCTTAACAGATTGTCCTAAGACACTTTGCAACTGGGAGAGGGCTACAGAGGGCATTTCTCGTCACCCCAATTTCCAGTGCCTCAGCAATACTTCGGGGTATTGCGAGGCTGAAATTATAGGTTTGGGAAGCGTGTTCAATCATTAATATCTGTTAACATGACTCTTTTGCAGTTATGAGATCATAGGTCCAGCTTATGATCTCTTAAGTGCTGAACAGGATGTCAGCCATCTTTTTCTTTTAAAAGATGTACTTTAAATAATGTATTTTGATACATTTAAACCACCCAGAACTGTGTCAAAACATTCAGAAGCAGTGCAGAATGTGGTGATGGTGAAATTCAATCTGTACATTAGTCCAAAGAGTTGTGGGTCACGTCCATACGTTTAAGAATTCATGAAGACTGAACTCTTGAAGCATCTTAGCTGGAAATCAAACCTAGTGAATCAATACATATATGTGCCTTTTATCCAAGAGACTTTTCAAGAACAAAATGAAATTCAACAGAGAGAAGTGTAAGGTCCTACACTTAGGTAGAAAAAATGGAATACAGAAATATAGGATGGGGGACATGTGGCTGGATAGCAGTACGTGTGAAAGGGATCTAGGAGTCTTCATAGACCACAAGCTGAACATGAGTCAGCAGTGTGATGCGGCAGCCAAGAAAGCCAATGCAATTCTCAACTGCATCAATAGGAGTATGGTGTCTAGATCAAGGGAGGTACTGGTACCACTCTACTCTGCTTTGGTTAGACCCCACCTTGAATACTGTGTCCAGTTCTGGGCACCCCAATTCAAGAAGGATATTGACAAGCTGGAGCAAGTCCAGAGGATGGCGACCAAAATGGTGAGAGGCCTGGAAGTCATGCCCTATGAGGATAGACTTAGAGAGCTGGGGATGTTTAGTCTGCAGAAGAGAAGGTTAAGAGGGGACATGATAGCCATGTTTAAATATTTGAAGGGATGCCATGTAGAGGAAGGAGAGGGCTTGTTTTCTGCTGCTCCAGAGACCAGGAAAAGGAGCAATGGATTCAAGCTGCAGGAAAGGAGATTCCACCTGAACCTCAGGAAGAACTTCCTGATGGTCAGGGCTGTCCAGCAGTGGAATATGCTGCCTCGGAGTGTAGTGGAGTCTCCTTCCTTGGAGGTTTTTAAGCAGAGGCTGGATGGCCATCTGTCGGGAGTGCTTTGAGGGTGTTCCTGCATGGCAGGGGGTTGGACTGGATGGCCCCTGGGGTCTCTTCCAACTCTAGATTTCTATGATTCTATGATTCTATGCAGATTTCCAAATGCTAAGTGTATGCTATCCATGGCCGTTTCTGGATAGTTGGGACCTGCAAAATCTATATTCTCCCAGAGCCCAGTGGAGTGGATTCCTGAGGCATCCCTAGCCATGAAACCATCCAAAAGTTTACCCCAGACATTTACCACAAGAGATGGAAAGAATATTCAAAAATGGTCAAAAATATTTTCTTTAGAGTCAAGAAGCTGTGATGGAAAGAATCCTGGATTGATGATAATCTTCACAGACTTATTCTATGCAAAATTCACATGTGGTTATTTTGCACAGAAAACAGAATTTTTTGTGCAAATATAATATTTCTGCATGGAAATATGACTTCCATGATAGAAAATGCTGCTTCTTATGCAGAAAATGCTGTTCTTGTGGACTGATGCTGTGCAAAGTTTGCACATGATTGCACAGAAAACAGTATTTCTTTGCACAGAAAATGCTGCTTTCTGGACAGAAAATAATAAAATACCACACACCACAGATTTTGTTTAGATTATGTCCTGAATTGTAAATGGTCTTTGAAAACTAGGTGGTTTCAAAAACTGTCCTGCAGCACAAAGAAAACTGCTAAGATTACTTGTTGTTTCATTGAAAGAGAAAATTAACAAATAATTACATCCCTATTGCAAACTGATAAAGCCAGCTCTGCTGTGGATGAATGAATGGAGGCTAAAGTGACCACTGTATGAAGATACATGAAGATTCGTATCATGTCAAGATTGCCCCAGTTTTGTGGTGTTATGCAAAGTTGCATAGGTTTCAGTTAATGACTTTGGAACATGACTTTGGTTGTTGAGTAGCTACCCAGACTCTTCTTAATAATCTGGGGTATATAATGGCCTGGCATGTATTCCATCTGATTCTATTATTGACTACAGCTTTGCAAATCAAGACAGACTGGATTATTATGAGGCAGCTATAGCTTCCTTTTTAAGTTTAATTGCTGAAACATAGGGATAATTTTAATCTTGTTTAAAGAAGCAAAGCTTCTTAACATAAAATTGGGAGATTCCACAGAGTATCTTTCGTCAAAATGTTCAGAAACTCAAACTGGTTGTTCTTATAGCCTATATATATATATATATATGCATATCTCTCTGTGTTTCTTTCCCTCTTTCAAGGGCATGATGTCATTTGAAAGAGAGAATACAAATGTAAGATATTACTTTTAGTTATATTGCTTTGAAATTAAAGGTTGTTTGACAACAGTTTTGAGCCAGTATAGTGTAATGGTTTGAGAGTTGGATTAGGACTCCAGAAGACCAGAGTTTGTGTCTTCACTCAGCCATGAAAACCTACCGGGCAAGTCACACTCTCTCAGCCTCAGAGGAAGCAAAGAAAACCCTAGGATATGGTGCTGTAAGTGAATTTGAGGAGTCAGAGTCACATAACAGTGACAACATACATGTTACCAAAGTTCAGATGAGTTTCAAGAAATGACCAGCACTACCTCTTCCCAATACTAATCACAGTGTTTTACCTGATTGAGCACAGAATCAGAATCTAAAAATTGGAAGAGACCACAAGAGCCATCTAGTTCAACTCCCTGCCATTCAGGAACACACAGCTAAACCACTCCCAAAAATGCCTATCCAACACTGTTTAAAGGCTCCAAAGAAGAAGAATTCACTACTTCTCAAGGCTGTCTATTACTGTGTCACACAATTCTTATGGTAAAAAAGTTCTTCCTAGTGTTTAGGCGGAATTTCTTGTAATTTGAATTCATTGGTTGACGTTTTAGTCTCTGGAGTAGCCAAAAACAAGCTTGCGCCATCTTCTCCATGATATCCTTCCAAGTACTTAAAGATGGCTATCACACCACTTCTAAGGCCATTTCCCCATGGGGTATTTAAAACAGTGCAGTACGTCCTCCACGGAGGATGTCTGCACCTTGGAGCGGACTGGGTTCAGACTACTTATCTTAGATCCACACCTCAGTCTGCTCTGGAATGACCCCAAGTGGTCCTCCAGTGTGCTTTTGAAAGACCTGATTTTTCCGGTCTTTCAAAAGCACAGAGCACACCACTGCAAGCCTGCTCCCTTATGCAGATTTGCAGGCTCGCACCAATGTGTGCCTGCGATCTGCCAAAGGCAGGCTTTAGGCTGGTGAGCTTCACTGGTTGGTCGAGACCCACGACCAACTGGAAGCTGCCATTTTGGATGCTGGAGCAGTGCGGATTGATGACCACGCACTGCTCCTCCTCGTCCCAGACCAGACCGGACTGCCAGAAGATCTGGTAAGTAGCAGCACAGGGCGATTCCCGTGTCCTGTGCGGAAATGGCCTAAGTCTTCTCTTCTCAAGGGTAAACACACACAACTCCTTAAGCGATTTCTAATAGAGACAGGTTTCTGGACCTTTAATCATTTTGTTTGGTTATTGATTAATAAATTAAAAGATTTATGTCCTGTCTGTCACACTGATGTCACTGCCTTTCAGAATGGCTAACACATCATGATAAGACAACAGTAAGTCATCAAAAATAGACAATGTCATCATATCTGTGGCTGATAATGAGATATCATTGGATGTCAGATGGCAAATATCAAATATTTGCTGAACACATTCACTGACTGCATGAATATTCAGGTAATATTTGATGAGGATTTCTGAGCACATCCTGATTCAGTTAGTAATACATTCATGTTAACTAAATAACAGCGCAAACCATCTTATGTAAGTCCTTCACCCAAACAAAAATGTTTTATCAGTCTTATGTGTTCCATCTGGTTTAGTACTGTGTGTTTTGTAACTCAACAAGAAGAGCAAGTTAGAGGATTGTTGGGCCCGAGGCCCTCTGGGTAGGCCCTGTGTTACACACTCACACATTTCAGTTCAGCCTGCTTGCACACTAACGAACATATTTTGGAGATTAGTTCATGCTGTTTCGTTGCTAGGTCAGGCTGCCCTGTATGCTACAGTCCTGTGAGAATAGCCAAGGAATGTTAACGATGGGTGCTTCACTCCCCACACCATCTAGTACAATGAGGGGAGAGCACAGCCTGATTAGAGACGGTCTGCTGCCGTTTTGGACAGGTAATGAGATTTAGCCATGAGCCTATCATGCACCTGGCCCATAGGTGCCTCAGTAATTGGCATCCAAGGTGGGATAACCCCTCCTCCTGCCCATTTCGGTATGGTGGATTGATGGGTTGGCAGCTCGTTTTGCCACTCACATACGAAAAGCCTATATAATCTGTTGGAACAAAGAGAACCCTGCTCAGTCGTCCGCTTTGCCTTTCTGACGGAGCCAGAGTATATGTATGCTTGTGTGCCTTTCGTTTTTCTTTTTGCTTCTTCGCTTAATAAACTGCATCCTCAAAGACCAGAACTGGCTTGGTTCTTACCTCCCAGCATCTTGCACTTCGAACCTTGCATGGCCGCCCAAACCAGGGAGGGTCGTGTGCGCTATAAGGATGTTTCACATCCCATCAATGGCTAATAGAATAGAGCTGGGCAGTTGTGGCCCTCTAGAATTTTTTGACTTACAACCTTCATCAGTTGAGTAAACATGGTGAGGGATTATGGGAATTATAGACCAAAAAGGACCTCAGTTGTCCACCCAGTGGTGGCCGATGCCTACTGAGACTGGCAAGGGCAGAGGAGAGTGTCAGCAGAGCTAAGGGGTGACCAGAGATCAAGCCAACTATATCTAACTTCTTCTCCATTTCAAGATCTAGACACACCTTGTGTCTTCCTGTTGGCTGGGATGGGTATTGGGGGTTAGGTGGGCTATCCCCCATTTGTCTAAACAGCAGGACTATTGCTTTGCCCACCACCTCTGTAACTAAAAAATGCTAGCTCTTGTTAGTGTTGGGCAGCCATCAAATCAGCTTTGAATTATATTGATTGTAATGACTGTAAAAATTAAATGCCTCCAAGAGATCTTGTTCTTAACAGCCCTTCTCAGTTCTTGCAGACTCAGGACTGTACCTTCTTTGATGAGGTCCATCCACCTTTTATGTGATCTTCCTTTTTTCCTGCTACCTTTAACTTTTCCCAGCATTCTCATCTTTTCCAATGTCTCACGTGTTCTCAAAATATGCCCAAAGTATGATAGCCATAGTATCGTCATTTGGGCTTCTCATGAGAATTCATTAGAACCTTTGTATGTACTCATATGTAGTCCCTTGAAGCTTTACACACACACACACACACACACACACACACACACACACACCAGCTGAAGATTTATAAATTGTAGGGATGAATCCAGAATTTTCCAAATCCGGATCTGAATATCTGGAAGGTTCTGGGAATCCACGAATCTCAAATTTTGAATCCCTTTTTTAAAAAAAGGTTTAAAAAGCAAGGGAAAGCAAGCACCTCTACTGAAAAGTGTTTTTTGAAGCAGAATTTGACATCTTTGTTTAATGAAAAACAAATTAAATAATAGTTTTCACTTGCAGGAAAACTTTCCAGATCCTGGGTAGGATCCTGCTGGCGATGGGCAGGAGAAGAGTGGGGAGAGCAAGATCATGCTCCCCACAACCTTCTCCCACCCACCCCAGGCAAGATCCCACTGTGGCGGACAGGAGAAGAGTGGGAAGCACAAGATCATGCTCCCCACAACCTTTTCCTTCCCGGCCTGGGCAGGATGCAGCTGCCAGCAGGCAGGAAAAGAATGGGGAGCGTGAGATCACACTCCCTGCAACCTTCTCCTGCCCACCATAGGCAGGATTCTGCTGGCGGAGGGCGGGGAAAGAATGGGGAGCATGAGATCTGTATATTTTGGTTTGTGGTTTCGAAAGATTCGGTTTGTCTATTTTGGTGCGGGGATTCGGATCCAGGAATCTCGAATCTTTGCCGAGGATTAGAGGTTCCAAGGATTTGATTAGCCCATCCCTAATAAATGGATTGATCGGTTGAAGGCAGCTCCCCAAACTGAACCCAAACTCTTAGTCACTGAAATGAATCAGAGATGGGGAGCATGAAATCTCTGGCAGGGAAAACTCTGATTCCTTTAAGTAGTCTGGCCCAAGGTATGTAGTTTCCAGTGATCATGAGTCAGAATTCCTGGATTCCATGCATTCCCATGGACATGCCGCTGGGTCAGTTATATGTCCATAGATGGATATCAGGCATACAACCAGAAAATAACTCCAGTGGGGTTCTAGCCATTATCTCAGCTAAGTTGGGCATTTCACTTGCTAGAGAAGATGACATGTCTCCACTTAACAAATACAGAAGCAAAAAATATGAGTTACTAATCAGTCGAGCATTATTTCCTGTTGCCACAGTGACAGTAGAATTAATGGGAAGGATTTGAAGGACTTCTGTTTAAAAAACCTGTAGGGTCACTGTGAGTTACTGTAATATACCCTTTCCCAACTGTTTGGGAGTTTACTCTTCATTTCCCATTGGCCCTATGGTCTAAGGCTGATGGGGGTTTTGATTCCTCAGACTGGGAAAGGCAAGTGTAGACCAGAGTTTTGAAGGAAACTGTTATGGAAATCGAGTTGTTTATATTTGATTCCTTTTTTTGAGTTAATTAAGTTACATCAGAGTTGTATTGTAATGGGAATAATGGCCCTTTCCGCATCTGGGAAAATAACCGGGCGAAAACGGGACTCACCGGACTTCCTGAATGTCTGGGCGAGTCCGTCAGGATGAGGAGCAGTGTGAGCTCGTCGCTTCGCACTGCTCCGGCATCCAAAATGGCGGCTTCCGGTTGGGGGAGGCTCTCCACCAACCGGAGAAGCTCACCAGCCTAAAGTCCGCCCCCGGCAGATCTGCAGGCACGCACTTGCGCACGCCTGCAAAATCTGCACCAGAGCGTGGCAACAGAGCGACATGGAGTCGCACGCTCCGTGCTTTTTGAAAACCTCTAAAAAGAGGTTTTTAAAAAACATGCTGCATGACCAGTTCCAGTCGCTCCAAACCGGACTGAGATGCGGAACTACAAAAAGTAGTCTGCCCCAGTCCACTCTATGGTGCAGAAGACCTCCGTTGGAGGTCGCTCTGCACCGTTTTAATAGCCCGGTGTGGAAAAGGCCAATGTCACTCCTCTGGTGTTGCTATAACTTTTAAAGTTTTTCACAGTTACTTGGATGAGGCCTAACTAAAAAAAGGAGGAGGAATATCACATGGTTCAAGTGTTGCCTAAAGTTGTGCCTCACGTGGTTGTTGCTAGCTCTGTTAGTTGTTATCTGGGAGGCATTGGGTGGGCTTTAAAAGGTCAATAAGCAGGATAAAAAAGCCTTCAGGACCCACAGATGACACACAGGTTGCACTTTGTACACCCATGCTTTAGAAAGTTATATCTATAACTGTATTTAACTACTTTTGAACATGAAACTATAACTAATTACTTGTGAACATAGCTTTCCAAAATCTGTTGTAGACAGTACTGAGCTAGTATAAAGCTGCTCTCTGTGTTCCTATGAAATTCACCTGAATGTGTTCTAATTAGGAGTCTTTATATTCCATTTATTTCCCCAGTGAAGTATTTCATTTTGGATTTCCTGCGGAATACACCATCACTTTCCTTCTCCGCCTTCTGCCTGAAAGCCCCAGGGAAACCTTTGCTGTGTGGCAGATCACAGATGAGGATTTCCAGCCTCTTCTTGGCATCATTCTTGACCGTAAGTAGGTTCAGAGAACATTCAGTGCTTGTTACCAAGGAAGGGCCTTTGTCATGCTTTCTGTGGACCTTTCGGCCTGGCATCAAATTTGTTTTCTTTTAGATGCCAGGTCACCAACATTTTATTCACTGAAGCAGGGCATGACAACTTGTGACCCTTCAGATTTTGATGAGCTATTGCTCCAGCCATCTCTCAACACTGGCAAGATGATCAGAGCTGATGGGAATTGTTGGCCAGACTGGCAGAGGTTGATAAGAACTGGAGCCCATCAACATCTGGAGGGACACATGCCCACCAGCCTTCCTTTAGAGGATATTAATTGTCGTACTTTTTTAAAAAATAAACTGCTTAGTATTACTGGTGTTTAAATATATGCCTGTATTGTATTTCGGTCTGGTTTTACTGTGCCCGTGGGCCCAAATATGCTCCTGATCCCTGGCACATTAAAAAAAAATACTGGTCTCCAACATCAGATAATAAAAGAAGCACCATTATAGAAGATGGAGCATTTTTTTCCCCTTGCTGCTCCAGATACTAGGACATGAACCAATGGATTCAGAGGTTTTTTGAAACTTTTCCAATCTTCTCCCCTCCCTCAGCCCCAAGGCTGCACAGAAATTGTCAGTTGTGAAAAGATTTTAGATTTTACAACTGTCAAACGGTCTGGTGGTCTTGGGAGTAAGGAGGGAAGGTGTCAGAAAGCTGACAGCTCTCATTTGAGATCTGCAGCCTCTAGCCAGGATCTTCATGAAACATTGGGATGGCGGGGTAGAGGGAGAGGGTTGCAGGAAGTTGTAGGGAAATTTGTGGATGTTTGGCAGCTGACCATCTAGTTTCTGTTTTTCCTACCACTTCCCTCAAATTCCAATCCTGACTAAGTGCCGTGAAAAGACATTCCACTTTCCTCCTCCTCCTCCTCCTCCTCCCTCCAGCTGGTTTGACAGATGAAACATCTTTTCAAAGCCTCTTGTCAGGATTTCTGTGAAAAATTGTAGGGTAGTATTTGGCAGTTGATGACCTTCCTGATGGTAAGAGCAGTTCGACAACAGAATACGCTGCCTCAGAGTGTAGTGGAGTCTCCTTCTTTGTAGATTTTTAAACAAAAGCTGGATGGCCATCTGTCAGGAGTACTTTGGTTGTGTATTCCTGCCGGGCAGAATGGGGTCGGACTTGATGGCCCTTGTGGTCTTTTCCAACACTATGATTCTATGATCTAGTTATGTTTTTCCTGCAACTTCCCACTCTGCAAGTCCCATTCTTTCACAGAAGTCCTGACTAGAGACTATAAAAAAAATTTTGGTTTCCTCCTCTCCCCCATTCATTTGACACCTGAAATGCCTTTTCACCATTTCTCATCAGAACTGGGGTGTCGGGCAGGGAAGTTGCAGGCAAAACAGAATTATCAGATTATCAGCTCCCAAACATCCACAACTTTACCCCAGTTATTTCACAAAAATCCTGCCTAGAGACTGTGAAAAGATCTTCCAGCTTCCTCTCCCCTCCAGCCCACTACCACTGGTCTTGTTACCCGGTATTTTGGGGGTCCTGGGAGGGGCGCCCAAATAACCAAACAAAAACACAAGTTGGGGGAATTAAACTCGAGTACTCTCTCAGCTAAACGGGAGGCAGGGTAACTTTAGCTAGGATCTTTTACCCAATGTATACAGCGTCAGGTCAGAGAGCAGTTAGACAAGCGTTAAAGTAACAAATTCCGTGATTTTTATTAAGAACAAGCAACAAGAAAGACATGTCAAATACTAGCTACCTTAGAAATGGATATGGAGAGTTTCAAGGGAGTGGGTAATACGACACCCGGTCTCGTAGTCCTGGAGAGAAGTGAGGTTCCGGGAGAGAAAGCTCAGTGTGGTTCTCTGAGGGGAGTTTCCTTAGACAATGAGCAGCAAGGCAGGATGGAAGTCCAAAGTAGTCCGAAGACATCCCAAAAGTGGGACCTTTTATAGGGTGGAGTTTACCTACAGGCTATGTTATGCTCGGTGAGAACAAAGGAAATTTGGAGTTGGACAAAGGAGTTGGGAAAGGTCAAGTTTTGCATGATGGGTTAAGCTCTTGAAACAATAGCGTGGCCAGTTCGTTAATGGCCCAACATAAAGAAATGACTTGGCTCTTGGTTGTGGGGCTTTGTGTAGATCCAAGCCGAGCAGAGCCGGTTTTCAGGGAGGTTTTTCCCTAAAGCAACGGAGGGGCTTAAATTGCCTGCCTGAATGGGGTTTTGGAATGTACAACCATTAACGGCCGCGCCCCAGACGTGCTTGTCCAGGGGACCTCTGCAAACACGTGGAGTGGGGTGGCAGAGAGAGGTCAAGCAAAGACCAAATTATTTGATACCAAAAGGATATCTGGTGCTCTCACCCAACGTATCATAACCGCAATAACAGTCTGACAGCTAAAATATCTTTTTCAAAGCCTCTAGTCAGGATTTCTGTGAAAGATGCAGGGAGAGATGAGGATGTTTGGCAACTGATGATCTAATTTATGTTTTTCCAGCCATTTCTGTCCCCCCATCACTGACAGAAATCCTGACAAGAGGCTGTGAAAAGACATTTTGGTTTTCTCTCCTCCCCTCAACTGCTTTGACAGCTGAAACATCTTTTTCACAGCTTCTTGGAAGGACAGGAATTGCAGGAAAAAAACAGAAACTAGATCATCAGTTGCTAAACAATGCCAGCTTCCTGCCTTTGGAACTTCCCTTTGCAGCTCTCCACCCAATTTTTCACAGAAATCTGATCTAGAGGATGCAGCTCTTGAATGAGAGCTGTCAAGTGTCCAACAACCTCTCTCCTCTCCTTCAGCCCCAGCTGTTTTGACAGCTGTAACCTATTTTCACAGCTGATGATTTCTGTACAAATTTGGGGGCTGGCAGGAGAAGGGTGGAAGTTGTGGAAAAACAGTACCTAGTTCTTGTCAGCTGGAAAAGCTATGCACCTTTCAATGAAAGCTGCATAGTTTCCAAAGAAAGCTGTGCAGCTTCCTCATCTCAGGAAATAATTCCCATACCTCCTGACAGTGCAGGAAGGAAAGCAGGCGACTTTTTTGTGACCCTCAGTGGGACGAAGAAAATCAAGAATCTAAAAACAAAACTAGCAAAATCAAGAAACTAACAAAATCAAAAATCAAGAAAAGAAAAAGAAACTTTTCCAAGATCTGGAATACATGCCTGCAATATTTTGACATGCACAAGTATTTTTTCCTACAGGCCATTTCATACAAATGTGCCTCTATCACTTGGAAGTTTCATTTTTCATAAAGAATGTCCCTCATCCTATTTTTCTGTTAATTCTCTGGATATAAAGCATCTAAGGTGCAATTGGTAAAAACTGCAACAAGCCTATGCTGTATCCTTTAAAAACTCTGGCTTTATTTGTCTTTTCCCCCCATATAGCCAATAAAAAACCTTGATATATTTTCATCGGGATTATGAAGCTGATGTAGAAGAAGTCACCTTTGACCAACAGGAAGTGAAGAAGATTTTCTATGGTAGTTTTCACAAGGTCCTTATCGAAAGGAGGAGAAATCACATACACAGGATGATTAATATGTCTTGGTTTTGGTTTGGATTTGCTAAATGATGCTTCTAGAAATATTCTTAGGACTTTTGCTAACCTGTTGGTGTTTGTGTATGCTGAAGCACTAATAAATTGAGTGTGTGCATGCGGGGGGAGAGTTGTATCAGCATAATGATGAATTGCTAACTCACCTGTCTGCATGCACTAATTTACTTAAATGTACATAAGTGTATCCAAGAATACATGCAGTAAAGAAACAGAAAGTCTCCAAAGAAAATACTAATAATAATCCAGTGACTCAGATATTAAAAAATGACATGCAAATTAAACTGACATAAGTAGTTGGACCCATATAGCTGCCATACACTGAGTCAGATCATGGTTCCATCAAAAAGCCAGCAGCTTTGCAAGATCTGAGGCCAAGATCTTTCTCAGCTCTGCTGTTTAAGTTCTTTTTAAACTGGAAAGATCACAGTGAGCCTGGGACCTATTGCGAGTGAGATATGCACTCAATTTATCATATATACATCATGCTGTTTAATTTATATGAAATAAATACCCTTTTGTCAGTTGTGGAATCTGAGATAGCTTGCTGAGAATTGCAGTGGTGTATTAATTGGACTGTACTATGCATTTTGTTGTCTTGTAGATGGGAAGGAAGATTTTGGTTGAGTTTCATGCGTTTGGATAGTTAACAAGATTGACGTATGGCAAGGCCAGGGATCAGAAAGGCTGCTTTTGAGGACTATAAGTATCCAAATCCTCAGCCAGCATGGCCATGGGGAATTCTGGGAGTTGTATCCCACAAAGCAACCTTTTAAAACTTTGGGTTATGCTGACACAAATGCTGAAACAAACAGTCACATATTTGAGTTTGTTGGAAACATTTTAGCATCCAGATTTTAGTTCAAAATGTCAAGTCAATTTTTGAATAATTTAAAAAAGAGAGCACTCTGCATCTCTTTGGCATCTCTTCATTTGCAATTAACTAACCAATCAGCCAGTCATTTTCTTTGTCACACGCCTAGTATGAACTTTCCTAGGGCAGGATTTTGCAAACATTGATCTAGTGAGCATTGAATTTTTCACAAAAGCTTACCTGAGGCTACTTGACCAGATGAGCTATAATAGAAATCTTGCCCACCAATATTCCGCTGTAATATAGAGCTGTTGAGCAGTAGCACATACATGCTCTGGCTTGCTCCTTCTGCCACAATGCATTGAATATTAAATCACGGTGTCAGATGCCTAATATCAGAGATGCTATAAGTATTTGCATCTTCACAAAACAACCAATGAATGTTCACTACCTAATTTTTAGGGGAAACAAATTTAACTTTGCTGTGATACCTCCCAAAGGTTGTGCTGCTATTTAGACTTTTATTTAGCTGATCCTTCATTCTTCTATGTCACAACTGACTAGGAGGGGAGGAACTGGTACACATTATGGGGGCCTGTCAGTCCGGAACGGCTCAGGGCCTCATTATGTTGCATGCTTTTGACTTTCTTAATAGCAGCATTTTTTGTCAAATGTTTCTGACATCCAGTGTAAAATCAGTTGTTTTAAAGAAAACAATAATGATTTACCAAATTTGAATTATCCATATAAATATTTTGATTTTTAGCTGATCTGCCAGGGATAGAGATGTAATTCTTCACCAAGTTTCTTCTCAAAAGAAGCAACAAGTAATTTTAAGAAAGTATTGAAAACCATGCAGTTTTTGAAGCCTATTCACAATTTGGGACTTACTCCATGCAAAATTCACACATAGTTGCTTTGCACAGAAAACAGCTTTTTTGTGTATAAGAACCCAGCATTTTCTGCTCAGCAAAAGTTGTTTCCTGTACAGAAAATGTTGTTTTCCATGCAAATCAACTGCGTGCAGATTTTATACAGAATAAATCCCCAACTGTAACATTTGATGCATGGGCCCTTTTCGCATTAAGTCTTCTCGCGCGAGCGGGGGAGGGCGGCTCGTGCAAGAAGCCTTCTCCGGGAGGCTGCCGCTTCCCCCTCCTTCCTTCCGCAGGCGAAGGAACGAGCGGGGAAGCGGCAGCCTCCCGGAGGCGGAGGCGGCTCACGCGTCCGTCCTTTCCCCCCCCCCCGCGCGCACGAGAAAGGAGCCTGTCCCCTCCATCCCCCCTTGCGGGCGCGAGAGAAAGGCGCTCGTCCCGTCCGCCCCCCGCGCACGCGCGAAGCAGGACGTGTCGCGTCCGTCGCGCGAGCGCCCCGCCCCATCCCTTCCTTCCGCAGGGGCGGAGGGAAGGAAGCGCGACCTGGCCGGCTACCGGACACTCCGCACAAGAGGTAAGTGCGCGCGGGCGCCAGGAGCGTTGTGCGAGTGCGGGTGATTTTCGCTTGGAAGCGAAAATCAAAAAACCCGCACTCGCGCTGCTTCAGCCCCGTGAGCCCGGTGGAAGTGGGAGTGCGTCGTGCGGAGCGACGCTCCCACTCCCACGAGGCTCACGGGGCTGTCGCGCGAGAAAAGGCCCGTGCGAAAAGGGCCATGGAAAACAGTTTTTTCTTTGCAGAAAATAACATTTCTGTGTAAAAAAAAAAATCTTTTCCTATGCAAAAAGCCTGGGTTTCTTTGGGATTTGGGATTGCTTAAAATCTGAATCTTTTAAATCTGAATCTTTTTAACTGACATCTGGCCAAAACATACCTTAGAATAGAAAGAAGTAATACCTGAAGACACATAATTTCAGGTTGTGATCATGTGGAGACACTTTTATACTCCTAGTCTGGTTGTCCCTCTTCTAATAAGCAGGGCAAAGGGACTGCTTGCCCACCATTAGACAGCTCTAGTTAAATAAAAGGATTACACAGTTTTTTAAAAAATGAATGTATTTTAAAACTGGAATGTATGGGGAGAAAACTGATTTGTTTGCAGGGGATGCACTCCTTATTGGTCTCCTAAGGGGGGCAAATGTGAACCCCCAGCCTCTTACAGTTGCCCACCCCTAATATAAAGTTTTGTATATCAAAACCAGAGCCTTGACTTTAGCTCAGAAGCCGGCTGGAAGATCATACTGCTCCTGGAGACAGCTGGAACCATAACTTTTAAAATTAGTTTTTAATAGCAATTCATTCTAGTGTTTATACCACCCCACCCCCCAAAATTTGTGACCATCAGTCAGGGATCAGAAATTATTGTGGGTGGGGGGCAAGATTAACTTCCACAGCTGACTGCACAGCTGGACTTTCAGGCAAAAGCCATTCCTCCTAAAGGAAATGACCAGATGTCTACTTCCTTTTCGCACATCCAGGTTTTTCTGTGAATTTTCAGCCAATTTTTGATATTGACATTTTTTAGAATGAAAAGTGTTTGGGAGAATCTGAGGGCTGGCAGGGCTTTGTACCAGTTGTTAAAGGACTCTTTTAAAGGTCTGGAGGCTTGAAGATAAAAAAATTGATTGGAGACTATATGCAGTCCATGGGATACACTTTCCCCATCCTCTACCATAAACATGACCAAAAATTAGTAACACATTGTGTTACCTTTTTTTTAATGTCTTTTTTTTGAAAAATGGGAACAGAATGACATAACATTAAAAGAATTCTCTTCAAAACACCTAAGAATTTCCTTTAAAAGTAACAAAAGTAATGTGGAAACACTACTTATTACACAAAGATCATTATGACATTATAATTCACCACTAAGCATCATAACACTGTTTCCACTCACACTATTTTTGAAACTTTAAAATCCTTATCTCTTTGTTTCCAAAAAGCAGTGCAAACACTATGCAGCACTTTTTCTCCTTTTGGATATAGATATATAGATATCCCAAAAGGAGAAAAAAGAAGTGCTGCACTGTATGCACACACACGCACATACACATACTGTGCAGCACTTCTTTTTCTCCTCCCCAAAAGGAGATATGTATGAGTGTGTATGTGTATGTGTGTAAAAATCACAAAGACAGAAGAGATCACGAGAGCCATAACGTCCAACCCCTGCTGTGCAGGAATATACCGTCAAAGCATTCCTGACAGATGGCCATCCAAGCTCTGTTTAAAAACCTCTAAAGAGGGAGGTTTCAGCACACTCTCAGGCAATGAATTCCACTGTTCAAGAGCTCTCACCATCCGGAATGTTTAGATGGCATCTCTTTTCCTCAACTTTGAATTCATTGCTCCATGTCCTAGTCTCTGGAGCATTAGAGAACAGGCTTGTACCATGCTCCATGTGACATCCCTTCATATATTTAAACATAGCTATCATGTCACCTCTTAACATTCTCTTCTACAGGTTAAACATACCCAACTCCTTAAGCCACCCTCAAAAGGAGTGAAGGAGATGTATATGTACATGTATACTCTCTCCGGAATGTTTTCTTGGAGGTTTTATCTTATTCTTGTTTTTTTCCACTCTGTGTGGTCCTTCCCTCCCCTCGCCACGCTTTTGCTCTCATTTTTTAAAAATGTTTTGTGGTTTATTTATAAGCCACATCCATGGGTTGAATCTACCAAGTCCAAAGCCATTAACAAAATAAGAGCAATAAAACTAAAAATGCAATAATATCATAAAACCTTATAATCCAAGAATACAAAAAACAATACATTGAAATATCCAAGATACAAAAGTCACAGCAGTTTAAAAAAATGGCATGATTAATGAAACACATTTGCAGTGTTCAATATTTCATTCTTTCAGGTTTAATGCTGAATGTTGATTTTAAAAAAGGGCCTCCAAACTGCCTTGAAAGCTTTCCCATAAATAAATAAATAAATAATGCCAACACTATCAGTGCCATTATGCATCTGAGGTGCCCCTTTTTCATTTATCTCACTGACAAGGAAACCTTTGGTTTTTGAAAGACCTCATAATGCCAGCCATTGATCCTTTATCCACTTTTTCAACTCTGTTTATATGATTGACTCCTGCAGTGGGGTTGGGTTGCTTCTACCATTTATTCTTGGCTCTTTCCTCTCTGCTTCTGCACATTAATGATGTGAGCTGAGAGTATCGTCGCTCAAGGCTCCAAATTTGGCCAACAGCCTATAATTTAAAGAGACAGGACTCAGCATACCAGGACTGTTTGCAAGCTTAGGTGGATCTTAATGGTGAATTATTTAATGATGGATTGAAGCCAGTTCGTTCTCATCTTACTGTTCTGAATAGTTTTGGAGATGTCTTATCTTTTTCTGTGCCTGCATAACAGAACTGGCAGGCTTTCATCAATAGGAGATGAGGATTGCTTTGTTCTGTCCCTCTTCCCTTCTCTTATTTCCAGTTTGTTCCTCTCTCTGCCTGGAACAAGTGCTCTTTTTCTGTCCAATTTCCAGTTCCCTTTTCTGCTTTCAGCCCCTACTCTGACTGCCTCTCTTTGCAAAATGTTCCTTTGACCACCATAATTCTTGCCTTTGCAACATGACTCCTGGATCACCAGAAACCTCTCTTTCCCATACCAAGGGGTGGAAAGAAATTTTGTTGTACTCATTAGTTCTGAAAAAAGAGTAAAGTTTGCCTACCTCCTCTGGACTTGTAAGAAATGGTGTGTCCATACCTTGAGTATAGCTGCAGCTTAAAGGGTCTGTCTGAGAAGAAAAGTACTAACAAAATGTTGATCAGTAAGATTAAAACAGATATTTTCACATCCTTAATCCAATCTCACAAAGCTAATCCTTCATTGGTTCCTGAATAGAATCAAGACGGCAACATATATTCATAAGTATTCAGTGTCTCCTTGTACAAGACCTCCTCTTCACAATCAATACAGCTTCACAGTGCTGGTGAGCAGTTCCACAGTCATTTAGTGGCCAAAGGAGAGTGTGAGATGGCCATTTAATGTCTTGGAGAGGGCAGAGTTTCGTTGGGGAGCATCTGGCTGCAGTTCTATAACTGGAAGAAAAGAGTAGCTCTTGCTTTCCTCGACCTCCTGTGTAATCTACCCATTTTTCCCCAGCTGCAGATGTTCATCTGGATACCATCTGTCTGCCCCCTATGCTTCTCAATGGCTGCTAAATTGCTGTGGGAGGTGTTCATGAGTACTGAAAGCTGCTTGGCCTGGGGGCTAAGTATGGGGAAATAAACCCCGTGTAAGTACACTCACATAGCATGATGATTCTCCAGCATTATGTAGGACTGTGGTCCATGTTCTCTTATATACTCTTTTCCTACACATCTTGCCCTGTAATCCTATGCACATTTGCTGAAAAACAGCTGTGTGTTTCCTGGGGCCTGTTCCCAAGTGAACATTCATAGAGCTGCTGCCTTAATAAAAGTGTATCAATATGGGGAGATTTGCTTTGTAGAGGAGAACCATTCAAAGTGGAAGTGCAAGTAAAAGTCCTCAGCTTCTCCTATGCGGCAAACCTGGAAGAGTCAGAACTCAAAAAAGTTACTTTTTGAAGCCTATAACCCCCAGAATTTCTTTCCATCTGTGCTTCCCACAGAAGCACTAAAAGTAGGAAGTCATATTTAGGGCTGGTGTGGTCCTAGTGGTTTGAGCATTGGACCACGGATCTGGAAAACAGAGTTCGATTCCTCTCTTGGCCATGTAAACCCGACAGATGACCTTAAGTATATCATATATTATCAGTCCCGGAAAATCCCTTGATAGGATCACTTTAGGATCACCAAAAGCCAGAAATTACTTGAAGAGTAAAAACAACAACAATAGCTTTTCCATTGGGACTTCCTTTATTCTTCCTTCATTTCCTGTGTTTATTCTTCTAGGCCTTGTCTCCTGGGCTCAGAGCCAGTCTAAAATATTTTGCTGCATGAAAGAAAGGACAAGATGGCACTCCTGCTCTTCCACATTCTAGAATGGATAGGAATACTGAATGATTCTTGCTTCATTGGTCACAAGGATCTGTCCTTTGTAGCATCTATAGGCAGCAGGCCAGTTTAGGGGTTATAAGAGGGCCACATGGCACCCACTTCTCTTCTCCAACATCATGCTGGCTCTTCCCAACTTCTGACACTTGAGCTGACCATCTTATTCTGCCTAATGGGAGGGCCAACCCCAATTGGACTTAGGATCTAGCAGAAGTGAATTCTATTTATATTAATATGCATTCTTTGTGCATGACAGCACTTTCCCCCCTACTATGATGGCTCCAAACCCATATTTCAGAGCACTGTCCCAAACAGCTGCCACTAAATCTTTTGGGGAAAAAATGTCTCAGGGCACCTGAAAGACCATCAAGTTTTATTTGGCATTAATATGTAAGGCCATTTCCTCACTACCCTGTTATAATGCTATTATTCCACTTTCAACATCCTGAGGAATTCTGGGGTTTGCAGTTTATGGGGACCAAATAGCTCTCTGGATGAGGATTCTAAATGCCCCTCCATAAACTGAAAACCCCAGGATTCCATACAATGTTGAAAGTGGAATAATAGCACTATAACAGTGTAGTGAGGAAATGGCCTGAAGAACTTGCTTGCTTTTGATGCAACAGGCTAATGTGGCCATCTCCATCTAAATCTTTTTGAGTAACAGAGATAATCAGGGTTTCCTCCATTCCCAGTTTATTTCTTTCAGGCAACCCAAACAGATGAGATGAGTAAGAAAAGGTCTTGCAGAAATATCCTTAGAACATAATCATTTGTTGGCTCAAGATGTAGTTGAATACTTTTCTTTAAAAAACTTCTAATAAGAAAACCCTGCTCTTTGAACTAAAATAGATTTTTCTAGAGTGTTGCTGAATGAGTCTCCATTTTATCCCTTATTTGCCCCATAACCTCCACTAGTGATGTATAAACCAAAAACAATCTCTCTCCCTCATATGTTTCAGCAGATCAGCTCTTATCCACTCTGTCATTTGCAGAGCAATTTTTCCAGCTCCTCCCCCATACACACACACTAGCAGATTTTAGGAGGTCAATAATGCACAAAGCAATGCACATTTTTGAACAAGACATTGCTCATTTACAGCCACTAATATGCTTTTGTATGTGTAAAAATGTGTTTCTTCTCCCACCTCATTCATTTGCATTCATTTTGTCATCATCCCTTTTAAAATAGTGTAGTATTTTCCATTGACATATATAGAAATATTACCACAAATTTTGAGGATGGGGGAATCCTTTGTGCCTATCCTCAGATTCCTTTGAGACAGATCAATCCTGCAGAACAAGGATATGCTCCTCCCTCCAAATTTAGAACAAGAAAAATCTGGTACTAGTGGATTCTGTGCTGGATTTCACCAGTATCTCTAACTACCACCACTCAGGCCAAAATCCTGTATGTAGGACATCAGGCTGAAGCCTAGTTTACACAATCAGTAGATGAACTTTGTGTGTGTTAACAGGGAAATGTCCAATTGCAGCATTCTTCCTACAGTCTGCAAGGATAAAGTCCAAGAGGATGGCTATACCACTCAAACTGCTTGGGCCAATTAAATCCAAATTCCTCATATCAGCTTCCCCCAGCAAGTATTCTGGTTACTGAAGTTTGAGCCCATCTCTTCTCAGTCCTAGGCTGCTCTACTGGAACTCACAGACACTGGTATGGCTCATCATTACAAACAATGCTGCACATGTTGTTTCGACCAGGTTCAGAAGTCTTTGATTGCATAACATTGCACTGAATGCTCCTCTGTCAAGGTGCAGCGTGCTGTAACTATTTTTGTCTGTTGAGCAGGTGCACGTATCGGTGAACCATTCCAAGGTCAAACTCTATATTGACTGCAAGAAAACAGCAGAGAAACCACTCGGAACTTCAGAGACCATCTCGACAGCTGGGTTTGTCATGCTAGGGAAGCTGACGAGAACACGAGGGCCACGGAGTGGATCAGCAGCAGTAAGTCTTCTCCATGTACACTTCCTGTAAAAAGTCTATCCTTGGCTCAAAATAGAAGGTACATTTTACAGCAGAGGATAGTCATGTGTGGTCGCCCAGAAGTTGCTGAACTCGTGGCATCCTTTATCATCACCCCTTGCTGGCTAGGTCAGATGGGAACTGTAATCCAGCAACATCTGGAATGCTACAAGTGGTCCGCCTCTGCTTTTTGAGTGGAAGGTGAGGGTGGAAGTAAGAGTAATGATGCCGTAAGGAAAGGTGAGGCCTGTTCATCATGTTCCTTTCCAAAATGTGGAAGTTGCTTTGTTGTTTGGGGATTCTGGGTGTTGTAGTCCAATAATGAAATCTTTCCAAGCTCTTCTCTCTTCTTAATTGTTGCAGCTAAGTCTTCTGTGAACATGCCTCCAGGACTGTTGAGAATGGCTTTTGCATGGCGGGTAGGCAGTGTCACCTATAAGACCCCTGAGTTTGTAGGGTAGTTCTGCTGCTCTCAGTTGCATTGTTTTCATTTTACAGCACTAGGAGTTAGTTCTCCAAGTTTCAAGATTTTGTCTTCATTCTGGATCCCCAGGGGTAGATGTTATATTTGAGAAAACAGATACCAAAGCAAGGAAGCAATGAGTTTCTCCCATGCCTTGCGTCGTCTCTGATAATTGAAATTAACATTCTCTTTTTCCATGATTTTTTAACCATTTCTCTATCTTCCTGTGCGCAATGGCCATACATGGTAGCATTGCAACCATTCTCTTGGCTCCAGCTTTGCTGCACGTCTGACTTCCTGCACAGCTCCTAGCCTACACACAACTTTGAGCAAAACCTGTGTAAGCCTTGGTCTATTGATAGATCATAGCAGTTTCTTTTTTTTCATTTGTAAGTTTCTTCTGATAACTTCTGTATTAGTTCCTAATTCTTTAAACACACACACAAACTCATACTATTTTAGATGCATTTCCCCCCAGAATACAGATATATGAATACATTTTACCCTAACAGATATTTTTAATTGGTATGCCTTTTATCTTAAAAAATACACACTTTATGCCTTTCTAACCTAAAAACAAGCATTTTGACCAGAACTCAGAAAAGTTACTTTTTCAGACAACTCCCAGAATTGCATGCACATAATGATCAATGGGCATGAAGGCTGGAGGACTGTGGCCACTCCAGTCCAAGAAGGCAATTTTTTCCCCTGGTTTTGGTGAATGTTTTCGAGCTCAGAACAGTATTGCATAATCCACAGAAGTACAAATACAGAAAGATAACTTGTGTTCTGATCTGTGTTTTTCTCCAGGAAGCATGAGTCAGGCTGGTTAACTTAAAAATGCAGACTTTATAAAGTCCTCAAGCATCCCTAGCACGTGACTGTATATATAACTTCTATGCCCTGCATATATAGGACATGATCAAAATACAGAACACACAGGAAAGCCTACACACATCTTGTCTCTGGGCAGCTTCCAGCCATCAGATCATAATCCAACAATGGCAAATAACCTCTTCTGGCTTACCCACTCCCACAAACATGACAGAAATTTCATTCACCCGTGCACCAGTCACTGGCAGAATAGACCTCTTTCTCCCAGTGTACCTGATGCCTGATGATATAGGTTTGGGGAAGACGTGCAATCATGGCAAGGGTATCACAACCCATGACTAAGGCTGTTTTCGCACCTTGCCTGATCCCATTATCCTCCTGTCACGATCCTGGCAGTGCCTTTGCCAGGAAGGGAGCACGATGGGAATACTCCCCTCTTCACCCAGCTGGATTCCTCTGAAAGGGAGTGTGAGTGACATGCACTTGCCTTCAACAGTGCAGACAGGCTCTTTCCCATGCTGCACTGGGGAAAGAAGTGCCTCCATTGCACTTCTGGCCCTTCTGCATGGCCTGGAAGGATGGGAATGGATTTATTCCATTAAGCAAATATCTCGAAATCAAAATGGTTGGGAATGGGATGGCAATGGGACCTTGATGATGACCCATGGATTGCAGCAATCTTGTCGCCATCGCAGGACTGCGATGCCATGCAGAAATGGCCTAAGTAGGCAATCACAAATGCTAAACAGTTAGTTGTTATTGTATCTTCAAGTTGTTTCTGACTTATAGAGACCCTAAGGTGAATCTATCATGGAGGTTTTCTGTGGCTGAGAGTATGAGATGTGCCAAAGGTCATCCTGGGGGTATCCATGGCTGAGCAGGGAATTGAACCATCATCTTCCAGGTCATAGTCCAGTGCTCAAAACACTCCACCACATTGGCTCTATGGGTGAATAAATCTAGGTAGCTGTTTCAAATTCACAATGACGACTTAACCACAATTATGGCACTCTTGCCACAATCGTAACTCCTCTCCCAACCTACTTTACTAGGCATCGGCTGCATGGAAAGAAGGAGGTTCATTCTGTTAGTGATTGGAGCATAGTTGAATAATGTTTTTGTCAGATTTTGGGGAGGGGAGTCGAGCTAGGAGAGATCACAGTTAAGTATCTACCTAAGTAGCTGATATCTGAATACTTTTCTAAATATACAAGCATCCTATATTATATAACACCACTTCCCCAAAAGCACAGTGGATTATATCCAGATAAATAAATCTGAGGATCATTTAAATGCAAACCTTCATGGTCATTCTCTTAAAGAGTAATGGGAAAACCCCACCTTGCTTCTTGTCTTTAAAAACAATGGTCTTGATTAAAGTTAGGGGTCCTTGGATACAAGCCCATCAGTGATCATCATGGGGCCATCACTAACCAGATCTTGTTATCGTTCACTTTTGAAATAGCTTCCCTAATAGAAGATGCACACAGGAACTCTGAGCTGGGCTTCATCTCTGTTTGTCTGTATCTATCAGTTGTGGGATGAAACAGAAACAGGCTAAGCTTCAAGCAAGCTTTTTCCTTGCTAGTTCTCCCCCCCCCAAAAAAATGCTGTCATTCACAGTGATAGCTGCTTTGCTGGATCTTGGGAGGAAAGTCTCAGTTTTTTCTCCCCTTTTCTTGAATCTGTTATATATGAGTATCTTTGGGGGAGACATTTTTAATAAGTTTAAATAACTGGGGGGGAAATAATTAATGAACACCCTAGGTTTCCATTGCCACCCATCGCTTTTCAAATATTCTCCGTTTCTCAAAAGCGATGTCCCAAGACAGATAGGCAGACTGCCTCATTACTGGGCTATCATCTTGCTTTATTTCACTGGATGTATCTTTTAAGATGTCAGTTTGATCTGTGGAGCTTATTTCAAGTCCATTTGCTGCTTGGCATTTGCCTTCCCTAAATCAATCTATTCATTTATACTGAAATGCATAGCACCCCTGCACTTGTCTGGGATATGTGATTGGATAAAAAGAGCAAAAAATTGGTGGAGGGAAGAATCTAGCTACACCTTGGAGACCAACTGATTTATTTTAGCATGAACTTTCAGAGATATCAGCCTGCTTCTTCAAACCCACTGATGAAGTGATATTTAAGCCACGGGGTCTTTAAGCACAGTTGCATCGTTATGGGAGTAGGATAGAGTGTAATAGCCTACAGAAAGAAGCAAATGGTGAGCCTGGCCATAAATCTTCAAAGAGTTGTGTAGAGATGATACAGTTCTTTCAAACGACTTGTCTAGTAGTACGAATGTGTGAAAGCAATAAATCTGCTCACCACAGTTGGGTTTCCTTGGAGTCAAAACTTTCTCTGGTTGGATAGAGATATTTATGTTGCATGCCATGAGATGTTTCTGTCATAGGGATAGGCACACTGTGTTTGGCTCCATTCATGATCAAAAGTTGCTGGAAAGTGGGGAGGGTGGATTGTCTGTTTTCTAGGAGTTTCCTTCAGTCTCACCACCCTAACTGGTGAGGTCTTGGGAGACAGCCTACTCAGTGACTGCTCCCATGTTACCCTGCTTGCTGGGGGTCCCTTAGAGGGATTCCCAACGCCTGTCAAAATTATCACTTGTGGGGAAAATCAGCTATGAACACTGCTTTAGCAATGCAAAGAGGGCAGGGTAATTAAGGATCTCTTAGCCCAGCTTTTACAGAGTTGGATCACAGAGAATCAGGCTAACTGTTCAAATTTAAGTATTTTATTGGAATAGATGTTTGAATCCATACAATCACTCAGCCACACTCACTCCCACAAGCATGCAAGACTATAGAAATTTAGAAAGAGGTGAAAATTAAGAGGGAGAGAGAGATGAGGGTTTGGGGGTAATACTATACCAATCCAGAAGTCTTTGGCTGGGAAAAGACAAGCGAAAAGCTCATCTCAGCCTCTCCCCCGGAGACTGAGGGGAGCTTTTCCACTGGCAGAAGCATTGTTACGAGTCTGGGAGAACTCCTCCTCCTCCCCCTCCTCCGAAAATGGAAGAGAAAAAGGGGTCCTAGTTATAGTGGTGAACAGAGCAAAAAAAAAAAAAAAAAATGTCCTGGGGACCAAATGGCTGCATTTTTATGAAGATGGATTTCAGCTTTGTAGTTCAAAGAAAATACAGTCAGGCATCCTTGTAGTTTCCTGCAAGATGAGTTTCTCATCTAAGGATGCATGCTTCCAAAGTGTAACATTCCTGGCTGTTTGAAATGTTAATTTGATCCCAGAGACCTCCCGTCTCCTGTTAGCACCATCACTGCTGAAAATCCATTCAAATGGCCTATGTGAACCATTTGCAAGATTCACCTAGAATGCGTGACAGAAAACAGGGCTACCCTTTGATCTGTTTCCATAGTTCTACTGCCTATGTATCCTTCCAGTAGATCTCTATGGCTCACTAGGTTTGATATAAAGTAATAATGATTCTCAGGACATAGCATGTAGGTGAGGTAAGTGAGGTAACACCAAGCTATGGAACACCTTTCCATGGGAGGTCTGGTTTCCCCCACCCCAATTTTTTCTGGCAGGTGAAGACATTTCTACTCAGGCAGGCCTTTGAATTTTAAAGATGGAGCTGTTTTGTGTGTGTGTAGAGCCAACATGGTGTAGTTGCATGAGTGTTGGACTACAACCCTGCATACCAGGGCTCAATCCCCTGCCCAGCCATGGAAACCTACTGGGTGACCTTGTGTATTTCACACACTCTCAGCCTCACAAAACCCTGTGATAGGTTTGCTGTAGGGTCTCCATAAGTCAGAAATGACTCGAAGGGACCGAACAAGAACAACATGTGTGTGTGTGTGAAATGGTATGCTGTATTTTTTAAAATATTTTATGTGAAAATTATGCTTTAAATATGTTTTAACTATTTTTATGATTTTTTTTAAAAAATAATATTGTTTAATTCTTTTAAAACTTTTGTAAATGAATGTTTTAGCATAATCCATTTTTAAAATTATTATAACACATCTTAAGTCCTATTTCAGGAGAAAGCCAGGGTATAAATTCTATAGATAGGCAGATAGATAGATAGAGTTATGTATCTATTCTATTTATTTAATTTATACCCTGGTTTTCTCCCACCAAGGTACTCAGGATAGCTTACAACAATTTAAAACACTATATAATTATAATACTGTTAACACATATTTACTGGTGCTGCTGACATGTGCATTATAGCATTAGCTCCTGGGAGCTGTAGTTTGGTTTGGTGTAGTTGTGGTTTAGAATTCTTCATTTCACAGTGGTTGAGGTCCTACACCAAAATGTGATTTTTATGCTCATGGATTTATGCTGTACAACACCACATCATTAGTGAATGGTGATGTGCAATCAAATGCACAATAGGCATCTACATGCTCACTGTGCACCAAATATACAATGAACTCTATACTCGGCACACACAACTCCTGACATGAATGCAGTTTTCCACATTGGACCAAAATGTCCAGTGGTTTCCATCAGTGAACTTTCGTATGCAAAAGGTACCAACAGGATTCTGGTCATTTCACCTTATTAGGAGCTTTTGCTTCTCCTACAGAGTATTTACACACTTTTCAGTATATCTTACCATTTTCAATACTTTGCATTGATTTAGCATGGCTGTAATAATCATTTCTGACATACACAACGAATTTGCAAGAAACAGTCAAGGCTGGTGGAAAGTTGCTTGGAATCTCATCCTCCCATACTCTCCATCACAACCCCACACAGAGATCAAACACACCTGGAAGCAAGGGATAGTTTGACATATAGTATACAGAATGGGAAACTGCATAAATGTTGAAACAGGTCTTCCTTTGTAGAAGATTGAAAGTTCTTTGCTTCATATTTGTCAATTTGTATCTAGCTAGAGGTTTTTAGAGTTCACAATTTTCATTGCCTGGTTTTCCAAAGTGGCAAATAACAGTTTTGTTCAGTAGATGTATTGGGTCAAGCTGAGATATCAGCCCCAACTCACCTTCCAAGTAGGTCATGGAGATGGATTGGGCCCTGAACCCAAATAGGAAGAAGACAGATACGCACTTTTGATCAAGAGGGACTAACTTTCTAAACCCAGCTTTCAGCCCAGCTGCATAGCAAGAGTCTGTCAGATACACAAGCTTTATTTGGCAGCATCAGTAAATTGACAGAACTTGCTTATAGAACATCAGCAGAGAGAAAATGTGCACGAGTGAAAGCTGCTTAAGATAAATTGCAAGTCAAGAGAACAGGGTCTACATGAGCATTCTAGCATAAATGTCATCATTTCTATAAACAAATAGATGTTCTCAGCGTAGGACAGCCAGTTTCAAAATTGTTCTTGCTATGTTATCTGTGACGTTAACTCTGGACACAGTTCTTGCAGTCTCAGTCAGCAAGAAGCCAATAAAACAGACTCAAAATGGATTCAAAAGATTTTCAATGCACGGAATGACTTGTTTAGAGTAGCTTAGGAACTCAGAAATAAAAAACTAAATGCTTGAAAAGACTTTTGCATCCAACAGACACAGCAACATCCACATTTCCCTTTTGATTCGCTTAAGCTTTCAAATTTCAAGAAATGTATATTCTAGGAGAATAAGCATGCTTCTTTCTAGTTATTTATATATTTATTATGTAAAGCAATTAGATGATGCATTGACATGCTCTCCTTGTAGAAAGACATCATCTCACATAAACTTATCCAGTCTTGGAATATTGTCTTTCATTGATATTGCACAGTCTAGGTATTCATCTTCTTATAAGGCAGTTTATATGAAACATGACACTTACAGTATATTTCTGGTACTTTTGTGCTACATTTCTTCTCTGAGGCATTAGACCTCTCACATGTCATCTTTTGAGGCATTTCACTTCTCATACAGAGCATTTATATATTTCTTGGGATATATTAGCATTTCAGCATTTTCAATATATTGCAGTTTTCAGGATCACTGTAATCCTTGGCTTGATTGGCATCTGATTGGAAAGTTTTATCACTATAAACCAACATTTGTATTCTCAGGAGAGGAGGGAAGATGTTGCTATGCCATTGAGGCAATTGTATAAGTGGAGCTAGCAGTGTGGCCATTGTGCAGTGTTGTCCCTGTGTTTCAACATGTCCTGGTGTACAACATGTCCTTTTATGCAGTGTGTCTCAATGCTATATATGTTCTCTTCCCCATTGCTTGGGGGTGGAGCCTGCTGTCCCCTCACCCATCCAAATTAATAATCCTCAGGGATGATATCTTCCCCAAGAACACTTGGAAAGAGAAAAAGTTTCCAGTCAAAGCATTGGGTGGGTACATGTTGGGAGATAAAAGAAAATATATGGGAGACAGAGATGTAAATAGTACTTGTCCATTTTTTCATCTATGGTGAGAAAGGGTATCTCAGCATATCAAGACACCCTATTGAGGAAAAGGACAATTACTGCAATGGGGGTGTTTTGGGTCTTTTGCATTCCCTCCCCCTCCTTTTTTTTTTTTTTTGTGCAAAAACTCTTATCTGTGCCCAGAAACTTGCCTCTTGGGGGAAAAAACAATTGGTGCCTGATGCGCATTGGAACTGATGCAGCGCAGACCGCTTTGTGTTTCATTTCTTGTGTTCTTTGGGCCCATTGTACAATAGTCACTTTGCTGGCTCTGCTACATAGATACAGACTGTATCTATTGGAGACAAGTATTGTGGAATTGCCCGATTCTAATTCCTGCAGATGTTAAGTCCATTTAAAAGATGTTATCTTCTCAATAGGATTCTGGCCATAATTTTCTGTGTAAAAATGTAAGATTTTTTGGGGGGGGGGGTGTTTTTTTTTTTTTTTGCAAAAACTCTAATAATGTGCAAAAACTCTAATAATTCCACCCACCAATGAAAAAACTTAGAAACATTTGCATGCAATAATTAAATAAGCTAAAATTGGTGATTTTTCCCTTCCTCATGGAATTATGAGAGTTATTGGCTTATTTATTTTAGGGTGTTTTTTTTTAAAAAAAAATCACTTCCTTTGAATGGCATTAAAGCCAAATGTTTGTTTTATGGATGAAACTAATTATGAAGTAGGCACTGGGCCAATAAGAATTCAGAGTTGGCTGTTCTAGGCCCACTGGCTCAGTTTACATAGGAAGGGTCTTCTATCTCTGTGAATAGTAAGCCCATCAGACATTTTGCTCTGGGGCATTTAAATAATGCAGGCTTTAGTCCCCCTATTCCATTTAATGGTTTGAAAGTGGAATAAGTGAACAAACTCCAGAGTTCTGGGTTGGGGAAAACAAAGACACTAATGATGTTTGCTGCCTCAGTGCGAACATATGAGAGGTTCACAGCAGACAGAAGAATCTTGGCAGATTTGTAGGAAAATGAGATATTGTTCTTCAAAGTGTCATACAGATACTCAGGGAGAAGTGGGTGAGACTATTTACTTGGAAAGATATTGCTTCAAGAAGTTGAAAGTTATAACTCTGTCCTCCTCTCACTTCATCCATCATCTAGACCAGTGGTTCTTCCTTTTGTGGGATCATGGATCCTTCTATACCTCTGATGAAATCTATGAACCTCTTTCCCAGAAAAGTGCATATAACCATATGCATACATATTTTTGTATATCATTTCTTGTATTGCTTTGGAAATTGATTTCCTTTACATAGAACAGAATCCAGAACAGAAAAAAAAATCCAGTGAACACATGAAAAGCCTAAATTTTTACCTTAAATCCACTACTAATGAAAAAATTCAAACTGAGAGGAAGGTAAACAAAGAAAAAATCCTATTTACATTCAGTTCATGGACTACCTTAAGCCCTTCCATGGACTCCAGCTTAAGAACTCCTACTTGTCTAAATCATCATGGTTATCACACCAATCATCATCATCATCATCATCATCATCATCATCATCATCATGGCTCTTTCAAACTGCATAGTTATGGTGCTAAGCTTCCACTTTAAACGCCACAATCACATCCTATTGAATCCTGGAATTTGTAGTTTGGTAGGCACAAATTCATTCATTCATTCATTCATTCATTCATTCATTCATTCATTCATTCTCTGCTCTTTATCAAAGACCTCAGGACGGCTCACAAAAAGAATTAAAACAAGTTGCACAATTTATAACAATAAAATAATTAAGTAAACTAAAATATATATTAAACTGCAGCAATAAATTAAAACAGATTTGACAGATTTAAAAAGTTTTTAAAACTATGTACATGGCATTTGGGATAAGTTAACGAGGCCCAAAGACTTTGATGAACAGCCAAGTTTTAACTTGGTGCCTAAATGACAAGAGTGTTAGGACCAGTTGGGTCTCCGGGGCAGGTCATTCCACAGTTGAGGTACCATGACTGAAAGGGTCCTCTCCCACATCTCAATGCTGTGCATTTATCTCACGGGACAAAGGAGGACCTCTGCAACAGATCTGAATCCTCAGGCAGGCACATAAGGGAAGAGGCGTTCTCTGAAGTATTAAGGTTCCAAGCCATTTAGGGCTTTAAATGTCATAACAAGAATACCAGAGCTCCCTGGCAGAGAGGACAGACCATGGCATTAATAAAGTGAAATCAAAGTGCTATAATGTGTAGTGTGAAAGGGTCTGAAGAAGAAGGAGAAAGAGGAGGAGGATCAGTGTTCACATTTTATTATAGAATAAGTGTGCAAACTGGGGAAGAAGCAGCAAATGCAGTTATACCACACCTTTCTTTACTGCCTCCAGCCATCCCAATTGAAACAGATCGTCACTGTTAAAAGCCTTTCTCATAACTGCTGTCTCATTCTCTCTTTCAACCGTAGTTTCAGCTGCAGTCATTTCAGATCATATGCAGCAGCCTGTGGGCTGAAGAGGACCGATGCTGTGATGTCCCAGCACTGGTAAGACTGGACAACTGTCCACTGTTCAGTATGGGGATTTTGTGGTACACTATAGGGCCTAAATACCCTAAATGTACCAGATCCTGTCTGATCTGGGAAGCTAACCTGGGCCATCCCTGGCTAGTATCTGAATAGGAGACTGCCAACAAATACCAGGTGCTGCAGCTTTTAGGTAAGAGGAAGGAACTGGCAAAATCACCTCCGAGTATTCCTTTCCTAAGAAAATCCTATGAAAAATTCATGGGGTCACCATAAGTCAACAGGTGACCTGAGGGCTCACACACAGAGAGTCCCTACAGATCCTAACCCCTACCTCCCATCCCAGCTGCATTTCTTGGAGAAGACATTGGGCTAGGATGCATCAAGGCATAAAACAAACTTTCATTGAGTGAATTGTGGGGTTCTTTCTGACTCCAATGAGAGCTCAAAGGTGTTAAGGGTTAGGGTTAGATCATAATGTACATTACCTGACTGCCTCCCATGAAATTCTAGTGCTCTCCTTCAGACAGGGACCACTGTTTACAACACTTCTACTTCTGGTGTGTCAAAAAACATTTAAAAGAAAACAGCATGGGACATTTTTTGTTTTTTATGGCAAAAAAATCAGTAGATTTTATATGGTACATAATTTGTTGTTTTAGATATATTGTAATTTTATTTGCATTTAAAATTTTATTGTTCCGGTTATAGTGGATTATTTTTGTGAGCCACTGGAATCCCAGTCTCAGAGACAGATGGGATAGAAAACAAACAAACAAACAAACAAACAAACAAGTGTTTCTTTGTTAAAGGATAGAACACATCTCTAATATAGGTTCAGAACCTTGGATAGTTCCTTAAAAGTTCAGTGCACAACCCTGGCCATTTCTGCACTAGCCTGTTATAGCGCTATGATTTCACTTTCAACATCCTATGGAATCCTGGGGTTTGCAGTTTCAGGAAGGGCCGACTGGCCCCTCCTGAAACTGCAAACCCCAGGATTCCATAGGATGTTGAAAGTGGAATCATAGCGCTATAACAGGCTAGTGTGGAAATGGCCACAGAGTAGATTCACCATCACAGTGATGCTGGAGCCACAAGCCTTGACTGGCTTGGAGCCAAGCACCTTCTGCTTACCTTCTGAACCATGTTCTTGTTTTTGAGTGATATGTGTGAATTTGCTTGTGTTTCCTCCCTTGTTTATCTATGAATGTGTCTGTGTATCATTCCTTTCCTCCTGACTTTTAGGGGTGTCATTGCTTATGCAGCTACCCATGCATGAGAGGGAGGTATCAACAGGATGACGCAGCATAGAGTGTTGGTCCAGGACCCTAGAGATGTTCAGATCCTTTGTCAGCCATGAAGCTCACTGAGGACTCTTGTCACTGTCTCTCAACACAGCCTACCTCACAGAATTGTTAGGAGGGTAAATAGCAGGGCAGGCCTGGAATTCATTGGAAGAAAGGCAGGATTTCAATGGTGTTGCCAGGTTTTCAAAACAGCAATAAGAGACAGTAGAAATTCACACCATACATGGTTGGGAATCAGAAAGTCACTATTAACAAGTCTGCATTCTACTTAAACATCAGGTGCAAGTATTGATTCCAGTTAACTTAGTCATGTGTTTCTCCATAAAATTAACATATTGTCCACATTCATAAATTATTTGATTGATCCATTCCTGTCATTAGGAAGGGCCCACACCCCAAAATATGGAAATCTTTTGGCATCTTGTTCACTCCATATAAAAGGAAAAGCTTCCCAATCATCAAACAGGGGATTTCCTTATAATATAATCATGGTTGACAATCAGGAAGTACCTATTAACAAGTTTTCATTCTGCTTAAATATAAGGTGAAAGTATTGATTTCAGTTAACTTAGCCATGTCTGTCTCTGTAAAATTAGCTTATTGTCCACATTCATAAATTGCTTGATGGACTCACTTCTGTCTTTAGGAAGGGCCCATACCCTAAAATATGGATTTTTTTTTTTTTTGGCATCACTAGTAGTAATAGCAATGGTGTTGGTGGTGTAGGTGTGTACATGCACTCACATATCTTTAAATCACCATTTGACTTATGGGGATCCCATCAATTTTGTAGGGTTTTTCCAAGGCATGGACTACCGAGCAGTGGTTTTACCACTGGCTTCCTCTGATATACAGCCTACAGGAATGAGCATTCCATGGTGGTCCCTCATCCAAGTACTAAACAGGCCTGACTCTGCAAAGCTTCCAAGATTAGACAGGATCTGGTATCTTCTGGGTAT
Source organism: Ctenosaura bakeri (assembly GCA_948474755.1). Taxonomy (NCBI): domain Eukaryota; kingdom Metazoa; phylum Chordata; class Lepidosauria; order Squamata; family Iguanidae; genus Ctenosaura; species Ctenosaura bakeri. The sequence goes on from CAOLHI010000130.1 coordinate 881,453, forward strand.
TTAGGCTAGTAATGGTGGTAACAACCAGCAAAGTACCCTAAAAAAAAAAAAAAGGACCATTCCAAAACAACTAGTGAAGACTGAGCACTGCTAGTGATCATGGAACATTCATTGACTGTTGGGTTGGGGACAATGAAACCAAGTGGATGGTGAGACAGAACGAAATCTCTTCTTCACATGGCAATAGTTTATTGCACTTGGTGTTTGCCTATTTAGACTTCCTTTTTTTTTCTTTTCCAATTTCAGAGAGATGAAGAGGTCTGTCCCAGCTTGCTTCCTTCCTGCAGCTGCACTTCTGGGATTCCAGGTCTTCCAGGGCCCCCAGGTCTTCCAGTAAGTTAAGTTTCCACAGAAATTGTCTGACAGTCATTTTGTTAGGGAATGAAGAAAGAGGACCATCCTACCAAGAAGAGAATAGAATGGATGGAAACAGCCAGAAGGTAACCAGAAGGCCAAAGTAAGGTGGAAATGTAAGGGCAAGTTTCAACATCAGTAGTTGTAAATTAGTGCTTGCTTACTTATTTTCAATTAGTGCTTAATGACTGACTGGTTTATATCCAGTATACTCCCACTGACTATGTGGTGTTGGCTAGCTTGCTATATAGTGTTGTTGGATGGACTTTGAACAATAAGAACTATAAACAATAAAGTGTATGTTTGCTTCAGTGCCAGGTTGCTCCATTTAGATGCAGAAATTCTGCTGTCTTCAATGTACTACCGAGTCTAGTTTTTGAACCATAATGGACAGTAGTCTAAGAACCCTAAGACCTAGAGGCCTCATAGATATTGCCAAAAAAAGAGGAAAAAGAGAGCACATATTTGCATAATTGTTCATATGCGCTCTCTCTCTCTCTCTCTCTTTCTCATACACACAAGAGAGAGAGAGAGAGAGATGTTTACAATAGACTCTCAACAGAAATACAATGTTCACCATACTGGGTCAGATTCTGACCTGGTGAAATGTATTGCCTCAGTCTTGCCATCCAGGGCAAGCTGGCATTTTCTGTGAATAATTCACAGAATCATTTTCTGTGAATAATTTTCTGTGAATAATGAATAAAGGGGTGTAACTATGGGGGTAGGAGCAAATGATGGCATTGCCCTCCAAAGAAGAAATCAATAATTTAATGGATTAAAACCACAGTCCTCTGTTTCAAATGCCAGTAGTTCTTGCACCAGTGGAACCTACCTGAAGATTAGTTTGCTCCAAGTTCTACTGATGATGTGAATACTGAAATAAGCAGACCTATGAAAAGTGTGAGTTTTGTCGGGGGCGGGGACAGTGAGAACAAGAAAGACAGGTGTTGTAAAGAAATACAAAGTACATATAGAAAATATTGTAAATATTATGTAATCAAAATGTGTAAACATATGTAACTGGAAACAGGAAACCAATACACAAACAACAAGGATAATGATAATTACAAAATAAGCTCAAGTACAGAGTAACAGAGGTATCACCAAAAATAACAATGATGTCAAAAAACAAAACAAAACCCACACCAGTACTATCACAAGGACTTTTTACTTTTTCAACTATAGCTCCTAGTATCACTCTGCTGGCAGGGGTACCTACTGAATGACTCCAGACAGGACTCATATCTTCCCCCATTGTTATGTATCGTCTTTGAAAAAACTCTGAGAAGGTCTTTGGAAACCATGCAGTTTTCAAAGACTATTTGTAATTCAGAACTTATTCTACATAAAATTTTCATGGCTTTTCTTGCACAGAAAGCAGTATTTTCTGGACAGAAAACATTTTCTGGGCAGAAACTAGAAAAGAAAATTATGTCGCCTTCACAAAGGAAAAAAAAAAGTCCCACATGTGAATTTTGCCCAGCAGAAGTCTTGAACTGCAAAGATTCTTACCAGTCCAGGATTCTTCTGGTCAGGATTTCCTGACACATGATAAATATTTGTTCTGACCATTTCTCAAACATTTTAAGTGTTTAGCTTGTATATGCAATGTAACAAAGGCAACAAAATCTAATTTTCCAAAATATTTTCATTTTCAAATATTCTTTCTGTCTTTAAGTTAAAATGCTGGTACAGAAAGTGTACAGGCTCAGAGCTTTCTTCTAGCCATTTTCATTGCAAGTGAATGGAATACAAATTAGCCTGACTGGCAAAGCCAGAAGCACTCTGAGAAATGAGAATGTAGCTCCATTACGGTAATAAGATGTTTTCCCGTGTTCACCTTTAACAGACTTCCCTGCTTCTAACTTACATGAGGTATGACAAATAAGATATATTTAATGCAGAGAGTGCTGCTCTCTGTTGGGAGGAAAAGTAGGTTGGCTAGTTAGCAAAAGGAGCTTTCAGTTTATTCCTCACCACACTGCCAAAGTCAGGTCAGGTTCAGTGAGGCTGCAACATCAGATCCTTTAATTTGAAGTGGATGAAATTGTCTTTTTACCCTTTTTGACCACATTTTTATTCCAAGCATGAGTTCATTCCATCACATTTCTGTATCAATCCATGATTTTTCTAAAAAAAAAAAATCCACATGAAAATAGGCATAGATTTTTTATAGTGTAAGTTCCCTAATATCCATACTGTTTTGTAAGTACTTTCCAGTAATATATGGGGGGAGGGGTTACATTGTTTTCCATCATTTTGGATGCAATTTTATCTATTCAGTACATTTTTAATCACAAAACTGCATCACAAAATGTGAAGTACGGAAATTACAGCATAATTGCATTCCATTTTCTATGTTAGTTGAGAATCTGCAGAATAAGTTAGTTTATATTAAAAAGTGAAGCTAATGAACCATGTGGACTATGAGAATTTTGCAGCTATACCTACATTTGTTACGTGGAACATGGACAGCTTACTAAAATTTGGTCATACTGTTGGGCAGGTTAGGGGACTATATGTTTAGCATGGAGAAGAGAAGACTGAGAGGTAACATGATACCTATCCTTACATATCTAGAGGGATGTCATGTAGAAGACAGAGTCAGCTTGCTTTCTGCGGCACCAGAGACCGGAATATGAACCAAAGGACTCAAATTACAAGAAAAGAAGTTCTGTCTAAGCATTAGGAAGAACTTCTTTACTATAAACACTCTTCAACAATGGAATAATTTGTCTCAGAGGGTGGCTGACTCTTGATCTTTGAAAGTCTTCAAGCAGAGGTTGGATGAGCATCTTTCAGGAATGCTTTGGTTGTGTAATCCTGCATGGCAAGGGTTTGGACCACATGGTCCTTGTGGTCCCTTTCCAACTCCAAGATTCTATGATTCTGTAATTGCCAGAATTCTGCTCCCACCATAGCCAACTTTTCTGAATTCTGACTTTGCGTAAACTTCTTCAAAAGCTAGCAACTTCTCATGTGGATGAGGCCAAGGATGCTTGTAGTTCAAGATCATCTTGTTTTCTTGCTAGTTCCAGGATATTAAAAAACCTTCATCCATCCTAGAACAGTTCTTTTCAACATTCCTAGGTTGGGAACCAATTTTGTGGTTTTGTGACTTCTTCTGCAGGGCAGTCCTGGAAGGAGAGGACCTCAGGGAGAACAAGGCGAGCCTGGTCCCAAGGTGAGTGGTGTGACATTTAAATCAACTAGTGATTCCAAGCTGGAGTAAGTTTGGAGATCAAAGAAGATGAACTAAAAAAAAATGTAGCCCAAAGAAGAACTTTGTGCAATCATCTTCATTAATCTTCATCTTCCTTCGTTTTGTCTGGACACCTTCAGACATCAACCAACTTTTTTTCCCCTGAGAATGAACATTAAGAATCAGCTTATCCAAGGTTGACCTAACCATTAGGCAGAGTGAGGCAACAGGTTGTGAGTATCATGAAAGGACAGTGAATTTTTCTTTGTTTAATTTGTCATTATTGCATTTTTAATAGCAAAGATGGAGAAAGGCACTTGTAGGATTTTCTGCATCATTTGCCAAAGTAACTTGGCTGTCTTTAAGTGCTTTGCAATGTTTCTCTCATCCTTGATGAAAAACAGTGTTGAGAAAGTTATTAACTACAATGATTTATTTTTACATTTTTTTATTTGTTTTTACAATTTGAGATTTTTTTGCAAAAATTTTGCAAAGGTTTTTTTTTCCACAAAAGAGTATGCAAAGCAATGTACTGTGTGCAAAACTATGCAAGATATTGTGAGAAAAAAAACACAAGAGAGAGAAAACTTCAGATGATTTATTCTTGTCTGTTAGAAAATAAAAATAAGTAAAAATGTACATTCTAGTAGTGAGTCTGCAATGGGTTTCATTGTTGCTTTTGTTTTGAAGGTTTGCAAGAGTATGAAGAAGAGTTGGATGAATTGGCTTAAATCCAGTCTAACATATTCACCTATTCAATTGAAAGTCCCTTCCACCCAATTTATGTATATATTCATGAAAATTCATTTCTGTACAGTATTTTCCCTACAAGTAGTGGTGTGGTATAGTGGTTTGAATGTTGGACTATAACTCTGGAGAACAGCCTTCAAATACTCGCTTGGCCATGATAACTCATTGGGTGACCTTAGACAAGTCACACTGTCTCTGCTCCAGAGGAAGGCAA
>CAOLHI010000131.1:725000-906897 GCA_948474755.1 Ctenosaura bakeri
AGTGTGGTGGAGTCTCCTTCTTTGGAGGTCTTTAAGGAGAGGCTGAGTGGCCATCTTTCAAAAGGAGGGCTTTGATGTGTGTTCCTGCATGGCAGGGGGTTGGACTGGATGGCCCCTGGGGTCTCTTCCAACTCTTCTATGATTCCCTTCCCAGGGAGGCGAGAATGGCCCCTTGCTTGTAGTCTTTCCATCAGGAAGCTAAAACCTCTTTATCCAGACAGACTTTAAGAACAGAAAGTTTTTTAAAAAATGGGCTGGGGGTGCTATAGTGTTTTAATTGTTGTTTTTAAGAGCTTTCCTTTTTTAAAATTTCATTGTTATTCTGTATTGTACTGTAATTTATTTCCTATTTTAATTATTCACATTTTGCAGGTTTTTGGTTGTATTGTTTTCTAAATTTGTGAGCTGCTTTGAGTCCACATTTTGGGGAAAACGTGGATGATGATGATGATGATGATGATGATGATGATGATGATGATGATTCCTCTGCAGTATCCTCCCCATATTTGAATCTCTGAATTGATGGGGAGGAATTGTCCCACAGAGGGAAACACATGGACTCTGTCTCCTGATCCTTGCCTGGGATACGTAGCTATGGACGTTTCCGCACTAGACTGTTATAGCGCTATTGTTCCACTTTCTTTTTTTCTTTTCTTTTTTTTTGTGTAATAATTTTTATTAAGATTTAATCTCGAATATAAACCCCTCCACACACTTCCAGGCTTAAATCTTCCAGTTGCAATTGCTTATTTCCATTACATACAAACATAATGTCCATTTTACAGAGAAGAGAACGATTACATTATTTCTTCTTGATTTCTTATTACATTTATATCTTTGCCCAATCCAATACTTCTTTCCATTCTTGTTCAAAATTCTGGATAGATTTATTCTTCAAAGAAAATGCTAATTTTCCCATCTCTATCATATCCAGAACTTTTAACTTCCACTCCTCAATATCAATATATTTCTTTTCTTTCCAGCGCTGCACATATGTTAACCTTGCCGCAGTGATTAAATACAATAATAGCTTCTGATGACTTCTTATTTCATTTTGTTGGCCTAGCATATATTACTATTCCACTTTCAATATCCTATGGAGTCCTGGGGTTTGCAGTTTAGGGAGGGGCCCTTAGAATCGTCAGCCGGAGAGCTGTTTGGCCTCAGGAAACTACAAACCCCAGAATTCCACAGGAGGTTCAAAGTGGAATGATAGCACTAGAACAGTGTAGAGCGGAAAGGCCCTCTGATGCTGACAAAGCCCCCTAAAACTCACCTTAAAAGCAGACGGCTGTATTGACCAAAGGAGTTCTGCAGTGCTGGTGAATGAGGCACTGAAGCTGAAGGAGGACAGATCTAGGTCCCTCTCCCCAGCAATCCCAAATTGACACCAAATTGGGAGGGGTTGCTAATACGCCAGAGGACAGGATCAAAATTCAAGATGACCTGGATAGATTGGAGAGCTGGGCCAAGGCGAACAAAATGAAATTCAACAGAGAGAAATGTACGGTCCTACACTTAGGTAGAAAAAATGGAATACAGAAATATAGGATGGGGGACACGTGGCTGGATAGCAGGACGTGTGAAAGGGATCCAGGAGTCTTCATAGACCACAAGCTGAACATGAGTCAGCAGTGTGATGCGGCAGCCAAGAAAGCCAATGTGATTCTCGGTTGCATCAAGAGGAGTCTGGGGTCTAGATCAAGGGAGGTACTGGTACCGTTCTACTCTGCTTTGGTCGGACCTCATCTTGAATCCTGTGTCCAGTTCTGGGCACCCCAATTCAAGAAGGACATGGTCAAGCTGGAGCAAGTCCAGAGGAGGGTGAGCAAAATGGTGAGAGGCCTGGAAGCCATGTAGCCCTATGAGGACAGACTTAGACAGCTGGGTATGTTTAGTCTGCAGAAGAGAAGGTTAAGAGGGGACATGATAGCCATGTTTAAATATTTGAAGGGATGCCATGTAGAGGAAGGAGAGGGCTTGTTTTCTGCTGCTCCAGAGACCAGGACAAGGAGCAATGGATTCCAGCTGCAGGAAAGGAGATTCCACCTGAACCTCAGGAAGAACTTCCTGACAGTCAGGGGTGTCCGGCAGTGGAATCTGCTGCCTCCATGGAGTGTGGTGGAGACTCCTTCCTTGGAGGTTTTTAAGCAGAGGCTTGATGGCCATCTGTTGGGAATGCTTTGATGGGTGTTCCTGCATGGCAGGGGGTTGGACTGGATGGCCCCTGGGGTCTCTTCCAACTCTACATTTCTATGATTCTATGATTCTATGAATTCCCAATGTGCCAAGCAGAAGGAGGGACCCCGTGGGGCTCTGTCACAGACCCCCATCACTCCACTGTTTGCTGACAGGAGAGGCCTGGAGGTATCATCCTACAGCGTCCCACTCCCCAACCCCACAGAACTCCTTTGCTCAGAAGGACTGCCTGGCTTTTAAGGTGGGGTTTAGGGGCATTTGCAGCCATGGCAATGATGCCAAAAATGTAAATGTGAACATTAAGTGGTTACATGGTTGTACGTGTAGTTTGTGGTATTGTAACTGCCTAACAGGATAACTTCCTAACAAGGTGCCAGAGCCAGCGTGGTGTGGTGGTTTGAGTGTTGAACTATGACCCTGGAGATCAGGGTTTGATTTCCTGCTTGGCCATGGACACCCCTTGGATGACCTTGGGTGCATCACACACTCTCAGCCCCCCCCAAAAAAAACTGTGGTATATTTGCCTTAGGGTTGCCTTAAGTTAGAAATGACTTGAAGACACACAACAACAGCCATTTCCATACTGGACTGTTATAGGGCTATTGTTCCACTTGCAACCTCCTATGGAATCCTGGGGTTTGCAGTTTCGGGAGGGGCCGGCCGGCCCCTCCCGAAACTGCAAACCCCAGGATTCCATAGGAGGTTGGAAGTGGAACAATAGCGCTATAACAGTCCAGTGTGGAAATGGCCAACAATAGCAACAACAGGACGCCAGGTGTGATAGGGGGCTTGTTTAAGTCAGGAAACTCATTTTTGTGTGTGCAGAAAACAGGTTTTGCACAAAACTTCCATGAGTTTTTTTTTTTTCCCCTGGATAATTCTTCCACACCACATCAGAACATTTGAATACCAGTAGAAAATGGTGCAAAATTCTCACTGGTCTATTATTCTTCCCAAAAGCGTTTCCCGACTGTCTAGAAACCCATTTTAAAAAAAAAGTCTAGGAAAGAAAAATTATAAATATTTGTTCTTTAGCTACTCCTTGTGCAGGAAACATGATTTCTATGCAAGGAAGTTATTTTCCATACCCGAACCACTTGCATTTTGTGCAGGCAAAGCTTTTGTGAAGTGCAAGAAACTTCATCGGTGGCTGTTGTTTCACTCAAGAAGGTTTTTCAAAAGTTAAGAAATCTGATCTTAACAGGAAAATGAACAAAAGATTCCATTTGTTTGTTTGTTTGTGGCATTTGTTTATTTCTCAGCCTACGAAGGCCCTTGAAGCCCTAGATTTAAAAAATTGAAACAATAAATACATGCCTAGAGACATTTTAAAACAAACCAAAAACGAGATGGTCTTCTAGTCCTGGTCAGCTTAAGTCAAGGGTCCCCAGAGGACCACTGAGTGCACGGAGCGGATTGGGTGGGTGGAGGCAATCCTGTAGGTACCTTGGACCCAAATCATGTAGGGCTTTAAAGGGGATAAGCAACACTTTGCCTGGAAAATTGGCAGCCAATGGAGTGATTTTAATATCAGTATCCAAGCTGGAAAGGGAGAAGAGGAACAAGAGTCTAGAGCAGCGGTTCTCAACCTGTGGGTCGCGACCCCTTTGGGGGTCGAACGACCCTTTCACAGGGGTCGCCTAAGACCATCGGAAAATACGTATTTCCAATGGTCTTAGGCTCCCTTCCCTCGTTGGTGGTGGTGCGCAAGCACGAGCCATGCGCTCGCGTCCTCCTGCCCCCTTTGGCGGAAGCGCGTGCGGCCACAGCGTCAGCACAGCAGGAGTGGTGGTGCGCAAGCGTGATCCATGCGCTCGCGTCCTCCTGCCCCCTGTTCAGAAAGGACTGAAATCGCTCCCCTTCTCTGCTACTGGGAGAACCTCCCATCTGATGGGCCAGCTTGGGGGGAGCGGCAGCATGGGGGGCAGGCCCCCTCCTTGCCACAGCCCCTGCTCCACTCACCATGGAGGGGGGCGCTGCGGAAGGGCTGGGGGGCCGCAAGGCGATGTTTTTCTGTGAGGGGCAAGCTGCACCCGGCGCAAAAGACAAAGGCACTGGGATTCCTCCCCCCGGCCAGGGTCGACACTGGAAACTTTTCCCACACTGCCCCCCCCAGCGGAAATGAGAGTGAAGCAAAAGCAGAGCCCGGGGGGGTTCTCGGAATTTTTTCCTGGGGGAGATGCGTGGCTCCGCTTTCCCACCCTGCTCGCTCCCCCCATTCCTGGCTGGCGAGGCGGCCTTTGCCGGGGGGGGGGGGGCATTGTAAGTAATAAATAAATAATTTTATGGTTGGGGGGTCACCACAACATGAAGAACTGTATTAAAGGGTCGCAGCATTAGGAAGGTTGAGAACCACTGCTCTAGAGCTACCCTGACGTACTAGTTTGTCTCAGCATAAACAGTGCTGTATCCCTGGGCTTGAGAAGCATCTGTGTACATAGAGATGCTGAAGTCCATAGGTTCGTCTCCTTGAAGGTGTAAGCCAGTGTGGAGTGGTGGTTGGAGCCTTGGACTGTGGCTCTGTAGACCAGAGTTCGAATTCCTGCTCAGCAATGGAAGCCTACTGGGTATCCTTAAGGAAGTCTTTCAGCTTCAGAGGAAGGCAAAGGCAAACCCCTTCTGAACAAATCTTGCCAAGAAAACCATGCATTGGGTTTGACTTAGGATCAACGTAAGTCGGAAACGATCTGAAAGTCTGCAACAGCAACTTCTGAAAGGTGGCACTGTGGCCATTTCCGCACTAGCCAGTTATAGTGCTATCATTCCACTTTCAACCTCCTATGGAATCCAGGGGTTTGCGGTTTAAGGAGGGGCCTCAAAGGCTCCTCCCTGAACCACAAACCCCCAGATTCCATAGGAGGTTGAAAGTAGAATAATAGCACTATAACTGGCTAGTGCGGAAATGGTTAGGCTCTACTTTTCCTCTGTCTCGTCTTTTTATACTGAAACAGATTAACATGGCTGTCTCTTTGGGAAAAGGGGAAGGGAACCTTTTACTATGCATCTCACAAGCCTTTTTTAAAAAATATATTTGTTTATTAAGTTCAACCATCATTACAAATCAGCACAATAGATACAAATCAGTATACCATATGTCCATATGTATATGTTACCGTATACTCCATAAGATAATATCAACCAACGTGAATCCAGCACTACAGTATTGTTCAGTACTCAACTATACCCCCCCCCAAAGACATAAATGAAATAGGTAAATAGTTAGATAATTTTGAGTTTGTCTATAACTGAGATAACCTGGAAGAACAATCGTTATTTTACTCTAACAATTATTATACCCCAACCAAGACTAATTCTATGCATTCGCTATTTCTTATCCTAGAATATTGTTATGAAAATCTGATATAAGAATCTAATTAAACTTACGTTCAACAACAACAACAAAAAGGAATGTGAAAGAGATACAAATATAAGTAATATAAGTAGTAAAAAAAAATAGAAAAGATAAGAAAAGAGATATCTTGACTGCCCTCTGATGCTTCAGATTTCCACACGAGGCTCTTGTAGCACAATGATTCCACTTTCAACATCCTCTGGAATCCTGGAGTTTGCAGTTTCGGGAGGGGCCAGGTGGCCCCTCCCGAAACTGCAAACCCCAGGATTCCAGAGGATGTTGAAAGTGCAATCATCGCACTATAACAGGCTAGTGCGGAAATGCTCCAGGGCATGGGGATGGTGGGGGTTGGAGTCCAGCACTCCTGAAAGAGCGCCGGATGTGGGAAGGCTGTTTGACTTGTGTGAGGAAACATGTGTAGGACTGGAGAGGTGTCTATACCTGAAATTACAGGTAGAGAATATATATATTTAAAGTTCTGCAGAAATATCTATATATCTAGGTAGAGATCTCTCTGGATCTGTCCACACACACATATATAAAACTGCATGCAATAATTACCAGGGAGTAAGGTGCATGCATGGGGGGAGGTTTACTTCTGAGTAAAATGTGCTGCAATCCTGGCCACTCATTGAAAGCAATAGGTGCCTCTTTCTGCAGAATCACCGGGCTGGACCCAGGCCATTTCTGCACTAGCCTGTTATAGAGCAATGATTCCACTTTTAGCATTCTCTGGAATCCTGGGGTTTGCAGTTTTGGGAGGGGCCGGCCGCAGGATTTCTGCAAACCCCAGGATTCCATAGGAGGTTGAAAGTGGAATCATTGCGCTACAGCAGCCTCGTGCGGAAATTCTGGCTGCTTGGCCTCACCTGTCCCAGTTTTCATCTGTGAAATGTTGGAGAATGCAAGATGTTTCTTCCAAGGACTCCTCTTATTCCAAGATGAAGAAATCAAAGGCATCAGGCTGAAATAAACAGAAGAACCTTCTTTCTCTCTTTCACACACACACATGCATGCACACACCGCTACCTTGAATCCCATGCTGGGAAAACGGTGGGATATCAATCGAATAATTAAATAAATAAGCATAAACACACCCACACTCACATGCCAATTGGATTAACAATTTTAAAAAATCCCAGGTTTTCTGTTAATTCTGAAGTCTGTGAAGCTTGGAAACTGGATAACATGAGTTCCTTTTGCCATGGATTCTGGAGAAATGAACACTGATGAGCACTAGTATTTTTCTAATGATTGACCTTTATAGAGGTGACAAAGGATGCAATTAAGTATGGATTCATGCTACCTCTTTCTGACCCGGATCTACAACTGCTGGGCTATTCTTTGGCCATTTCCGCATGAGACTGTTATAGGGCTATGATTCCACTTTCAACATCCTCTGGAATCCTGGGGTTTGCAGTTTCGGGAGGGGCCGACTGTTTAAAACAGAAAAAGTGTGCCTCTACATTTGGAAGAAAATCCGTTGGGCCCCAAAGTCTTCACAGGAAGCCGTACTTTAGCAGCAATAAAAACTCTCTCTTCTGCATGACAGCCCTTCGGGTATTTGAAGATGGCTTTTGTGTCCACTGTTTTGAAGGGATATTTGAAGGGATGCCATGTAGAGGAAGGAGAGGGCTTGTTTTCTGCTGCTCCAGAGACCAGGACAAGGAGCAATGGATTCAAGCTGCAGGAAGGGAGATTCCACCTGAACCTCAGGAAGAACTTCCTGACGGTCTGGGCTGTCCAGCAGTGGCATCTGCTGCCTCAGAGTGTAGTGGAGGCTCCTTCCTTGGAAGTTTTAAGCAGAGGCTGGGTGGCCATCTGTCGGGAGTGCTCTGAGGGTGTTCCTGCATGGCAGGGGGTTGGACTGGATGGCCCCTGGGGTCTCTTCCAACTCTACATTTCTGTGATTCTATGATTCTATGTTAGATGCCTCTTTGGCCATTTCTGCACTAGCCTGTTATAGCGCTATGATTCCACTTTCAACATCCTATGGAATCCTGGGGTTTGCAGTTTCGGGAGGGGCATTTAGAATTCTCAGCCTTTGAGGTCCCTCCCTAAACTGCAAACCCCAGGATTCCATAGGATGCTGAAAGTGGAATCATAGCGTTATAACGGGCTAGTGCAGAAATGACCTCTCTTTTTCTCTGTTTTCAAGTTGACTTTAATTTATGGCAACCTAGGATTCTCTCGGCAAGATGCATCCACAAGACGTTTGCCATTGCCTTCTTCAAAGGCTGAGAGAGTGTGACTTGCCCCAGATCACCCAGGGGGTCTGCATGGTTGAGCTCCTGGCGTCCTGCTTCAACACCCAGACCACCACACCGTGCTGGCTCCTTATCCTAAAAAATGTTATCCCAGGAAACCTTATTCTAGGCTTGCCTTGGTCAGATTTGTTCAGGGGAAGGGGTTCCCCTTTGTCTTCCTTTAAGGCAGAGTGTGACCCTGTGGAGTTTCTGTGGCTGAGCAACAATTTGAACCCCGGTCCCCAGTTCGAATCCCAGTCCAAAACAACTAAAACTTATGATAAACCTATCCTAAGGTTTTCCTTGATAAGATTTCTTTAGAAGACATTTGTGGAGACAGTGCGACTTGCTTGAAGCACCCGTGGGTTTCCATTTCGAAGCAGGGATTTGAAGCCTGGGCCATTTCCACACTCTGCTCTTGTAGTGCGATTATTCCACTTTCAACATCCTATGGAATCCTGGGGTTTGCAGTTTCGGGAGGGGCCAGCCGACCCCTCCCGAAACTGCAAACCCCAGGATTCCATAGGATGTTGCAAGTGGAATAATCGCACTATAAGAGTGTCGTGCGGAAATTCTCCTGGAGTCCTAGTTCAGCATTCAAAGCACTGCACCATGTTGTGGTAGGTACAGATGTTCTTTGCAATGCCATGGCCCTTTAAACTTCAGTTTTGATGTGTTTTCTTTTCTTCCAAATGTGTTTTATGGAAGAGCAGAGAGAGCCCTCTCCCCACCGTGGCTTCAGCATTTATGAGCATCTTGCTGTCTCCACGTAGAGAAACAAAGCAACGGTGAGATGATTCATTGTTATGAACAGATGCCTTTACATTGGAGACACCTCTTTTTCCCCCATGCCTAGCCACGTCTAATTGATCTGAATTATTCACGATGCAAAGGACACAATCCAGCCTTGGATGGAAACCAAGCCAGGTACTATATGCAAGTAGGCAATAAGCCTGCTTCATTTTTGCCACTGAAACAAGTAGCTAAGTTTCCCCTTTCCAATGTCTTCAGGAGCTTTTCGGTCAAAACTTAAAAGCAGGAATGCAATTTTTTCCCCTAACTTTCTTCTCCCAGAAATTTTAACGATTTTCTTCTTGCTATGAGAAAGTCTGTGAAAACTGCAGGGTTTGGGAAGACGGTTCACAGTTTGGGACCGTGCAAAATTTGAACGTGGTATTTTTGTATAAAAGCAGGATTTTTCTTTGCAGGAACCAAGGTTTTCTGCTCCTAAATAAAATGTCTAATTTTTAAATACTGTTTCTAAATGAAAACAACACATGCAATTTTTTTTTCATAAAATAAACAAAACCTGCTGTTTCCTGCATGGAAAATGATGTGAAAGAATTGTGAAGATTCTGATCTGTCCAAGATTCTTCTTTTCAGGGCTTTTCAACACTTGAGAAATATGCTTCTTAGACCATTTTTCAAATACGTTTGAGAACTCTTCCTGTCTTTTCTCAGAGTGACATTAGACCTGTCATCCTAGTTTTAACCTTAACTTTTTATTTCAGCTTTAAATATCATGTTCTTTGAGATTTGGCAATTCACCGTTCCCTTGCTCCTCAGTATGCCACATAATTTTATTCTGTGTGATTGAATAGCTAATAGTAAAATGGACTCCCTATTTTTTTTAAAAAGAAAAGATTAGGATTTTGCATTAGGACAAAACATAATATTACGTGATTGCATGTGAGTGAATTGCCACATTGCATAACAATTCTGTTAGCAAGTGTGAAATGCATGATTGGAACATACAGTGCATATCCCCACGGGCATTGTGGTTTTGGAAAGCACAATTCTAGAAGGGTATTGACAAGCTGGAACATGTTCAGAGGAGGGTGGCCAAAATGGTCGAAGGCCTGGAAGCCACGAAGCCCTGTGAGGAGTGGCTTAGGAAGCTGGGGGTGCTTAGCTCAGAGAAGAGAAAGTTAAGAGGGGACGTGAGAGCCATGTTTAAATATTTTAAGGGAGGTCATGTTGAAGATCATAGAATCATAGAATCATGCAATTCTCGGCTGCGTCACTAGGAGTCTGGTGTCTAGATCGAGGGAGGTACTGGTACCACTCTACTCTGCCTTGGTTAGACCCCATCTTGAATACTGTGTCCAGTTCTGGGCACCCCAATTCAAGAGGGATATTGACAAGCTGGAGCAAGTCCAGAGGAGGGCGACCAAAATGGTGAGAGGCCTGGAAGCCATGTAGCCCTATGAGGATAGACTTAGAGAGCTGGGTATGTTTAGTCTGCAGAAGAGGAGGTTAAGAGGGGACATGATAGCCATGTTTAAATATTTGAAGGGATGCCACGTAGAGGAAGGAGGGGACTTGTTTTCTGCTGCTCCAGAGACCAGGACAAGGAGCAACGGATTCAAGCTGCAGGAAAGGAGGTTCCACCTGAACCTCAGGAAGAACTTCCTGACAGTCAGGGCTGTCCGGCAGTGGAATCTGCTGCCTCGGAGTGTAGTGGAGTCTCCTTCCTTGGAGGTTTTTAAGCAGAGGCTTGATGGCCATCTGTCGGGATTGATTTGAGGGTGTTTCTGCATGGCAGGGGGTTGGACTGGATGGCCTGTGTGGTCTCTTCCAACTCTGAATTTCTATGATTCTATGATTCTATGAATATTTTAAGGGAGGTCATGTTGAAGATGGAGCAAACTTGTTTTCTGCTGCTTCAGAAACTAGGACATGGAGCAATGGCTTCAAGCTCAAGGAAAAGAGATTCCACCTAAACCTTAGGAAGAATTTCCTGATGGTAAGAGCAGTTCGACAGTGGAATCCACTGCCTTGGTGTGTGGTAGAGTCTCCTTCCTTGGGTTTTTTAAAACAGAGATTGGATGGTGATCTGCCAGGAATGCTTTCCTTGCACGTGGCAGAATGGAGTTGGTTTGGATGGCCCCTGGGGTATCTTATGGCACGAGGATTCTATGATTCTGAGACATGTTCGACAGCATCATATGCACGACTCTGCTTCGGCAACCTTCAACTGGATATGGACTTCTACATCAGACAAAAAATGTCCCACTGTCTCAGTAGGGGAATTTACGCCTGTGTAAGTCACAAACGCGATGCCAGCCGGAAGAAAATGACAAGTGAAAATATAATTGGAAAGAGAAACACCCTTCTTCACATCTGTGGAGTCGGAGCTGAATTGTTTCCTCAAGGAAAGAAAGGTTTTTGAATTACCTGCTGGCAGAAGAGCTCTGTAAAGCTAAGTCAGAGGAGCTCGTCCAATAAAGCAGATTGCTTCGTTTGCATTTGTCTGCGTTTTAATCTTTTCATCTCTCTCTCTCTTTTTTTTTTTCCGGTACGCTGTCTCCTTTGGATAGCTGATGTTCCTTTTTCTTCTTGAAGTCTTTCTTTGAAAGGGCTAAACGGTAAGGGAGATGCTGCCTTTAGAAGGTTGGAGCTGATAGAATCACCCTCCCACGGCTTAAAAGACATAATGTGAATTTCACAGAAACGTGAGCCTGGAGACAGAGCGCACATGCGTCCCCAAGTGACATTCCTTGGCACAAACTCCCCTGAAACGGCCCAGCTCTTCTGCAGCTCCCCATCATTCCATGGTTGGGTTTTCAGCTCAAGAGCAGCCCGGGATCTGAGATCTGGGGACCAAAATTGGATAGCTGGAGATGCCTCCTGGGGATGTTATGATGGACAACAATTCAGAGGAGGTCATTCCAATATAGTTGGCGGGTTCAGCTTTCATGGATTTGATTATCTGAGATCTTCTCCAGCCTCTGCTCCCCACCTCAAACCCTTCTTTTCCAGGGGAGCCTTCCCTCTTAGTGACTCCTTTAAAAACCTACCCCTGGTCCTTCTCCACCAGCCCCTGCCTGGCCAACGTGACTCGCAGCCCATTTTTTCAGCACCACAAACCCACTCCCAAGCCCCTACATATACCCAATGAAGGAGATGGGTGAGAAAGAGGAGGTATAGGGCCAAGATGCGGATCCATCCTTTTCTCTGTCCTGGTTGGGACCCTGGGTGCCGGCTCTCCCCACCATACCTGAGCCCTGTTCCTAGAAACACTCATTTTGATATTTGAATCTTTTTCACTTTGGGGAGGTCCTGTGTCCCTGACCCCAGTGAATGTCTCGCAAATGAGATAATCACTGGTGACTTAAGTTATGTAGGGACAGCAGAGCAGATGATGTAGAATGTAGCTACATTGAGGGTGTAGTTGTGTTTGCACAACATAGGCCATTTCCGCACTAGACTGTTATAGCGCTATCATTCCACTTGCAACATCCTATGGAATCCTGGGGTTTGCAGTTTCAGGAGGGGCCGGCTGGCTGGATTCCATAGGATGTTGCAAGTGGAATGATAGCACTATAGTGCAGAAATGGTCCATAGCATGTCTCCTGGCTTGGTGCCCCCCCTCCTTCCAGTCCACCTTAAGAACCATCAGCTGCATCCGGCCTATTCAGGATGGTATTTTCCTCTCCCACAACTGAGCAAGGCTACCACAATCAGGCCATTTCCCCACTGGACGGTTATAGTGCTATTGTTCCACTTTCAACCTCCTGTGGATTCCGGGGTTTGCAATTGAGGGAGAGGCATTTAGAATTCTCAGCCAGGGAGCCCTTTGGCCTCAAGAAACTACAAACCCCACAAGAGGTTGAAAGTGGAATAATAGCAGTATAACAGGGTAGGGCAGAAATGGCCTCAGAAGCAAGACTTCTGCCATAATTCCCCAACTTGCTGGTGGGAGAGGGTTTACACAGTCTTGCAGTAAGTCTTGCAGTAAGTGTTGCAGTAGTCTTGCAATAAGTCTAGAGCACTAATATGGTGTTGTGGTTTAAGCATTGGACTATGACGTTGGAGACCTGGGTCTGAATGAATCCATGCTCAGCCCTGGAAACTCAGTGGGTGACCTCAGGCAAGTGACACTCTCTCAGCCCCAAAGGAAGGCATCCTCCGAACAAATCTTGCCAAGAAAACCCTGGTTTTTAAGTTTTTACCTTAGGGTTGCCATAAGTCGGAAATGAAGGCACACAAGAAGGGGATGTATATTCCTGAATACAGAGCAATTATGGGTTCTTAACTCTAGATTATGAATCTGTAACTGCAGTACAGATTGATAGCCAATATTTCATCTGGTAGAAAATAATTTTTTTTCCAAGCTTTGTGTTGAGCAGAAAAGCATGCACACTGCCCCCATTTTTACTTTGAACCTCCTGAATGGGGCTTTTAAGAAAACCTGTGTGTTCTAATCCAACCAAAGAAAATTCTCCAGGCTTTTGCTTCGGACAGTAAATTGAATCTCCAGGATGGACAACAAGGCAGTCTACAGGAACAAGGAGATCATGTTTAAAGAAATTCTGGCCAAAGTCAACTTGATTCTGTGATAACCAATCAGGTTTTTGCATACTGAATCATAGAATTATAGAAATGTAGAGTTGGAAAAGACCCCAGGGGCCATCTAGTCTAACCCCCTGCCATGCAGGAACACCCTCAAAGCACTCCTGACAGATGACCCTCCAGCCTCCACTTAAAAACCTCCAAGGAAGGAGACTCCACTACACTCCGAGGCAGCAGATTCCACTGCCGGACAGCCCTGACTGTCAGGAAGTTCTTCCTGAGGTTCAGGTAGAATCTCCTTTCCTGCAGCTTGAATCCATTGCTCCTTGTCCTGGTCTCTGGAGCAGCAGAAAACAAGCCCTCTCCCTCCTCTACGTGGCATCCCTTCAAATACTTAAACATGGCTCTCATGTCCCCTCTTAACCTCCTCTTCTGCAGACTAAACATCCCCAGCTCTCTAAGTCTATCCTCATAGGGCTTTGTGGCTTCCAGGCCCCTCACCATTTTGGTCGCCCTCCTCTGGACTTGCTCCAGCTTGTCAATATCCTTCTTGAATTGGGGTGCCCAGAACTGGACACAGGATTCCAGATGAGGTCTAACCAAAGCAGAGTAGAGTGGTACCAGTACCTCCCTCAATCTAGACACCAGACTCCTATTGATGCAGCCGAGAATTGTATTGGCTTTCTTGGCTGCCGCATCACACTGCTGACTCATGTTCAGCTTGTGGTCTATGAAGACTCCTAGATCCCTTTCACAGAACAAATGAATCTCATATTCAAACATGATAAAATAGATGAATTGGTAATGGAAGCATACACAATAGGTCTGAGATTGTATCTTGTCACCAGGTAGGTTAGAAGTTTTTCTCTTTGCCAGGATTAACTTGATATGCTTGGCTGCTCCATAATGATCAGTTCCTGCTAATAAAAATATCGATTTTATTAAGGGGCATGAACCAATAAGAGGATCCAGGGGTTGTGTTCTTAATTAAATTCTCAAATATTTAGAGAAAGTGTTCCTGGGTATCCCAGTACGCAATGTTCACAAGCTTCTCCACCACATAAGAGTTCTGACCATTCAGATGTGATCAAAGTGATTTTTTTTTTTTTGAATAAAGGAAGAAACCACTACAGAGCTCCAAGCACATTTGCACACATCAATATCCTAGCAATACAAAGAAATCCAAAATGCTATGGCTTGGATGATCCCTGATTTGGTTTGCAAATGATATATCTTTGGACTTCACGTTGTCTCCAAAAAATCTTATGAGGAGGCGATCCGAGTTTGCAGTGACCAAGAAATATTGTTTCACAGCCTTCCAGCAGTGGGCAGTGCTGAGATCTCCACAGTTTCTCCATCTGTCTGTTGTGTGGACACAAAATCATAGAATTGTAGCGTTGGAACGGGTTGCAGTTTCTCTGCTGGTTTTTGAGCATTATGCAATCGGCAGAGTGGGAGAGATTAAAATTTTCTCCACTCCTCCTAACACCTTCTCCCCCCAGTCCTGAAAGAAATGCAAAAGGAAAACGGAACTTCCTAATTTTTCAGGGGTTCATGGGGTATCTAATCCAGATTGCATTATAGAACGGTAGAATTATAGAATTATTACAGAATCATAGAGGTAGCAAAAACAAGGGGAAAGTCCTGGTAATCCACACACTGAGCCAAGTGGAAGAACTGACTAAGACTTGAGTTTTAGAGGACTTGCCTCCACTTCCTCATAGGTGGAACATTTCCGCATGACACTCTTATAGCGCGATGATTCCACTTTCAACCTCCTATGGAATCCTGGGGTTTGCAGTTCCGGGAGGGGCCGGCTGGCCCCTCCCGGAACTGCAAACCCCAGGATTCCATAGGAGGTTGAAAGCGGAATCATCGCACTATAAGAGTGTTGTGCAAAAATATCTGAATAGCATGCTTTGTTCAGCATTAGCTTTTGTAGATTGTTGCCCCCTTCATCAGATAGAGGTGGGCTTCAGTTCACAAAAGCATAGGCTGTATAAATTTCTTAGCTTTTAAGGTGCTACAAGACTGTATTTTTTTTTTTTTAAAAAAAGAAACTCCAACTGATTTCTCTGAAAGCTTTCCAACGTGCCGAAACTATTTTGAGGATATGGTTCAGGACCTTGGACAACTTCTTCAAAGCTTGCATTGAAACCTGGAGTGGATTCACTGCACTACTGACATGGAAGCCACCAGCCCTACTCAAAGAAAGTATGGCTCATGATGCCTTGTGGGGTGCAGTGGAGGAGAAGGGGAAACAGCTGAGCAAGGCTTGATGGAGACAACTGGGAGAAGGGGGTGTCTACCCTATTGAGAACCATGGGAGTTAGTACTACATTGTTCAAGCAGAGCAGGACAGAACCTGAACAACAACCAGTCCCACGCCCACCCACATACGTCAATGGTCTAGTAGAGAAAGAAATAAGCTTAGTTACCTTTGTCAAACATAAATAATAGCTTTTATGCATAATCAAACAGAGGTGCATCTTCTTGAGAAAAAGGGAAAAAAATAAGCATGACACAGTAGCAGGGAAAAGGGGTGTATCTCATGCATAGAAGACGTAGTCTGAAGGAATTATCCAGGGGGTTGAACCCTATTCCTAAAAATAGGTTATGCCCCTTGGATACATCCTTTAAAGTTCAGACTAAACTGGGTACATCCTTTAAAGTTCAGATTCAACATCCCACTGATGTAGAGCTTGTCAGGGTACTACTGTTATGACGACAGTAGCTTCCACCCATGACTGCCAGCATCCAGTATAGACATGAAGAAAAAAGAAATAACAGAGCTTTTAAAAATGCAGCGTTCCCTCTCCAGCTAGGAGCCCATCACTTATCTAATTTCAGATGGTTCTTGAACGGATGGAGTGAAAGAAAGATGGGGAAAATTAAAAATATAGAGTTCACATTTGCAGACTTGGAGCAATTTGCAACAGAAATACAAGGGCAGGTTCCCTGGAGGTTCTTGCATTTTCTACCCGCTTCCTTCCAACTCTGCAATATCCCTCCCTGTCTCACTTTGTCTTCAGAATGAGTCAGAAAGAGGGGTGGAGGAGACGAGGGGCTGGGGAGGAAAGACGCTCACGACACTCCTTTCTCCCCTGGCAGTTGGAGCATAAGAGGCCCACCTGGATGGCTGAGGCCGTGCTGAAATCTTAATCAGCTGCCGATGAATATTTCACAAGGACAAACAGGCCAGGTGGACTGGGAGAATCTCTTATTTACGACCTGTCGGAAGGAGCAGAGCAAGGCAGACAGCGTGTCCGTACGCACACACACCTACCTCTTTCATTGAGTGATTCTGGCCTTGCTCGTCAAAGCACACAAATCTTCAAAGGGGGTGGAAACAATGTGCACCCCCTGGGGTCTGGATATGGGCATAACTCTGCTGAGAGGAAGACCTGGACCATTAGGGGATCTCGACCACCTTTGCATACCTACCAGAATCTCTCAGATGAAAACTGGGGCGTTTGTGGCCAAGCCACATCAGAGTCAAGGCAGCAGAAATGATTAATGAAAAGGAACATACCAGCTGGGAGAAGCTGTAGGAGTTTGCTTTTGCCTGAGCCAACTGGGAAAGCCAAGATCCCCTCCTTTCCCCTTCCTCTTCCTGAATTAATACTTGAAATACTTGAAGGGATGCCACATAGAGGAGGGAGAGGGCTTGTTTTCTGCTGCTCCAGAGACCAGGACAAGGAGCAATGGATTCAAGCTGCAGGAAAGAAGATTCCACCTGAACCTCAGGAAGAACTTCCTGACAGTCAGGGCTGTCTGGCAGTGGAATCTGCTGCCTCGGAGTGTAGTGGAGTCTCCTTCCTTGGAGGTTTTTAAGCAGAGGCTTGATGGCCATCTGTCGGGAGTGCTTTGAGGGTGTTCCTGCATGGCAGGGGGTTGGACTGGATGGCCTGTGTGGTCTCTTCCAACTCTAGATTTCTATGATTCTATAATAGAGTGCAAACTACTTTTGCACTTGGAATTCAGTTTGCAGCAACTGGAGTAAGCTGAGGACAAAAGGGGGAAGTGGGAGGAGGAGATAGAAACCAGGACATGTTAAAAACAGCTGAAAAAGTGAGATGGCCTGGAATTCATTGAGATTGTCTCTCCCAAATCAGGACAGTTGGAGGGTATGCTGTTCCCAAGTTCTGATCTCAAGTCTTTCCAGAACTTTGGACCTAAGTTCTTTTATGTAGAAATGCCAGAAATTGGACCTAGGAGGAACAATTACATGCAGAGCATCATGTGTTCCATCACTGAGTTGTAGCTCCTCTCTAGAGTAGTTGCAAACCCAGCCGGTGCAGCAGAAAAATCAGAACCTGGAGCTCTTTCACACTGCACAGTTTGTAGAACAGTGCACAGTTCACAGAGCAACGGATTTGAATTACCAGAAAAAGAGATTCCACTTAAACATTAGGAGGAACTTCCTGAGAGTAAGAACATAGAATCATAGAATCATGGAAATGTAGAGTTGGAAGAGACCCCAGGGGCCATCCTGTCCAACCCCCTGCTATGCAGGAACACCCATCAAAGCATTCCCAACAGATGGCCGTCCAGCCTCTGCTTAAAAACCTCCAAAGAAGGAGACTCCACCACACTCCATGGCAGCAGCAGGAGATTCCACTGCTGGACAGCCCTGACTGTCAGGAAGTTCTTCCTGAGGTTTAGGTGGAATCTCCTTTCCTGCAGCTTGAATCCATTGCTCCTTGTCCTGGTCTCTGGAGCAGCAGAAAACAAGCCCACTCCCTCCTCTACATGGCATCCCTTCAAATACTTAAACATGGCTATCATGTCCCCTCTTAACCTTCTCATGTCCCTTCTTAACCTTCTCAGTTCAAAAATGGAATACACTGCCTCAATGGAGTGTGGTGGAGTCTCTTCCTTCTTTGGAGGTTTTTAACCAGAGGCAGGGTGGCCATCTGTCAAAGAGAAGACTTGGATTGGTTCTTCCTCCAAGGCAGAAGGGGATTTGGCTAGATGGTCCTTGAGGTCTCTTCCAACTCTAGGATTCTATGACTCTGGAGGAGATCTGAATGAGTGTGGAAGTATCGACAGCAAATGAAAGATGTCCATTGTAGGAAGTTGGGGAGGCTCCCTGGGACAGAGCCTGGAAGGAGAGGTAAACCTTCTATCCCAGTAAGGAGGAATCAGGAGCAACAGCCAAGCTAGAGAAATCAAGAGGCAGCTCACCTGGACAGTGGTCTGAGCAGGCTCATCAGCAACAGTGGGGAGAGGATTGGTGGGGGAGATGCAAGCACGCTTTGCAAAAGCTGACCAGGAAGTTAAGCGAGAGAGCAGGAAGAAGCTAAAAGAAGCAGTTAGCTTGGCTTCATTGGCCAGCAAGAGTGGAGCACAGAATCATAGAGATGGAAGGGGGCACAAGGACCATCTAGTCCAACCCCATTCTACCATGCAGGAAGACACCATCAAAGCATTCCCAACAGAAGGCCACCCAGCTTCTGCTGAAAGACCTCCACACACTTTGAGACAATGTGTTCCACTGTCAAGCAGTTCTTACCATCAAAAAGTTCTTCCTAAGGTTCAGGTGGAATCTCTTTTCCTGAAGTTGAACCTATTGCTCCGTGTCCTAGTCTCTGGACCAGATCAAAACAGGCTTCCTCCATCCTCCATGTGACATCCCATCAAATATTTAAGCAGAGCTATCATGTCACCTCTTAAAAATCTCCCCTTCAGGCTTCTGTTTTCCTACCCAGCTCTCTAAGCTGCTCCTCATGTTTCACCAGTACTTCAGGAAACTAGAGTTCAAATCTCTGCTCAGCCATGGAACCCTCCCGGGTTACCTTGGGCAAATCACACTCTCTCAGCTTCAGAAGGCAAAAGGAAATCTCCCTTGAAGAAAACTCCAAGAAACTGCCAAGAAAATGCTGTGATTTTCTATAAGCCAGAGGCAACTTGAAGGTACGAAGCAAAGAACAAAAGTATCCTCAGATTGGTGTGCTCAAGGGTGGCATAGTGTCTGTGAATACCAGGACCAAAAATGGAATTCCGTGCATTGTAAGGTGAGTCAGGACACCACGTACCTGGCCCAGGTTGAACATCTAATGGGCACAGAGAGTCCAATGCATGTTAGAGTGGTCAGCTCAGTTGGGGTTGCTTTGCTCCGTGGGCTCCAATTTTCCCCAAATCTTTTTGTGATGTCAGTAAAAAGTGGTTGTCAAGCCTGCCGGCCACAAATTTGACAGGTCTGCGTTCTTGTTAAACTTTAAATCCTCACTCCTAATTTCTTGAGGGTACCTTACGCATTTTCTTAGCAACAGCCTGAATAATTCTCTTTGTTCAGCTGAGTCATTTAAACTCTGATGTCTCTTTCAAAGCAATCCCACATTGACGTAACTTTTGATTTACCTTCAGTTCATTAGTGTTGTCTTAGTTGCTAAATAAATGTTGGCATCTCAGTCTTAGCTGCCCCATCACCACTATATGATGAGAACTGGAATAAGTGGAAGGCACAGAGGATTAGGAGGTAGAATTCATAGAATCATAGAATCATAGAAATGTAGAGTTGGAAGAGACCCCAGGGGCCATCCAGTCCAACCCCCTGCCATGCAGGAACACCCTCAAAGCACTCCTGACAGATGGCCATCCAGCCTCTGCTTAAAAACCTCCAAGGAAGGAGACTCCACCACACTCCATGGAAGCAGCAGATTCCACTGCCGGACAGCTCTGACCGTCAGGAAGTTCTTCCTGAGGTTCAGGTGGAATCCTCTTTCCTGCCGCTTGAATCCATTGCTCCTTGTCCTGGTCTCCGGAGCAGCAGAAAACAAGCCCTCTCCTTCCTCTACGTGGCATCCCTTCAAATATTTAAACATGGCTATCATGTCCCCTCTTAACCTTCTCTTCTGCAGACTAAACATACCCAGCTCTCTAAGTCTATCCTCATAGGGCTTCATGGCTTCCAGGCCTCTCACCATTTGGGTCGCCCTCCTCTGGACTTGCTCCAGCTTGTCAATATCCTTCTTGAATTGGGGTGCCCAGAACTGGACATAGTATTCAAGATGGGGTCTAACCAAAGCAGAGTAGAGTGGTACCAGTACCTCTCTCGATCTAGACACCAGACTCCTATTGATGTAGCCGAGAATTGCATTGGCTTTCTTGGCTGCCGCATCACACTGCTGACTCATGTTCAGCTTGTGGTCTATGAAGACTCCCTTTCACACGTACTGCTATCCAGCCAGGGTACAAACCTCCAAGCCTTTGGTTTCTGGAGCTTAAATCACATCAGAGGAGGCCCATTGAATCAATGGGTTTACACATGTCAGTTCACCATTCAAGAACTGAACTCTCCAAATCCCCCAGTTGGAAGGGAAAGTTCATCTTAACTTCTACTGGAAGAGGAAGTTCAGTGTCCATGTTGCCTGGGGGAATCTGGGTTTTCTAATCCAAAAAAGGAACTTTTACCATGCTCTGTTTTATTCTAGAAGGATTTATTCTAGAATTTGGAAGGCTGTGTAGACAACAGTACAAGGGAACTTTTCTTTATATTTTCAGTACTGCTAAGCGGAGAAACATTACACACTAAAATGAAAAATTCCTTTGCAATTTTTGTCTACACAATTTTGCAAATTACTGCTGGATCTTTCCAGAATAAAGCAGAGAATGAGATGTCTTGTGCACCCGTCTCCACTTTGGTGTGACTGCCAAGTTCTTCTGGTTTTCCAAAGCAGCATTGCTAAATTAGTTAATTAACAAAGAACACGCAACTCTTGCACCCAATCCCAGCAACCTCTGCACCATAACCTTTAAATGCCTCCCATCTGAGATGGAAGGAAGCATCAGGGTGATCAAATAATCCAAAGAAGTTACCGTAACATTCCAGATTAGACATAGGGGACTTTTAATTTAGGCTTTCTCTGAAACGTTGTGTTTGTTAATTAAATATCAATTGATTGTTTGGCGAACGCTTCCTTGAGTTTATCGCATTTAGGACAGGCAGATCAAATTCCCCTCTCATTAACTCTCTGCAAACACAATCCATACATAATTACTGTCTTTATTAATACATCCAAGTTCAGGGGAAGTTTTAGGCCATTAATATTTTGCCAAAGAGTTCGTAGTGAGTTAATTTTGTCAGGGTTATGCTAATAATGCAGACACCTAATAAGCTGGGTAATTAACATCCTTCTGGTTAGACCCTTCTCTTTTGCAAGTCGGATTTGTCTGCCAGCTTTTCCTTGGTTTACCGTAATTCTTGTCTCATTTCAGAAGTTAGGAGGGGTCAAGGCTTTGTTAGCACTTGGATGGTGTGAGGGATCCCCTTGCCAGGTTGACCCCGTGGTTCCACACCTGGGTTCCTGTCGTTCACCTTTCCTTCTTTTCCCCTTTTAACCCTCCCAAGATCGGGTACTGGGGCTTCAAGGTGACCCCGTATTGTGGACCATAGAACAGTAGAATGATAGGATCATAGAAACATAGAGTTGGAAGAGACCCCAGGGGCCATCCAGTCCAACCCTTTGCTATGAAGGAACCCACACCAAAGCATTCCCAACAGATGGCCATCCAGCCTCTGCTTAAAAACTCCCAAAGAAGGAGACTCCACCACACTCCCAGGCAGCAGATTCCAGTGCCGGACAGCTCTGACCGTTAGGAAGTTCTTTCTAAGGTTCAAGTGGGATCTCCTTTCCTGCAGCTTGAATCCATTGCTCCTTGTCCTGGTCTCTGGAGCAGCGGAAAACAAGCCCTCTCCTTCTTCTACATGACATCCCTTCAAATACTTAAACATGGCTATCATGTCCCCTCTTAACCTTCTCTTCTGCGGACTAAACATCCCCAGCTCTCTAAGTCTATCCTCATAGGGCTTCATGGCTTCCAGACCCTTCACCTTTTTGGTTGCCCTCCTCTGGAGACACTCCAGCTTGTTGATATCCTTCTTGAACTGAGGTGCCCAGAACTAGACACAGATACCAGTGGCTGTGTTACCTGTGTTATCTATGTGATAAGCATGACCAGCCCCCCTGGCAACCTCAGTACTCAAACTTATCACTAAAAAATTCGGGGGAATAATAAAGCCATTAAAATCATTGTTAAAACACAAATCAGACAATAAAACCATTAAAATTGGTAGTCATCAAAACAGCTTAAAAGACCAATCTGAAGAAACAAAAAGGAATCTTCTGTCAGCTTAAAGACTAATCAAATTATTTCAGCATTTGCCTTCATGGTCTGGGAAGGGCACTTCTTTACAGGAAACAAAAGCCATGTATGATAGCCCATGAAAGCCCAAATAGCATCATCATCATCATCATCATCATCATCATCATCATCATCATCACCATCACCATCATCATCATTTTAAGGTATGAGAACACTCCCTTTTCTGCTAAAACAGAATCACAGTTTGCCCCTCTCTCTCTCTCTCTCTGGAAAGCAGAAGTTTTTCTCTTTGCATCCTTCCTAAAAACAGTGAAAGCAGAAACTCATTGTTACTAATGTACAAATCAAACACACCCCATGTGTGTCTGAGCAGATCCAATGCTCTCAGCCACAGAATGCTCTTTCTGGATTTTTTTTTGCAAGCACATGTTGAGTGAAATATAATATGCAAAATAATACACATTAATGTATCCTACAGGATACATTAATACAAAGCTACTTATACAGATGTGTATACACAAAAATGTACTTCTTTGTGCTTGTCCTTGACTTGTGTCTCTTTCATCATGACCTGTTACTTTCAAAAGTGGCACAATATCAGTGGTGGGTGGTGGGTCCCGTGTCGGTGGGGTGGTGGCTCCATTCCAGGTTTTACTACACATATTAATGGAGCTATCCAAGGTACTGAACCCTATCATCCTCCAAAAAAACATTCAGCACCATGGATAAATCCTCTAAGATGAGGCTTAGAAGAGGACCACACGGCTGGGAAGCAAGAGAAGAGCTTTATTGCCTGCCTCATACAACAGCAAGATAGCTACAGTGAGCAGGGCTGCCTAGCAGCTCATGATATCCTCAACCGATATTTGTAGATGACTTTCATGGTGAAATCTCAGGTAGCATACATACATTGCTTCCATTGCTTGAGTTTGCTCTTCCTCCCAGATGTCCTGATGGAACATCCTAATGCCATCCTATAACCCAAGGCTTCTCAACCAAGATTCTTTGAAACCCTGGGGTTCTCTGAGAGGTCACTAGGGGTTTTGCGAGAGATTGTGGTTCATTTTTTTTGGAAAAAAATGGTGGATATAATAATTTCTACAGAGGGGTCCCCTCATAAAAATCATTTCAAGGGTTGTTTCAGGGTAAACAGACTGAGAAAGGCTGCTATAACCACTTACCTGGAAACAAACTCCAACAGAGAGAAATTTTAACAGAGAGAAATGTAGGGTCCTGCACTTAGAATCATAGAATCATAGAAATGTAGAGTTGGAAGAGACCCCAGAGGCCATCCAGTCCAACCCCCTGCCATGCAGGAACACCCTCAAAGCACTCCCGACAGATGGCCATCAAGCCTCTGGGTGACCATTGCCAATCTAGTCCTGGCTGCTTTAGGCTAATGGCCCCCGGAGGACGTGAGGGTCGGGGGCGGATTGTATGGGAGGAGGCAATGCTGCGGGTAACCTGGACCCAAACCATGGAGGGCTTTAAAGGTAATGACCCACACTTTGTACTTTGCCTGGAAAAAGGGTTTCTTAGGCCCTTTTTGCATGGCATTTGCCACGCAAAATGGCCCCTGGAGAGTCGTGCGATTGTGAGGAGAGTCGTGCGATTGTGAGGAGCAGTCCACATGACGCACTCGCAATCACATGATACTCCAGGGGCCAGCAGGCACCGATCATGCACTATTTCATTTTCGACTTTGAGCTGAAAATGGTGCGCAATCACATATCGCTCCAGGGCCCCACGTGCATTTACCGTGCGTGTGGAGCTCCAGAGCCGCGGCGCTCACGCTTCCTGCCCCAGCGCAGCCTGGGAAAATCCAAGGATGTGCTGTGGAAGAAAGAGGAGGGGCTCTCACGCTACCTGCTCGCGAGCAGGTAGCGGCTGTGGAGCTGAAGCAACGGTGATGTGAGAGCCTCTTGCAAGGGGCTGCTTGCGCGATCCTCACACCCCAGCTCTGCAAAAAGGTAAGCTGTGGAAAGGACCTTAGTGTTTCTATTATGTAGCAAAGTATATCTAAAGTTATGATTCCCAACATAATTTTTAGGACATGATAGCCATGTTTAAATATTTGAAGGGATGCCACGTAGAGGAAGGAGGGGACTTGTTTTCTGCTGCTCCAGAGACCAGGACAAGGAGCCATGGATTCAAGCTGCAGGAAAGGAGATTCCACCTGAACCTCAGGAAGAACTTCCTGACAGTCAGGGCTGTCCGGCAGTGGAATCTGCTGCCTCGGAGTGTAGTGGAGGCTCCTTCCTTGGAGTTTTTTAAGCAGAGGCTTGATGGCCACCTGTCAGGATTGATTTGAGGGTGTTCCTGCATGGCAGGGGGTTGGACTGGATGGCCTGTGTGGTCTCTTCCAACTCTGAATTTCTATGATTCTATGACAAGGATACATTTCATGCAGCCCTCCTTGATGTTGACAGTCTGCAAGTCCCACCAATCTAAGCCAAAATACCCAGTGGTGAGGAATAGTATGACTTCCAGCCCAACAATGTTGGGAGGGCTATAGAATTCCCATCCCTGCTTAAGAAGGCATCATAGGTCTCCTGCACCTTCGAGAGCAATTCCGCAAAGACTCCACCACAGAAATCCTGTCTGAAGTTCCCCTCACACTTGACTGAAGACGACTTACACTCTGGAAGGGCTGAAAGTAATGTCAGGAGATGCAACAGCTTGGTTTGCTGTTGGCATGTTCTGCTTTCCCCATCACTCAAAACCATCAAGTATTTCCACCTAATCCACCCCCCAAATGCACAAAACTGTAAGGTCTAGCAATCAGAACAATCACAATAATTATAATAGTGAAGCAAATATTGCTGTTTGAAGTTGTGGAAGATGTGATGTTCCTACAACAAAAAAGCATCCTTAGGGAAAGATCCATGGTGCTCTATAACACCCTGCACATTGATCGCAGACTTTAAAATTATCATCTAGAAAGGCTTCTTGTCTTTCCCTTTAAAAAGGACTAAAGCATCACTCTGCAATGATGCTCCTACAATTGCAAAGGCAAGCCACCAAGCAATGCCCTAGATCTTTGCCAGCTACCTCCGCCCATACAGTCTCTGAGTCCTGGGGGCATTGTATTGTGACCTGATGCAGTTTTCACCTGCTTCAATTTATTCTGTTTGGACACGTTGTGTCCTACGTTTTCACTTCTTTGGTTTCCTTGAATGGCTTGAACTTCAGAGCTTGTCCACCTTCTGTTTGCAATGGCAAACCTGAGTTGCACATGGGACTGTCTGCTTGGGGTGCTATAGGAGGGGGGAATTGTGGCACTGAAGCAGCGCAAGGCATCCACAGGCTAAGCCACACCAGCCTCTCACAGATGAGAGCATCAGTTCTCGCTTGATGCTGCAGAGTTCTCTTCCTTACGTAAGTGGCCACGGGGGATAACTTGAGCATGTAGATTTTATTTACATATGGCCATGCATTTCAGCATATGGTGGTTGTCACTATTATAGTACGCAGGAAGTGAGCACGGGGACCTGCATGTTTAATGAAGGCAAATGCTTATTTTCTGGTGTATGCTTGACCCTACCTGGCTAGCTACTTCACCCTTTCCTTGGCCCTTTCTGCACTCGAGTGTTGTAGCACTCTGATTCCACTTTCAACATCCTATGGAATCCTGGGGTTTGCAGTTTCGGGAGGGCCACCGGCCCCTCCCGAAACTGCAAACCCCAGGATTCCATAGGATGTTGAAAGTGGAATCAGAGTGCTATAACAATTGAGTATGGAAAGGGCCCTTGTTAGTCTTGTTTGATGTTTCAAAAAAACAGACTTAGGTTAGATCCTGAGCTATTATTAAATACAGTGGAGATACCAAACAAATTCACTTGCCATTATATACTTCCTTTGGTTGAAAATGTTCCTTCCTTACCGTACTGTTTCACACAGTAGTTGTTCATTTAATACACTGATTATTAGCAAGGTGCACACATGTCTTTCTCCAACATTCTCCTTCTCCCATTCCCTTGCATTTTGCCCGGCATGGCAAAGGAAGACAAGCACCTCCGGCCCTAGTGCACAAAAGGCAAGGGAAGGGAAGGGGGGGACCCCAGAAGATAATGGGAAGGGGATTGCTCAGAGTAGGGGGAGTTATTTGCAGTTTTTCCAGTGTTGTGAGGGTTCTGTGTCCTCATACCACTTTATTCTGCTTTGGTTAGACCTCACCTGGAATACTGCTTTGGTTAGACCTTACCTGGGCACCACAGTTCAAGAAAGATATCGGCAAGCAGGAACATGTCCAGGGGAGGGCAGCCAAAATGGTGAAGGGTCTGGAAGCCATGAAGCCCTATGAGGAGAGGCTTAGGGAGCTGGGGATGTTTAGTCTGCAAAAGAGAAGGTTAAGAGGGAACATGAGAGCCATGTTTAAATATTTGAAGGGATGCCATGTTGAAGATGGAGTGAGCTTGTCTTCTGGTGCTCCAGAGACTAGGACAAGGAGCAATGGATTCAAACTACAGGAAAAGAGATTTGATCTAAACATCTTGAATTTATATTGCCCCAATCTATTTAATATTGTTTAGCTGTTCTGTCATGTTTTCTATGATGGATATCTTGTGTCTTAATGGTCTGTGATTCACCATTGGATTGGACTGGACGGCCCCTGTGGTCTCTTCCAATACTATGATTCTATGACTCTATGATTCTATCAGGAAGAACTTTCTCAGGGTAAGAGCCATTTGACAGTGGAATATGCTGCCTGAGGGTGTGATGGAGTCACCTTCTTCGGAGGTTTTTAAGCAGAGGCTGGATGGCCATTTGCTGGGGGTACTTTGAGTGTGTGTTCCCGTATGGCAGAATCGGGCTGGACCGGATGGCCATTGTAGTCTCTTCCAACTCCATGATTCTATGAAAGTGTACAAAAAAAGAGATTCTATGTAAAGATTAGGAAAGACTTCCTGATGGTAAGATCAGTTCAACGATGGTATACGACATCTTGGAACATTTCCGCACGACACTCTTATAGTGCGATGATTCCGCTTTCAACCTCCTATGGAATCCTGGAGTTTGCAGTTCCAGGAGGGGCCGGCCGGAAAGTGGAATCATCATGCTATAAGAGGGTCACGCAGAAATGGCCTTGGAGTCTCCTTTGGAGATTTGTAAACAGAGGCTGGGTGGCCATCTGTCCAAGGGAGGCCTTTGATGGTTTCTTCCTGCATGGCAGAAGGGGGTTGGACTGGATGGCCCCTGGGACCTCTTCCAGCTCCAGGATTCTATGATCCTACACCATGCTGATGCTCTCTAGCTTTAGCCAAGAGCCCCACAGCCCGTGCTCTTTCCTACCTCTGCTCCCTCCGTCCTCCTGAAGGCTTCAACAGGAAGATGGAGACGAGGTGACAGATGGGATGGAAAGGACGGGGGGAGGGAAGGCTACAAAAATAGGATCATACATCTTTAACTACGTCCCACAAGCATGTCATGGCTGTGCTGCATTTGTGATGCTTGGCCTACCTGGGGTGGGGGGAGAGGGAGAGACAGAGGAGAAAAAGAGGCCTGCGTTCAGCAGCCACCTTCCCATCCTTCCTTACCCAAGAAGCAGCACCAGCAGCAGGCTTGGGATGAATATTTCATGGCCGCCCTTGCGGTTTTTGGCAGCCGTCGGGCTTGTTTGTTGTCGCAGCTCACACTGTTTCCCCACTGCTGCTTGTCCGGTGGTACCTCCGCCTGCGTTTGCACCGTTTCCCTGTGAGAATCCAGTGGAGTCAACTCTTGAAAGATTGATAGGGTGAGAGACAGAGGCTGAGCATTCGCCTCCCCCTCTGGGGTGGGCTTGGTGAAGTAATGGAGTGGGCAGACTGTGACCTTGTACCTCTGTGTGGTGTAAGTCTACACTCATGTCGTGATGTGGTGGTTGCACTACTGAACATAGAGGTTCTGCTGAACACTGATGTTGTACAACCTTTTGCAAACCTGCCAGTGTGCCTGGTTATTGGCCATTTTTGCACTAGACTGTTATAGTCCATCCAGCCTCTGTTTACAAATCTCCAAAGGAGAGTCTGAGGCCATTTCCGCACGACACTCTTATAGCGCGATGATTCCACTTTCAACATCCTATGGAATCCTGGAGTTTGCAGTTTAGGGAAGGGCCAGCTTATGATGGCTGCCCACCCCCTCCCTAAACCTCAAACTCCAGGATTCCACAGGATGTTGAAAGTGGAATAATAGCACTATCAAAGTCTAGTGCAGAAATGGACATTGTCTCCTCGTCATGAAGTCCAGGTGTCCAGATTTGACAGGAACAGCTTCAACTTATCCTTCGTCGCTCCACTTTTCAGTTGCTTTTCAAACGTCACAATTTCATTCAATCAGGCAATCTTTATTGTACAATCGTAGACCATAAAAACGCAAGATATCCGTCACAGAAAACATGTCAGAACAGCCAAACAATGCTAAATAGACTGGGGTGATGTAAATTCAAGAATTGTTTAAAAATGTTAAAAATATAATAGGCTTAGTATCATCAAGCACAATTCAAAAAGGAAGACAGACCTCCGGCATTACATATGTGTCTGAATCATAATTTTATGAATCTTAGCAGAAGAGAAAAGGACTTTGGAACAATTTCTGGTACACAGAACAACATAGTGTAGAGGTTTGAGGGCTGGACTATGACTTTGGAGACCAGGATTGAATTACCTGTAACCCTGTATGTTGGGGGTCCCGGGAGGGGCACCCAAATAACCAAATAAAAATACAAGATGGGGAAATTAAGCTCAAGCACTCTCTTAAGCTAACGAGAGGCAGGGTAACTTCAGCTAGGATCTTTCACCCTATGTATACAGCGTCGGGTCAGAGAGCGGCTAGACAAGGTTTTAAAGTAACAAATAATATTTAATTGAAGACAAGAAACACGAAAGACAAGACATACACTAACTAACTGAGAAATAGAAACGGGGAGCTTTTCGAGAAAGGCAATACGACACCTGGTCTCGTAGTCCTGGAGAGAAAGACGGGGATCCGGGAGAGAAAGGTCAGCTGGGCTTGCTGAGGGGAGTTTCCTTAGACAACTGGCAGCAAGGTGGGATGGAAGTCCAAAGTAGTCCGAAGACGTCCCAAAAGTGGGGACCTTTTATAGGGTGGATTTTACCTACAGGCTATGTCATGCTCGGTGAGAACAAAGGAAATTTGGAGTTGGACAAAGGAGTTGGAAAAGGTCAAGTTTTGCATGATGGGTTTAGCTCTTACTGACAATAGCGTGGCTGGTATGCTAATAGCCCGATACAAAAGAATGGCTTGGTTCTTGGCTGCATGGCTTTGTGTGTGCGAGCCGAGCAGAGCCGGTTTGCAGGGAGGTTTTTCCCTAAAGCAACAGAGAGGCTTAAATTGCCTGCCTGAATGGGGTCTTGGAATGTACAGTCATTAACGGCCACACCCCATACGTGCTCGTCCAGGGGACCTCTGCAAACACGTGGAGTGGGGTGGCAGAGAAAGGTCAAGCAAAGGCCGAATTATTTGATATCAAAAGGAAACCAAGTGCTTTCACCAGACATATCATAACCGTGATAACATACCCACTTAGCCATGGATATCCACTGGGTGACCTTGGGCATGGCACACACTCTCAGCCCCATAAAACCACACGATAGGGTCAGCTGAGGGCCATAAGTTGGAAATGAATGACTTGAAGGCACACAACAACAACAGATAAACCAAGTACTTTCAGAAGGTCTTCCAGGGAATTTATTTAAGAGAAGTGTAATTATTCATAATCTCTCCTCTCCTTACAAATTACAATTTCTCTCCTCTCCCACTTTCTCACTTCAATCACTGCAAACTGAGCTCAGTGCAAAAGTAGCAGTTAGCTCAGCAGGAGAGATGGAGAGGAAAGCAGGAGACCAAATCTTGTCCTTCTCAGAAGGCTCAAGCAAAAGGAAACGGGTGCAGCTTCTCCAAGCTTGTGCATTTTTACTCATTGATAACTTTTGCTGTCTTGACTACATTCTGAGGTTGTTTGGCCACACATGTCCTGGTTTTCATCTGTGAAATGTGGGAGGGTATATAGCCTTCTGAAGTAGTACAGAATGCATGCTGGCTTTTCTCATTGTTCTTGCTACAGTTTTAAATGGATTTATATTGTTTTAAAGGACTGATGCCTTAAGAGCCTTTTATCTTTTTCAATTGTCTTCCTATTCTTCACCAAAATGATAAAAGGTCTGGAAACCATGAAGAGCTATGAGATGTGGCTTAGGGAGCTGGGAATATTCAGCCTTGAGAAGAGAAGGCTGACAGGATGGCCAAGTTTGAATATCTTAAGGGATGTCATATGATGGAGCAAGCTTGTTTTCTGTTGTTCCAAAGATTAGGGCCATTTCCGCACTAGACTGTTATAGCACGACGAATCCACTTGCAACATCCTATGGAATCCTGGGGTTTGCAGTTTCGGGAGGGGCCGGCTGGCCCCTCCCAAAACTGCAAACCCCAGGATTCCATAGGATGTTGCAAGTGGAACGATAGCGCTATAACAGTCTAGTGCGGAAATGGCCTAGGACATGGGGCAATCACTTCAAATGTCAGGAAAAGAGAGATTCCACCTAAACAATAGGAGGAACTTCCTGATGGTCAGAGCTGTCCAGCAGTGGAATCTGCTACTGCCTCCATGGAGTGCAGTGGAGTCTCCTTCTTTGGAGGTTTTGAAACAGAGGCTGGATGGCCATCTGTTGGGAGTGCTTTGGTTGTGTGTTTCCTCATGGCAAGACGGGGTTGAGTTGGACGGCCCTGGTGGTCTAAATATCCCCAGCTCCCTAAGCCACTCCTCAGAGAGTTCATGGTTTCCAGGCCTTCTGCCATTTTGGTCGTCCTCCTCTGGACACGTTCCACTTTATCTATATCCTGGCTGTGTTCCCATAGCCAGATGCAAACAATTCTATTATCTGCTGAAGTCCTTCAGAGATCTTGGTGAGTGAGATCACCATTTTACATCCAGCTACGGGGACATAGCCAGACTTTTCTGAAATCTTCCCTGCTCTTGTCTGAGCATGAAGGGCCCTGGATGTTGGTTTCAGTGACAATATGATAGGCTGGGGAGGTCTTTGGTTGTTGTGGAGGGAAGGAGGGCAATGCCAACTTCCTCAGTAGCCCAGTAGAGTTAACTTACAGGTAGACAGGCCACCAAGAAGGCAACACCCATTAAGTGAGGTTTGTTCTGACCCTGTCAGAACAGTGAAGTCCAAAAACCCCTTTCTGGGCAAAGTTCAGCAATCATCCTAGTTAGATCCTGAATTGTCAGGTCAGGTGACATATTTAGGTCATAGAATCATAGAATCATAGAAATGTAGAGTTGGAAGAGACCCCAGAGGCCATCCAGTCCAACCCCCTGCCATGCAGGAACACCCTCAAAGCACTCACGACAGATGGCCATCCAGTCTCTGCTTAAAAACCTGCAAAGAAGGAGACTCCACCACACTCCGAGGCAGCAGATTCCACTGCCGGACAGCCCTGACCATCAGGAAGTTCTTCCTGAGGTTCAGGTGGAATCTCCTTTCCTGCAGCTTGAATCCATTGCTCCTTGTCCTGGTCTCTGGAGCAGCAGAAAACAAGCCCTCTTCTTCCTCTACATGGCATCCCTTCAAATATTTAAACATGGCTCTCATGTCCCCTCTTAGCCTTCTCTTCTGCAGACTAAACATACCCAACTCCCTAAGCTGCTCCTCACAGGGCTCCATGGCTTCCAGGCCTCTCACCATTTTGGTCGCCCTCCTCTGGACTTGCTCCAGCTTGACCATCTCCTTCTTGAATTGGGGTGCCCAGAACTGGACACAGTATTCAAGATGAGGTCTAACCAAAGCAGAGTAGAGTAGCACCAGTACCTCCCTCGATCTAGACACCAGACTCCTAGTGATGCAGCCGGGAATTGCATTGGCTGAAATAGGCAAGGACTGCAAGTAGAAGCCAATATACAGTACTTTACCTAGTTCTTGAAAATCCAGTTCTCCATTTAATAATACAAAACTGGAAGAACTGCAAGATGAATAAAAACTGAACTGTTTGCATGTAATAGAAGGGAATGGTATAAATAGAGAGATCCAGAGTGCATGCCAGAGAATGCAGAATTTTTTATCGTCATGTCCCTTGGTCATAAAGAGAGATGTCCATCCTTCAGGGGCAATGGAGCTGACTTTTGTCCATCTATACTTCAAAATGCATCCCTCCAAACTATTACGTTTTGTTCCAAAGGAAGTCCAGAAGATTTGTCTTTGTTTATATATTGAATAAAGGGATACCGTATTTCCCAAATTTTGTTTTCTTTTCAAAGTTCTAGCCGGTATCTCAAAGGCCGAAATCCTACATCAGGGAGAAGAATTTATACCCATGGAATTACATTATGGTTACAGAATGCTGCCTTGTTAGTGAATTATGATGCTGTGCCAATGAATGTGCAACAATATGTACATCTGCCTCTGGAATGCATGATGTGTGATTTATACAAGCAGTAACACACAACCACACTGACTTATGCATGTTAATGCTCAGTGTTCAGTCATGCACAATGCACAACTCCCCTTTTGCAACCTTGATATTGAATGCTACCATTGAAATTATGACAAAAATGTTTATCTGCTTCTATGGGGAAATTTATGCGTGCATAAGATGCCTACAGAATTCTGGCAAATTTCTCTGTTAAAGCAAAGTGTCAGATTTGATTCCACCTACTGATAATGCAGGTTGAGAATCTCTTATCTGAAGTTCCAAATTTTGAAATACTCAAAAATTTGGAATTGTCTACATGGGTGGCTAAGGTAGTGACACCTTTGCTTTTGGATGGTTCGATGTACACAAACTTTGTTTCATGCACAAAATTATTTAAAATATTGTTATACAATAACCTTCAGGCTATGAATGTAAGGTGTATATGAAACATAAACGAATTTCATGTTTAGATTTGGGTCCCATCTCCAAGATATCTCATTAGGCACATACATGCAAATAGAAGTATACAAAATCTGAAAAAAATCCAAAATACTTCTGCTCCCAAGCATACATGTATATGAAAAATAAATGCCTTTTGTACTTAGACTTGGGCCCCATCTCCAAGGTATCTCAATATGTATATATATGCAAATATAAGTATTCCAATAAATAAATAAATAAATAAATAAATAAATAAATAAATAAATCAATCCAAAACACTTTCAGCCCCAGGCATTTTGGGTAAGGGATAGTCAACCTGCATTTAGTTCCTGGGAATGAAAGATTCTGGAGAGCTGTAGTCCTCTGAATGCAACTTTGCCCAACGATGTCCATGTGTCAATTTCTGCATGCCGTCACAGGTGTGGAGCTGTGAGCTTGCATATCCATGCGGGAGTGCTTTGTTGGCTGCAGGTCTCTTTGCTGCTTGGGAGAAGGTGCTGAGTCAGCTGCCGCTTGCACATCTGCAGTGGAGGAGGCTCCGTATGATGCTGATATTAATCAATGCTTTTCTATCAGACTTTTGGCAGCTGCCTTGGGCTTGCAACTGGGACGGTGTCTTGGGAAATGAAGCCTTGCAGTGCAGTCTAGAGTTTTTCCAGTCTGTGCAATTTCACTTTTCCACAAAACGTGTCCAGGAGAGCTGGGAGCACCAGCTGGTGGAAAAGGACAAGCTTTGGGAGAAAAGGAAGCACCAGAGTTCAGTTACAAGGATTTTATGTTCATGGAATAAGAGAGGCTCCTGAGACCTGCTGTTACACCTGGGCAGACTCCATGTGGGCTGGAATCCAGTTAGTGTCTTTCATATTCCCTTAAGCAACAGGTATATTCAGTTCTCAGCTGAGCAAGTGGAGTTAGCCTGTGCTGGTGGCTGAATATCGCATTTGTTTCCTCTTTCATAGAATCATAGAATCCTAGAGTTGGAAAAGATCCCAGGGGCCATCCAGTCCAACCCCCTGCTATGCAGGAACACCCATCAAAGCATTCCCAAGAGATGGCCATCCAGCCTCTGCATAAAAACCTCCAAAGAAGAAGACTCCACCACACTCCATGGAGGCAGCAGCCTATTCCACTGCCGGACACCTCTGACCGTCAGGAAGTTCTTCCTGAGATTCAAGTGGAATCTCCTTGCCTGCAGCTTGAATCCGTTGCTCCTTGTCTCTACCGCTCCAGAAGCTAGGACAAGGAGCAAGTATTCTTTGTATAAGAAACTAGCAAAATTCCACATGTTTATTCTTAAATGTGTTGGAAAACAGCTTATAAATTGAAGAAGTTCAATAGTGAGAAAAAGGTAACAATGTTTTAGGCATACGTTTTAGGCATACATTGGACATTACCTGGAATCCTGTTGGTGTCATACACATATATGGAGCCCTGGTGGCACAGTGGTTAAATGCTGGTACCGCAACCACAAGGTTGTGAGTTCGATCCTGCCCGGCTCCAAGGTTGACTCAGCCTTCCATCCTTCTGCAGGTCTGTAAAATGAGTACCCAGCTTGTTGGGGGCAATTAGCTAAAATACATTGTAAACCACTTAGATAACACTCAGTTCATAAGCGGTATAGAAATAAATGCTATTGCTATATTATTATTGCTATATATGAAATCCCCCACACATGCAGTTGTATTTTTTTTTTGGCCTTTGCACCATGCCTGGATTCAGTTCACTGTTGCCTAAGGAAAGTTCCACAAGTGAAAGTGTTGTACGTGCAGTTTCATATTCTTGAATTGAGCATAATTATGCGTCGGTGCCTTCAATGCATCTCTCAATTCACTGGGGTTGTGGAAACAGCCACAGTGCATTTTTCCCCACTGCAGAAGGTTTAAATAAGGAGTCATGCTGGTTGATGCACAATTGGTAGCATACTAATTACCAATGTTGAATGTTGAATTCCGATGCTGGTACTCAATACATGGGTGCTGTAGCACAACCAGCACCTAACTATATGAATGTAGATATATGCAAACGTGAAAATATCAGCTGTAATGCTGGCCATCACTTTACAGATGCAATTAAATGACACCCCTTTTTTTCGGTTAGTAAATAGCAGGCTTGCAGAAAGCCCTTGTGATGCTGGGGAGTGGAGGAAGGGTCATAGAATCCTAGAGTTGGAAGGGTCCCTGTGGGCCATCAGGTCCAACTCTGCTCAATGCAGGATCTCCAACTGAAGTATTCCCAGCAGGTAACTGTCCAGGCTCCTTTGGAAGATGTCCAGAGAAGGAGACCCCACCACCTCTCTAGGCCAGAGCTTTCCAAACTTTTCATGTTGGCGACACACTTTTTCAACATGTATCATTTTGCAACACAGTAATTCAGCTTTACTAGCAAACTGGAGGTACCCAGAGGCGTATCTAGGGTGGGGAATGGTGCTTCACAATCCTGGCCAGCTGCCCTTGCCCTTGCCAGGAAAAGCCCCAATAAGAGTGATGGCAGCGGGCTAGGCTTGGGTGGGAGGAGGGTCTTTCTCCACTGGGGAGGCGACACATCAACACACTACAGGCTACACACTAATGTGTCATGACACACCGTTTGGAAAACCCTGCTCTAGGCAATTGGTTCCACAGCTGAACCACTCTCACTGTCCAGAAGTTCCTTCTCATGTTCAATTTACATCTACTCTCCTGTAACTCAAAACCTTTAGACCTGATCCTACCCTCTGGGGCAGCAGAGAACAGGCCTGACACCTCCTCTCCAGGACAGCCCTCTAGATATTTAAAAGATGCAATCATGTCACCCATCAGCCTTCTCTTCACAAGGCTCAACATGTCCAGGGCCATTTCCGCACTAGCCTGTTATAGCGCAATGATTCCACTTTCAACATCCTCTGGAATCCAGGGGTTTGCCGTTTCGGGAGGGGCCAGCCGGCCCCTCCCGAAACGGCAAACCCCAGGATTCCAGAGGATGTTGAAAGTGGAATCATCGCGCTATAACAGGCTAGTGCGGAAATGGCCCAGGTCTCTCAACCTCTCGTTTTGTCTTCCATAAAAGAGTAACTGAATTCCCTTTTGCAGTTGTTGCATTGCCTGGAAAGCTCCGTTCCTCTGGGCACTTGGTATCTTGGGAGAATGGAGTATGGAGCAATTACACACCTGTCCACCGACCGACATGAACATTGTGTGTGTGTGTTCATCTCTCTTTTGTATAGTGGCATCATCAGTGATCACTAATTCCCTTTGATGGCACCTCTCCTTTTGTTGCTGAGACTTTTTCATGTTTTCACCGTGTCTGCAGATTCCTCCTTCTTCCTATTTTTACGAAAAGGAAACTTTGAACCTGCAGCAACAACCTGTAGGTCCAGTCCAGTTCTCTGATTTTCTGTCTGTCAGCTCTGCCAGCCTTTGTTCCCCACTTTGTGAGCTGAGACAGAGGCAAACCTGTCCCCCACCTCAACAGTTCTGCACAAAATTGACAAAGGATTCTCTTCACATCCAGCCTCAAAAACCTTGGCCTAAACCCAATTAATTGTTTGTTCCAACTAGGGCAGACAACCAAATCAATTAAAGTTACGTAAACGATGACTTATAAATGTTGACTTGCCAAGTTCCCCTTGATTCAGTGGTCTACTGTATTGGAGATGAACACTTGGAGATTTAGAACACCCTGTCCTTGATTAATGTGTGATTCTGATGGCGGTGGTGGTGGTGACAATCTTTATTTATGCTTTGCCCTTTTCACAAAATGGAAGCCTTGTCAGAGGGATGGTGGATGATGGGAGCTACACAAAAACCTCAGTAGCACTTCCCTCCAGCACTGAGCCCTGGTAAAACAGTTCACCAGAGTCAAGTGTTTGAAAAATCACCATATAGCAGAGTTTTACTCACACAGCTTTGAAGCACCCCAGCAGAGTATTAGCATTAGCAGCCTGGAGCCAGGAAAAATATTGTCACGCAATGTTATCTTCCAACAGGAGGCTTTTACTTTCCAGTTACGATACATACATACATACATACAGTCCTCCAACGGAGTATCAGCATTCCACAGCATATGAAGATATGCATCCAACATAGCCTCCGGCCGCTCTATCAGACATCAAGAGGGCACAGTTGGCTAGAACACCCTCCCTTATATACATACATTTCTGATGCAACTCTAGCCAACCTTGCTAGATCCCATGTATGATGCAACCCTCCTGCCCTGGTTACACAACCCAATGACTCATGCAGGTATTACATGGGATTGCATCATCCACTGTCATTCCCCAGGTGCAAATCTTAATGTACATCATGTATATTTTATTTGGACTTAGGTTCTGTCCAACCTTTCCTCACAAGCCCGAAATGATTTACAAAGTAGGGCTCTTTTTGCACGGCATTTTCCATGCGAAAGAGGGCCTGGGAGCGTCATGTGATTGTGAGGAGCGATCTGCATGACGCACTCACAATAGTGCGATGCTACAGGGGCCAACAGGCGCCAGTCGCACACCTTTTCACTTTCGGCTAGAAGCTGAAAATGGTGCGCAATTGTGCATTGCTCCTGGGCCCCGTGCACACTTACCCAGGCTGCACTGTAGAAGGAAGGGGTGGGGCTCTCGTGCGAGCAAGCAGCTCGTGCGGAGCCGAAGGACCCTGGACACGAGAGCCTCTCACTGGAGGCTGCTCATGCAATCCCAGCATCCCAGCGCTGGAAGAAGGTAAGGTGAGGAAAAGCAACATATAGTTGTTCTGTGCCTTCAGGTTGACTCCAACTTATGGACACCCTCTCCCAGGGTTTTCTTGGCAAGATTGATTCAGGGGAAGTTTGGTCTTGCCTTCCTCTGTGGCTGAGAGAGTGTGACTTGCTCAAGATCCACAGGTGGCATTCCATGGCTAAGGTGAATTTGAATCCTCATGTGCTGGAGTCTGTGTCCAGCACTTTGTGTCCTGAACCACGCTGGCTCTGATGTTAAGTACCTTGGTCAACTTCAAATTATGATGACCCCATCATGGGTTTTCTTGGCAAGATTTCATAGAATCATAGAGGTGGAGGAGATCACAAGGGCCATCCTGTTCAACCTCATTCTGCCATACAGGAAGGCATAATCAAAGCACACAATCAAAGTGGTGGAGTCTCCTTCTTTGGAAGTTTTTAAACAGAGGTTGGATGGCCATCTGTCAAAGGGAAATCTTTGATGGTGTCTTCCTGCATGGTGGAATAGGGTTGGACTAGAGGGCCCTTGGTGTCTCTTCCAGCTCTACAATTCACTCCCCAAAAATGGCCATCCAGCTTCTCTTTAAACACCTCCAAAGAAGGAAACACCACCACACTCCCAGGCAGCAGCATTCCACTGTTCTCTGATGTACTACATCTAAGCAGGAAAAATAAATGCACAAATATAAGATGGGTAACACCTGGTTTCAAAGCAGCACATGCAAAAATGATCT
This sequence comes from Ctenosaura bakeri, assembly GCA_948474755.1. Classification (NCBI taxonomy): domain Eukaryota; kingdom Metazoa; phylum Chordata; class Lepidosauria; order Squamata; family Iguanidae; genus Ctenosaura; species Ctenosaura bakeri. The sequence continues at coordinate 763,475 of CAOLHI010000131.1, forward strand.
AGGGAAGTTAGTAGACTACAAGCTCAACATGAGTCAATACTGTGATCGGTGGCCAAAAAAGCCAATGTGATTCTAGGCTGCATCAACAGGAGGAGGATGTCCAGATCAAGGGAAGTAGTACTGCCACTCTATTCTACTTTGGCCAGACCTCACCTGGAGTCCTGTGTCCAGTTTGGGGTCCTACAGCTCCAGAAGGATGTCAGCATGCTGGGAAATGTCTGGAGAAGAGCACCGAAATGATCAAAGGTATGGAAACCAAGGCTTAGGAAGAACAACTAAGCAAGCTAGGTATGTTTAGCTTGGGGGAGAGAAGACTGAAAGGTGACCTGATAGCCACTTTTAAATATCTGAAAGGATGTCATGGAGAAGATGGAGCAAGCTTGTTTGCTGCTGCTACAGACACTAGAATGAGGACCAATGGATTCAAATTACAAAAAAAAAGAGATTCTACCTAAGTATTAGGAAGAACTTCTTTACTATAAGAATTGTTGGACAGTGGAATCAATTGCTTCAAAGTGTGGTTGACTCTTTATCTTTGGGTGTTTTAGAACAAGATTGAGAGTGCTTTCGTTGTGCATTCTTGCACAGCAAAGGTTGGGCTAGAAGGCCCTTGTGGTCCCTTCGAACTCTCTAGCCATTTCCACACTACATTCTTATAGTGCTATTATTCCACTTTCAATGTCCCATGGAATCCTGTAGTTTGCAGTTTAGAGAGGGGCCTTTAGAATTCCACAGGAGGTTGAAAGTGGAATAATAGCACTAGTGCAGAAATGATTCAATGATTCTGCGATTCATTACACAGTATGCAATTCTCAGAGACAGGACACAATGAACAATATGCAACACACAATATAACACTACTCTGGATGAACTCTTCCACGTCTGCAATAGTGAGGCATGCAAAACTTCTCTCCTATCCCCAGTGAAGAGATTTATTCTGCAGTGTTTGAACATTATTCTGGCCACAGTCCCTGCAAAGTCAATTTTTCAAGTAGTCTCCCAAAAGCATAAAACAGGCTTTTAAATAAAGGACAGACTCTTCCAAGGGCAATCTATGGGCTGGGAGGAAAGGGAGGAATGATCTCGGTCTCCCCTGACTGCGCATGGAAATTCCCTCTGCTTTGCTTGAGCTACCGCTGCTCTCTTGCAAAGGCACTGGAAAGGCCCGGCTCCAGGGAACGGTCAATTTGGCACCTTTTGCCTGTTCCGTCTCTGCTCCATCTCCCTCTGTCCCTGTGATGGCTCTACAAGCCCTGTAACTAAATAATAAAGAATTAATCAAGACAAAGCTCTCGGCCGTGTTAATGCTTCACGGAGTCTTAGCCAATGTAGTGGAGCATTTCAAAAAGCCCTTGTCCCTTATGAAATAATCAGGACGGAGAGACAGTTAGCAGCACATGGGCAGGCGGTTCGATGGCACTTGGGAGGAAACCATCTGAAAAGGGCTTCCAAAGGCACCACTCCATCAATTTGCCAGCAAATGGGTCACGCTCTCCTTCTGCCCTCCCCCGTTTTGTTTTCCCTTCCCCTTTTCTTCTCCTTTCTCACTCTCACTTAGACACTTAGAATGCAGCTGGTCTGCTTTTCCACCATCTCTATGTATAGCTTTGGTTATTTAGTTTGATCTCTTGTCTTTCTTCACAACAGTTTTCTCCAGGGTGCACAATGGCTCCTGGATGGCAACAGATGAAGCTCTACATCCCGACCCAAAAAGACCCAGGCTGGCATTCTCTTAATGAGAACCACAAGGTATAAGTTGCGTGATGCTTGCAGATCAGGTTTTTCAGGCAATGGACTATAGTGATATCCAGCTAACGGCAGTGTAAGCAGAGTTGTGTGCGTCGCACCATCATGCTTGTGGCAACACAGAATAGTGTGTGAATGTGCATTGCCTCTGCACATTGCTTTTGAACACTGTGCAGTAAAGTTGCACAAAGGATTGTCAGTCATGTGCATTGACCACTGAGCCACATATGTTGCATTTACTCCAAGGGTTGTTGCTATTATTGGCTGGAATTCTGTATCAGATGGAATTCTATTGGCTAGAATCCTAAATTCTACTGGCTGGAATTCTATATCAGCCCAAATTCTATTGGTCAGAATTCTTTATCAGCTACCTAGTTGAGTAAACTTAACTACATAATCTCTCCTGGTCTGACCCCTCCAAATCTAAGGGAAACATCATTCACCTCTGATAGCCAGCAGAAAGGACCTCCTTCTCCCCATGCACATGGTGACTGGGAAAACAGGTGGAGGGCGGAAGTATGACTGTAGCCATGGTGTCACCATTGTGACTAAGTAGTGGTTGTGAATACAGGACAGCTACAGATGAGTAGATCTAGGTAGCTGTTCCATATTCAGGAAGGATGTTGACAAGCTGGAACACGTCCAGAGGTGGGCGACCAATATGGTAGAAGACCTGGAAACCATGAAGCCCCATGAGGAGTGAGTTAGAGAGCTGGAGATGTCTGGCCTGGAGATGAGAAGGTTAAGAGGTGACATGATAGCCATGTTTAAATATTTGCAGGGATGTCGTATAGAGGATGGAACAAGCTTGTTTTCTGCTGCTCCAGAGATTAGGACACAATGGAGAAATGGCTTCAAACTACAGGAAAAGAGATTCCACCTAAACTTTACCTTACCATCTTCCTGATGGTAAGAGCAGTGTGACAGTAGAATACTCTGCCTCAGTGCGGGGCGGTGGAGTCTCTTTCTTTGGAGGTTTTTAAGTTGGAGCCTGGATGGCCACCTGTCAAAAGGAATGCTTTGATAGTGTTTTCTTGCATGGCAGGGGGTTGGATTCAATGGCCTTTGTGGTCTCTTCCTACTCTAGGAGTCTATGGCCCTTTTCACACGGCATTTGCCATGCGAAAGGGCACTTGAAGCGTCATGCGATTGTGAGGAGCGATCTGCATGAAGCACTCACAATCGCGTGATGCTCAAGGATAGAGCAGCCGTCACTCGCTCACTTTTTCATTTTTGGCTTTCAGCCGAAAATGGTACATGGTCGTGCATTGCTCCAGGATCCTGCATGCACTTGCCGTGCACATGGAGCCTTGGAGCTGTGCCAGTTGCACTTCCTGCCCCAGCACAGCCTGGGAAACTGTGGAAGGAAGGGGCAGGACTCTCGTGCTACCTGCTTGGGAGCAGGCAGCTCGTGCAGAGCTGAAGTTGCAGGGATGCAAGAGCCTCTTGCTGGAGGCTGCTCACACAATCCCTGCACCCCAGCAACGAAAAAAAGTAAGGTGCGGAAAGGGTCTATGGAAACTCTCACCCTTTCATCCAGCTGGTAGCTCTTGCCCTGCCTGGATCTTCTTCATAAGTACCTGAGTGGGACTTTACACCAAGACAGCATCAAGTAGGAACTCAGCTTTGCGATTCTGATGTGTGTGGACAAAATCTGGCAAAATCATCTCCTTGCTGATCTCTGCCTTATTTCAATAGGAAAGGGGAGTGCTTGCGCAAGAAGTCCTCCAAGGGTAGAGCGAGGGGACAGTTTTCTAGCTTACTAGTGAAAAGTGCAAGGCATTACACCCCAAATACCAACAAACATTTGCTTTCAGGAAGGATTCTTTCTGGAGGGGAGGATTGCATTCTTGTTTAGTTTGACAATTGTCAGCTTGCACAGCGGATCTTGCAGAAGCAAGAAAGAGAGAGGGAGAGAGACCCAAAGACTTCAAGAAACAAAGTAGATTGCCTGTGTTCCTAACCCTCTTTCTCTCTCTTTCTCTCTCATTTCATTCCCCCTCCCCTCCACCACCAGAGACACCTCGGTCTCTCCGCCTGGCTTGGAAAAACAACCTGGATTAAGATGCGCTTCCGTTACAAATAAGCAGGCCTCCCAATGGATTTTTGAGAGCTTGCTGACTTGGGCACTTTCATTTCTAAACGCCTCCCTTTCAACAGCTGTTGAGGGCTTTGACAAGCGCTTCCTTTAAGCAGGAGAAACAAAAGTTGGGTGGAGGGGGAAGAGGGAAAGAGAGAGAGAAAGAGAGAGAGATGCAGTGAGAAAAGGAGCCGGGAAGGAAGCCAAGCCCAGAACAATCTTCATTATTTGATGGGTGGGTGGAGAAGAGGAGAAAGCAGGTGGGTGGGCAATGGGAGGTGGACTCTTCCTGAGTTCCAGGTGGTCTTGGATTAAATTTGCAAAGGAAGCTGGCTGATTTTAATTCCAATGCTGTTGTGATGACTTAACCCCATAAGAAAGCATGGGCAGGAGGGTATCTAGGCAGGCAGGAAAAGATGTGTCAATAATGGATGTAGAATCATATAATCATAGAGTTGGATGAGACCCCCAGGGCCATCTAGTCCAACCCCCTGCCATGCAGGAACACCCATCAAAGCATTCCCAACAGGTGGCCATCCAGCCTCTGCTTAAAAACCTCCAGAGAAGGAGACTCAACCGCACTCCAAGGCAGCATCTTCTGTTATCACGGTTATGATATGTCTGGTGAGAGCATTAGATATCCTTTTGATATCAAATAATTTGGCCTTTACTTGACCTTTCTCTGCCACCCTACTCCACGTGTTTGCAGAGGTCCACTGGACAAGCACGTATTGGGTGTAGCCGTTAATGGTTGTACATTCCAAGACCTCATTTAGGCAGGCAACTTAAGCCTCTCCGTTGCTTTAGGGAAAAATCTCCCTGCAAACCGGCTTTGCTCAGCGCGTACCTACACAAAGAGCCGAGAGCCAAGAGCCAAGCCGTTCCTTTATGTTGGGCCATCAGCGTCCTGGTCATACTATTGTCATCCAACACTAAGTTCATCATGCAAAACCTGACCTTTTCCAACTCCTTTGTCCAGCTCCAAATCCCCTTTGTTCTCACCGAGCATAGCATAGCCTGTAGGTAAAATTCACCCTATAAAAAGTCCCCACTTTTGGGACCACCTCGGACTACTTTGGACTTCCATCCTGCCTTGCTGCAAGTTGTCTAAGGGAACTCCCCTCAGTGAACCCCATTGAGCTTTCTCTCCCGGAACCCCGTCTTTCTCTCCAGGACTACGAGACCAGGTGTCGTATTACCCGCTCCCTTGAAACTCTCCATTTCCATTTCTAAGTTAGCTAGTATTTGTTGTGTCTTTTGTGCTGCTTGTTCTTAATAAAATATTTGTTACTTTTAAAAGTTTGTCTAACTGGTCTCTGACCCGACGCTGTATATATTGGGTAAAAGATCCTAGCTGAAGTTACCCTGCCTCTCGTTAGCTTAAGAGAGGGCTCGAGTTTAATTCCCCCAACTTGTGCTTTTATTCGGTTATTTGGGTGCCCCTCCCGGGACCCCCCAACATACAGGGTAACACTTCCACTGCCGGACAGCTCTGACCGTCAGGAAGTTCTTCCTGAGGTTCAAGTGGAATCTCCTATCCTGCAGCTTGAATCCATTGCTTCTTGTCCTGGTCTCTGGAGCAGTGCAAAACAAGCCCCCTCTCTCCTTAACATGACATCCCTTCAAATATTTAAACATACCCATCATGTCCCCTCTTAACCTTCACATCTGCAGACTAAACATACACAACTCTCTAAGCTGCTCCTCACAGGGCTTCATGGCTTCCAGACCCTTCACCATTTTGGTCGCCCTCCTCTGGATGCGTTCCAGCTTGTCGACAGCCTTCTTGAATTGAAATGCCCAGAACTGGACACAGGATTCCAGATGAAGTCTGACCAAAGCAGAATAGAGTGGTACCATTACCTCCCTCAATCTAGACACCAGACTCCTATTGATCTGGTAATTTATGTTGGCCAGGTGGAACCCACCTGTTTGGAAGCAGTCTATCACAGAACCAGTGAACGTGTAGCAACATCCAAAGCTGATATTAGAATCGTAGTGTTGGAAGAGACCCCAAGGGCCACCCAGACTGAATGGAAAGGATATTCAGCCCGGAGAAGAGAAGGTTAGGAGGTGACATGATAGCCGTGTTTAAATATTTGAAGGGATGTCATAGGGAAGGGAGCCAGGGCCTTTTCAGTGGCTGCTCCCAGGCTTTGGAACTCCCTTCCCAGGGAGGCCCAGATGGCCCCATCCTTGCTTTTTTTCCGCCACCAAGTAAAACATTCCTTTTCTGTCAAGCTTTAAGGAATTGACTGTGATGGCTTTCAGTGGCGGGTTGTCTTTTAATAAATTTTAATGGCTTAACTTTATGAATTGTTTAATTGCCTTATAGAATCATAGAATCATAGAAATGTAGAGTTGGAAGAGACCCCAAGAGCCATCCAGTCCAACCCCCTGCCATGCAGGAACACCCTCAAAGCACTCCCAACAGATGGCCATCAAGCCTCTTGTGGATGTTTTTGTCTAGTGTTTAGCCTGTGTTTTCAATATGTTGTAAACCACCCTGAGTCCCACTGTTGGGGAAAAAAGCAGGATATAAATCATCATCATTATCATCATCAGGCCAAAGTTGGGCTTACTCCTGCATCTGTCATTGGTAGGAGGCCAGCCAGATATGTTCCAACAGGTATGTGTGAAGGACAAAAGTGGGGCAGCCATATCTCAGCTGAAAAAAGAACTCCAGACCTGGGGTGTGTAAAAGACAAAAGTTTTGGGGGCAGCCATGTCTGAGAGAGAAGGAAGTTCTTGCCATTTGTGATAATCTTTGGACCAGACTATCGCCATTTTTGCACTACACTGTTATAGTGCTATTATTGCACTTTCAACATCCTATGGAAACCATGGGGTTTGCAATTTCGGGAGGGGCCAGACACTTTCTGGGCTCATGTTGGAGCCTGTTATCTTGGTTGTCCTCTTCTCTTTCTTCATTCAAGAAAGCCTCCTCCAGATAAAATGTTACACCCATTCCTTCAAATGCAAACAGACAGCAGGTTCAGCTAGGTGATTTGAGTAACAAGGATGAGAAGACGGGGGGAAAAAAATCCTTCTAGAGACAAATGCAAAATTCTACATTTAGGCCAGAAAAAACCAAAAGCACAAGATACAATGGGGGATATATGGCTCTGAAGTACTACATGTGAAAAGGACCTTGGGATTGTTGTTGGTCATAAGTTGAACAGGAGCCAGCAATGTGATGCTGCAGCAAAGAAGGCAAATGCTATCTATGCCTGCCTTAATAGAACCGCTGTTTACAAGCCAAGTGAAGTAATGATTCCACTACATTCTGTGCTAGTCAGTTCTGGAGTATGCAGTTCAGTTCTGGGTGCCTCATTTTAGAAGGATATGGACAAGTTGGAGGTGGTTCAGAGAAGGGCAATGAGGATGATTAGCAGCACGGAGAACAAAATATATGAGGAAAGGTTGAGGTAGTTGGATGTGTTCAGCCTGATGAAGAGAAGACTGAAGGGTACTCTTTAAATTTCTCAAGGGCTGTCCCAGAGAGGCAGGTATGTTTTCTGTTGCCCTGGTAGGTCTAAGGATTTTAAGTTAAAGATGGGTAGATTTGTTTGAACATTAAAAGGAACATTGACTATGGCCATTTCTGCACTAGGCTGTTACAGTGCTATTATTCTACTTTCAACATCCTATGGAATCCTGGGGCTCGCAGTTTAGGGAGGGGCCTTAAACCCCAGGATTCCATAGGATGTTGAAAGTGGAATAATAGCACTATAACAATCTAGTGCAGAAATGGCCTGTAGTTGACGCGGAAAATCTTCCTTGTCTCCTCCCCAGCCTCCCGCCCCTCTCTAGGTAAGAAGTGTCACAAGCATAATGGGATTTTCAAATCATCCTGTGGCATTCTGGGGTTTGTAGTTTCCTGAGGCCAAAGAACTCTCTGGGTGAGGATTCTAAAGGCCCTTCCCTAAATTGCAAGCCCCAGGATTCCAGAGGAGGTTGAAAGGGAATAATAGCAGAAATGGCCTGTAAGAGTGGTTTGTCAATGGAACCAATTCCCTAGAGATGGTGGGGTCTTTTTCTCTGGGCATCTTCAGAAAGAGGCTGGACTGCTACCTGCTGGCGATGCTCTTGCTGGAGACCCTGGCCATTTCTGCACAAGTCTGTTATAGCGCAATGATTCCACTTTCAACCTCTTATGGAATCCTGGGGTTTGCAGTTCCGGGAGGGGCCGACCGGCCCCTCCGAAACTGCAAACCCCAGGATTCCGTAGGAGGTTGAAAGTGGAGTCATCGCGGTATAACAGACTCGTGCGGTCTTCAGGAGAAGGTTGGATTCGTTGCTCCATGAGGCCTCTGTTACTTTGGCCCAGGCCTACCCGGTGATAGCACTGGATCTCTCTTTTGATATCAAAACCATTCGGCCTTCCTCTGCCACCCCGCTCCACATGTATGTGAGGCCTCCGGACAAGCACGTACACAGGCGCGGCCCATAATTGTTGGACATTCCATTCTCCACCCAGGCAGGCAGAACGGAGCCACTCCGTTGCTTCAGGGACCTCCCTGCAAACACCTCTTGCTTAAGTGTGACTCTAAACAAAGATGCCCGGCCTCGAGCTGATAGTCGTACAAAGCCAAGCTAAGCACCTTGTATTTGCACACTGGCTACACTATTGTTAAACCTGCACTAAGCCCATCATGTTAAACTTGACCTTTGCCAAAGCTTTGTCCCGCTCCAAACTCGCATTGTTCTCACCGGGTATGGCATGGCCTGCAGGCACAATCCATCCTATAAAAACTCCCCAATTTCGAGACCACCTCGGATCCCTCCGGACTTCCATCCTGCCTTGCTGCCACTTTGTCTGGAGAGCTCCCCTCGGCGAACCACGCTGAGTTTCTTCCCTACCATTTTCAGCTTCTTCAGGACTACGAGAAAGGTGTCATATCACCCATTTCCCCCGAAAATCCTTATTTCCAATTCTTCCATTAGCTGTGTGATTGTGGTGTCTTTACTGTTTGTTTGTCCTTTAATAAAATCATCATTTTGCTATTTTAAAACCTGTCTGACTGCTTGACTGACCTGACCCCATAGACATTGGGTTGCAAGATCCCTGCTAAGTTACCCTGCCTCTCGCTAGCTTAAGAGAGTGCTCCAGTTAATTCCCCCAACTTGTGTTTGTGTTTGGTTGTTTGGGTGCCCCTCCTGGGACCCCCAGAGAACAGGGTAACACCACTTCCAACTTTAGGATCCCATGGCCATTTCTGCACTACACTGTTATAGTGCTATTATTCCCCTTTCATTATCCTGTGGAATTCTGGGGTTTGTAGTTTACTGAGAATTCTAAATGCTCCTCCTAAACTGCAAACCCCAGGATTCCACAGGAGGTTGAAAGTGGAATAATAGCACTATAGCACTGCCGTGTGGAAATGGTCGAGGATCTATGAATTGTGAACTACTTTTGATGTGTGTCAACTCTGTTAAGAAGCCCTGGCAGGTGGAAAGAGGGTGTTAGCCGCTTCTCCTTTCCACTCCACATATGGATCATGCATATCTTTGTTGGCCGGGAAGGGCTAAGAGAAAACAACTCCATCTCAATGCGATATCACTTCTTCTAATAGCAAACTCTAGACGAGAGTGCCAGTAGGACCGGAGCCAAAACAGGTCTGTGGAGAAAACAAGAGGAGAAGATCAGCATGCCCAAAGAAGCACAAATGAGCTTTCAAGCATAAAACCTAAGGGAGAGAAGCAAACAAACAACCCTGCCACCCAGAAGAGCCACATGAGAACAGAGTATGCTCTGCCACCAGCGAATGTAAAATTTTATTTGGAAAATAAAGCCGGAAACTGGTATGATGGAATGGCAGCAGCAGAGGCATCGGGAAACCTTCCAAAGGAAAGAAGTGAAGTGGACCTGGAGGAAAAAGAAAAACAGAATTTGAAATTGTAGAATCATAGGCGCTTTTTGCACGGCATTTCTGAAGTGAAAGGGCCCCTTGAGCATCGTGTAAATGTGAGGAGCGCTCACATTTGTGTGACGTTCAAGGGCCTGACACGGACCGCGCATGCATTTTTTTCATTTTCAGCTCAAAACTGAAAATGCTGCGTGGTCGCGCATCGCTCCGGGCCCCGCGCACACTTATCTGGCATGCGGAGCCTCGGGAGCCGGACCAGTCGCGCGTCCTCTCCTCAGTGCAGCCTGTGAGGTCCCAGGCTGCAGTGCGAATGGAAGAGGTGGGGCGTTCATGCAACGAGGAAGGACCTGGGGAGCTGAAGCAGGAAGCATGCAACAGCGTTCCTCCCAAGCCTTCATGCGCGAGCCGAGCAGCCCAGCACCAAGAAAAGGTAAAGTGCGAAAAGGGCCATAGAATCCTAGATTTGGAAGAGACCTCCAGGGCCATCCAGTCTAACCCTGAGTGGGGTTTTGGCTACCATTAACTGTGCCTTGGATGTGAGAGCCTCTGTAAGAGCCAGCATGGTAGCATGGTCAGCCATGGAAATCCCAGCAATGACCTTGGCCAAGTCACACTTTCTCAGCCTCAGAGGTGGGCCATGGCAAACCTCTTCTGAATAAATTTCGCCAGGAAGTCCCACGGGAAGGTCAGAGTCAACTTGAAGGCACATAACAACAACAGCAACAGCAACAAAAAAACCCCCAACATCTGCTTTCTAATCTCCATTGTCCCTTTGTGAAGTTCCTCCCAGCCATCTTTCCTCTTCATCTCCACTTTTCTCTTCCAGTTCATACTTTTTCTTTCCACAGCTTCCTGATCTTCCAGCCCACTAATATATTTGTTCTGGCATCTCTTTTGCCACTACTCAGGTTCCTTGCCTTCTCTTCTCTAGCCTTAATATTCACATTTCACCAAAGTAAAGTGGAATTTCCATTTTCCCCGCAAAAAACATACTGTGAGCTCCCTTGGGTCCCATATCAGGACAAAGTCAGCATATAAATAGAATAATCAAATTTTTAAAAAACTGTATATTAAGTCTGGACCTTTGCTCTCTGCCCTTTGAATGTTTAAGAGCATTGTATGACAGCACAGAGAGCCAGTGTGGTATAGTGGTTGGAGAATTGCACTACAACCCTGGAGATTAGAGTTTGATTTCCCACTTGGCCATGGAAACCCACTTTGGGTGCATCACATGATGGGCCCTTTCCGCACCTTACCTTCTTCCAGCGCTGGGGTGCGGGGATTGCGTGAGCAGCCTCCAGCGAGAGGCTCTCATATCTGGGGTCCTTTGGCTCTGCACGACCTGCCTGCTTGTGCGAGAGCCTCACCTCTTCCTTCCGCAGTGCAGCCTGGGAGTTTCCCAGGCTGCACTGGGGCAGGAAGCATGAGTGGCGTGGCTCCGGAGGCTTCGCACACCAGGTAAGTGCGTAATGCACAATTGCGCACCATTTTTGGCTTCCAGCTGAAAATGAAAATGTGTGCGACTGGCACCTGCCAGCCCCTGGAGTGTTGCACGATTGTGAGTGCGTCATGCAGATCGCTCCTCACAATCGCATGATGCTCCAGGTGCCCTTTCGCATGGAAAATGCCATGCGAAAAGGGCCATACTCTCAGCCCCAGAAAACCCCATGATAGGTTCACCTTAGGGTTGCTGTAAGCCAGACGCAACTTCAAGACGTACAACAACAATGACAGTGCAGCGTTCCAGCCAATGGTGGTCCAAGGAGGGTGGGACAGGGCTTGGTGGTGGACAACTGGAGGTTTTCAACTTCCTATTTCTATAGATCTCAAACCCTCTTCTGGCACCTGCCTCACTTCCTCCTCTTCCTCCTCTTTGAACCCTCTTTTCCAAGGCCTTGGTTGGCTCCTGCCTGCACTGTTAACCTGATGCCACGGCCCTTCTTTCCCCTTCCTTCTCTGCCCCTTTTCGCACAAGCCCGTGCACCTCTTTCAGGCCGGCTCGGAGCTTTAATTGAAAGCAACTGATGCTGTGCAGGAAAACTGCACACAAACACACAGAGACCTGGGTAGCACTTTGATGCCTGAGCACGGCTGGGTTACCTGCCGGCGCGTCGAGGGGCCGATGGATAATTAAAGTGACAGCCGATCACGCAGTAAGTGGAAGGGAGGGGGAACGAAAACGGTGATGAAGATGGGGAAGCAAATAAGAAAGTAACAAAGTAAAACCAACCGAAGAGAGAGAGACCCAGGCAGCCGTCACTTCTGATGGACAACCTGGAGAACAGATCCACACACATCTTTCAAGGTCCGCCTCTCGGCCTTCCTCCTCCTCTTTTCCTCCTCCTCCTCTTCTGTGGTCCAGGGGCTCACCTTGGATCTGAGAGGCTCTGGATGTCCGTCAGAAATTATGTCACAACAAAAGGCAGAAGCTAACAGACAAAGTGTTGTGCCGTTTAAATAGAGGGGGAGCTAAAGGGAGGGGAAGGAGAGGTGACAGCAAGACTAAAAATTTCCGAACGCTCATGAAAGATTCAGGGACGTCTCTTGTTAAATTTAATTGGGAGAAACTCGGCTCAGTAGTGGCTGCGCCGTTTGCGGGGCTCTCGCTTAAGAAGTCGAGTGACAAACCTGTCTCTTGTGTTTACTCCTTCCTCCTCCTCCTCCTCCTTACCTTTCTCCTTCTCTCCTGCCATCGCCTCCTCCTCGTCCTCTACAAAAGACAACATTGCCAATACTCTGCTCTCCGTCACCTGCAAATTCACCCTCTTTGTACGGCTGTCACCGTCACTTGTCTGTCGCTTATGGTTCTGTTAGCATAGACGGCTGTCTGGGAGCATCCTCCCTCTTGCCGGGGCCCCAGTTCTGACTGCAAGACGCCTTTGGGCTTGCTCGTATTGAGGGGCTGTGGGTGGGTCCATATAAGGCAGGGCAAGGTGGAGGAGATCCCACGTCGGGCACCACAATTCAAGGAGGAAGCCATTGAGTCCAGCCCCATTCAACCATGCAGGAAAGCAGCAGCAAAGCATTCCCAGCAGATGGCCATCCAGCCTCTGTTTAAAAAACTCCAAAGGAGAAGGAGACCCCATCACACCCCTAGGCAGCAACCTATTCCACTGTCCAACTGCTCTTACCATTAGGAAGTTCTTAAGGTTTAGGTGGAATCTCTCTCCTGAAATTTGAAGCCATTGCTCTGTGTCCTGATCTCTGGAACAGCAAAAAACAGGCTTGTTCCATCCTCCATATGACATCACTTCAAATATTTAAACATGGCTATCATGTCACTTCTTATCCTTCTCTTCTCCAGGGTAAAAATACCCAGCTCCCTAAGCCACTCCTCATAGAGCTTCCTAGTTTTCAGGTCTTGTACCATTTTGGTTGCCCTCCTCTGGACACATTCCAGCTTGTCAATATGCTTCTTGAACTGTAGTGCCCAGAACTGGACACAGGATTCCAGGTGGAGTCTGACCAAAGCAGGATACAGTGGTACTATCACTTCCCTTAGCCTAGACACAATACTCCTGTTGATGCAGCCCAGAATCGCGTTGGCTTTTTTTAGCTGCTGCATCACACTCTGGCTCATGTTCAGCTTGTGATTGAATAAGATTCCTAGATCCCTTTCACAGGCTCTGTGATCAAGCCAGGTATCACCCATCCTATATCTGTGCATTTCATTTTTTTCTGGCTAAGTGTAGCATCTTACATTCCCCACTATTGAAATTCATTTTGTTAGTTTTGGCCTAGCCTTCTAATCTGTAAAGTTCATTTTGAATTCTGATCCTGTCCTCTTAGCTACACCTCCTCATTTGGTGTCATCTGCAGATTTGATAATCATGCCCTTTATTCCTTTTGATAAAGTCATTGATAAAGCTATTGAATAGCAGTTGTCCCAGGACAGAACCATGTGGCACCCCACTCGTCACTTTTCTCGGGGATGAAGAGGAACTATATCCCTTACACATCCAGATGTCCCTTTTTCAGGCGCTGTAGGGGTTAGTATTCCTTCACCCCCTACAAAGCTTCCCACCTGATCTACTGTAAAGCCCCTGAAGCCACCCTGCACTGCCATTTGGTGTTTGGCAGCAAGCAGGCAGGCTCTGAGAAGCATCTCTCTGATCCTCGTAGCCACATGCAAAATGATGACATTAATACTAGCACCTCTGGGGTCCTCCAGAGATCTCGGCCTTGCTCTATGGGGACACAGCCAGACACATCTGTGATCCTGCCTGCTTGCTGCAAAGAAGGGAATGGCTATAATGGGTAGCTTCACAGGCTTTACCGTTAGAAGTGTTGGCATAAAAAGTTTCCCAAGCATGTAGTGTTTTGCTTCTGAGTTCCTAAGCCATTCTAAACTAGCCATTGTCTTGTTGCAAGAACTGTGTCAAAAGTCAATGAGATAACTGACTGAGAACATACATTTGTTCACAGAAAGAATGACACTTACGTTAGAATGGTCTGTTCTCTGTTCCCCTCTCTTACAATTTATGTTACGCAACTTGCTACACATTTTTTCTCTCTCTGGAGGCTCTATAGAAATCCTGAAGTTTCTATAAAGCTTTGCTCATCTTTATCAGACCACTGCCTGCATCCAAGCTGACAGCAGGGGCTGAGATGTTCCCTATGGGCCCAGAGGCTTTTCGCACGTTACCCGTTTGCGCAACTGGGGAGGGCGTCTTGCGCAAAAAGCCTCATCTGGAACGCTGCCGCTTCCCTGCTCCTTCGTCCCGCAGGTCACTTTCTGGTAGCATGACCATTGTGCTAGCACCCCACTCTTCCTTCCGCAGCACAGTCTGGGAGCTGTAGGCTGCGCTGGGGGAGGAAGCGCGACTGAGCCGGCTTGTTCGGTGCACCACACGCAGGTAAGTGTGCGAGGGCCCCGCGAGCATTGCACGACGGTGCAGTATTTTTGGCTTAGAGCCGAAAATAAGAAAATGTGCGCACGTCCCACTTTAGGCTCATGAGTGTTGCGTGAGTGGGAGTGCGTCATATGGACCAACGCTCCCATTTACGCAACACTCAAGGGGCCCTTGCACAAAAAAAAACTGCGTGCGAAAAGGGCCCTAGAGTATTCCACTTTCAACATCCTGCAGAATCCTGGGGTTTGCAGTTTAGGGAGGGGCCTCAAGGGCCCCTCCATAAACTGTAAAACCTAGGATTTCACAGGATGTTGAAAGTGGAATAATAACACTATAACGGCCTAGTGTGGAAATGGCCAAAGAGAGAGACTCTTTCCCAACCTGATTCAGAACCCACTTTCAGCTCCATGATTCTACCTGGGAAACAAGGGTGGACTGGTATTTCAGTTGTGCTCAACAGAGGAAGCAGTAGATAGCTCAATGTAGTGTAGGTCCACATGCAGATATTTACACCATGCTGTGGGGATGTTGGATTGAGGCCAGTGCTTGGCGAAGGCAGTTGGAAAAGAGGAAGCTCCCATTCAGATCAAATCAATTCAGACCATAGCTGGTGCCCTGAGTTTGCAAGATGTGAACAGAACATTGATAACCAGGGTTCTTGGAAGTCTTCCATTCATGGATTGCCATAAGTTGAAGCCAACTTGATAGCATGTAACCCACCACCACCACCCATACTACCTCCTCCTGAGCACTCAACCCTCTTCCTTTTCCAACCATCAATCCTCCATACCCTCTTTTGGACCCTGGTCTTTCCACATTTCTAGTTCAACACTCAGACAACAACACTGCACTGGCTCCCTGTCACTAGTTGCGATCTAAGAACAACTTAGGCCGTTTCCACACTAGACTGTTATAGCACTATGATTGCACTTTCAACATCCTATGGAATCCTGGGGTTTGCAGTTTAGGGAGGGGCCGACTGGCGCCTCCCAAAACTGCGAACCCCAGGATTCCATAGGATGTTGAAAGTGCAATCATAGCGCTATAAAAGTCCAGTGCGGAAATGGCCTTATTTACTGTAAGCATTGTTCAACAGTGGAATAGACTGAATGTGGTGAGTTCTCTTCTTTTGGAAATCTTTAAACCAAGACTGGATGGGGACCTTTCAGGGGTGATTTAGTTGTGCCTTCTTGCATGGCATGGGTTGGTATAGATGGCCTTTGCAGTCCCTTTTGAGTCTAAGGCCATTTCTGCACTACACTGTTATAGTGCTATTATTCCACTTTCAACCTCCTGTGGAATTCTGGGGTTTGTAGTTTCCTGAGGCCAAAGAGCTCTCTGGCTGAGAATTCTAAAGGTCCCTCCCTAAACTGCAAACCCCAGGATTCCATAAGAGATTGCAAGTGGAATATTAGCACTATAACAGTGCAGTGTGGAAATGGCTGTAGATTCTATGATTCTAACCAGTTACTTACAAGCTGAGCTGGGACACAATTTCACTGTTTCCTGTAAAAATATTTTTGGACTACAGGGCTGTCCCAGTTGCTCACATCACAGAACAGATTTTGCTTTTGAGATTTCCAAGAAGATCTACAGGTTGTGAGAGAGAAAAAGGAGAGAAAGGACTCACAAGTAGTTTGTGGATTTCTGACTTGCAGATTTCCTAGAAGGAAATGCTCGTCCCCCTATCGACGATAACTTTGCGGGATATAAACGCCAGTTTCAATTAGTGCAATTAATATGACTTGTCCATTTCAAATCAAGCTAATGAGAATCCAAGTTTGTCTCTGATTAAGATGTGAATGCAGAAAATTAGATAAAAGCAAAGCTAAGCTGTTATTGACTTTGGAAAGCTCTTGGGTTTTAGCCTGATAGCAGATACTGAGACAGTCTACTGGGATTTTTAAGGAATTATCCAGTCCTGTGGGTCTTGCAGACCCAGAGTTCACTGAAGATCACTGCTGATGAGTTGCCAGATGTTCTTCCAGCTGTGGAAAAAATGAAGCTTGAAATGTGGTGGTTTCCATTTTGTTTTGTCTCTGGTCAGAATACTACTGGACACTATGGCCCTTTTCACATTGAGGCGGCTCGCGCGACAAGCCTTCTCCGGGAGGCTGCCGCTTCCCCCTCCTTCCTTCCGCAGGCGAAGGAACGAGCGGGGAAGCGGCAGCCTCCCGGAGGAGGCGACGGCTCGCGCGTCCACCCCCCCGCGAAGCAGGAGGCTGTTGCGTCCGTCGCGCTAGCACCCCGCCCCTTCCTTCCGCAGGGGCGGAGGGAAGGAAGCACAACCCGGCCGCCTCCCCGACGCTCCACACAGGAGGTAAGTGTGCACGGGCACTAGGAGCATTGCGCAAGCACGGGTGATTTTTCGCTTCAAGGCGAAAATCAAAGAACCCGTGATCGCGCCGCTGCAGCCCCGTGAGCGTGGCGGAAGTGGGAGTGTGTCGTGCAGAGCGACGCTCCCACTCCCGCGAGGCTCACGGGGCTCTCGCGCGACAGAAAGCCCGTGCGAAAAGGGCGTATGTTGTGGTTGTGAGCCTTCAGGCAGTTTCCAGCTTATGGTGGCCCTAAGATGAACTCATCACAGGGTTTTCTTAACAAGATTTCTTCAGATTTCTTGGTCAAGTGTGACTTGCCCAAGGTCACCTAGTGAATTTCCAGGGTTGAGTGTGGATGGATTCCTAGTCAAGCACTCAAATGACTACACCATGCTTCTACACCCCCACTTTTTGATATGGTTTAATTGGTGAAACATAGTTTAATTGGCAAAATATATTAACTGGCTTTGATATAAAATGTGCCCTGCTATGGCTGTATGGCCAGGCTGCACAAGAGGAAAAGACTGGCGGAATACATGCACTGCGAATTAAGTTGAAGGCCATTTCCCACAGCACTCTTATAGCATGATTATTCCACTTTCAACCTCCTATGGAATCCTGGGGCTTGCAGTTCTGGGAGGGGCCGACCAGCCCTTCCCAAAACTGCAAACCCCAGGATTCCATAGGAGGTTGAAAGTGGAATAATCGCGCTATAAGGGTGCTGTGTGGAAATAGCCGAAGACATCTCCAGGCATAGCCAGGTCAAAATCAGGAAATCACTAGGTACCTCTAGAAATAATAGGCTTATAGCTAGTCTTAACGACTCTGCATTTTGGACAACAGTCACCGGGAGATTCCCACCAAATCACTGATTGTTGTAATTCCGCTCCCTTCAACCTTGCAAACTTCCTTATTACCCTCAAACCTATCCAACAAGCACAGAGCTATCAGAAAACCATTCGCCCCTTTATCACCTAACACTAAGACAAGTAGCACATTCCAGATCTCATTGTCCACTTTGCAAACTCCATTGTTTACTCAGCTGGAGACCCATTGCCTTCCAGGCAGAAATTGGGTATCTAAACCCCTAGTTTCAACCAGTCAACTCTCAGTACATCGACTGTGTACCAATAATTGTTCCATGATTTTACTTTTGCAGATGTTGTTGCATAAGTCCTGGAAATGATCAGTAAGTCAGTTTTTGGGACACTGAATGTACCCTGTGCTTGACAGCAGCTACTTTAGATTTCATAGAGCCATTCAATGGTGCTATCCAACGTGCTGAATCTGTTTCCAGAATAGGATTTGACACCTTAGATACACTCCAAACTAGAGTTCCCAGAATCCGTGCTGGCTTGGGGAGTTGCCATCCAAAAGGGTAATGGCCTGGATACAATTGGTTAGTCTCAACTAGAGAACACCCATGGAATCAATGACTGAATAACAAGGCAGCACATTAGTAAATGTCATTGATTTGATGCATCTACTTGAGTCAGAACTAACAGTAGGATTTAAATATTTAAAGGGATGTCATATGAAGCAAGTTTGTTTTCTGATGCTCCAGAGACTAGGGCCATTTCCGCACTCACCTGTTATAGCGCGATGATTCCACTTTCAAGGTACTCTGGAATCCTGGGGTTTGCAGTTTCGGGAGGGGCCGGCCAGATGTCCTTTGAGGTCTCTTCCAACAATACAGAGGCCGGCCCCTCCCGAAACTGAAAACCCCAGGATTCCAGAGGACGTTGAAAGTGGAATCATCGCGCTATAACAGGCGAGTGCGGAAATGGGCTAGGACACAGAGCAATGGCTTCAAAAGAGATTCCACCTAAGCCTTAGGAAGAACTACCTGGTGGGTATGAACAGTTGGACAGTGGAATATGCTGCCTTGGAGTGTGATGGAGTCTCCCTCTTCAGAGGTTTTTCAAAAAGGGTGGATGGCTATTTGTCAAAGGGAGTACTTTGATTGTATATTCCTGTATGGCCAAAGGGGGTTGGACTGCATGACCTTTGGGGTCTCTTCCAATTCTAGGATGCTAAGGCCAACTTTTCTAAGTTCTGCCCTAAATATTCTTCCCATAAAATTGTCCCTAGTTTGTTCCCACATTGAGCCGATCTATAGCTTATTTTGGTCCATGGAAAAGGGAGAGCCGAGGAATATCTGTTGCTGTAGTTTTTAAACTTAGACCCCTCCATAGAGTGGTTCAATTTTGCTTCCTACCTTGACCTCTAAAGCAGACTCAGACACAGCGGCATCACCGTAAGCGTCTTAGAACCTGGCGTCCCGCTAACTTGAAGATAAGTGTTTCACCTTCTTCAAATTAAGAAGTGCTGCCACCAGCTACTTTCTGATATCACGACGGGATAAGCACACAGATGGATCTTTTGTAAGAGAGAAGGGAGTCTGCAAGATATTTCGAAAGATGAATACAGCAGGTAGGAATTGCTATCAATACCCAAAAGTAATCATAAATTTTGCAAGCACAGAGGGTCTCGGCTAAAGCCACCACCTGGAAAGGAGAGGAAGGGGGGGGGAAAAGAAAAAGGAAAGCAGGGGAAAATGGGTTTAGTTAAAAATATCAGTACAAACTTCAGTAGAGCATGAAAAGGGTCTTGTCCAAACCTCTTGGTCTAGATTTGTATTTCTGGGGAAATGGGAAACAGTTTGTCCAGGACATTAGTTCGTCTTTTTCAAACCATGTTGCAATCGGTGATATTAAGAAGAGCCCAAAATGTGTAAAGAACTGTAGCCTAAATCCAGTTGATAATTCCAACTAGAATAGGTCCACTCAATGATAAATCTCATTGATTCACTGGGTCTGCTTATTGGGATTAGCAGTTTGATTTAGGGCTTGGTAAGACTAAAGTCATTTCTGCACTTCACTGTTATAGTGCTATTATTCCACTTTTAATACCCTATGGAATTCTGGGGTTTGGAGTTTCCTGAGGCCAAAGAGGTCTCTGGATGAGAATTCTAAAGGCCCCTCCCTTAAACTGCAAATCCCAGAATTCCATAGGATGTTGAAAGTGGAATAATAGCATTATGACAATGGCCATTGCCGCACGACACTCTTCTAGCGCGATGATTCCACTTTCGACCTCCTATGGAATCCTGGGGTTTGCAGTTCCAGAGGGGCCGGCTGGTCCCTCCTGGAACTGCAAACCCCAGGATTCCATAGGAGTGAAAGTGGAATCATCGTGCTAGAAGAGTGTCGTGCGGAAATGGCCAATGTTGTGGAAATGGCCTAAGGTCTCTTTCACATCACACAATTATACAAGCTGGGGATGCTCTAGCAGGAAATCCTGAATTCAGCAGGGGGTTGGACCTGGTGGGCCACAAGGCTTCTTCCAACTTCCACCACTTTGATGCCACTTTAACTCTCATGGCAACCTCCTATAGAATCCTGGGGTTGCAGTTCTGTTGTTCTTGTGTGTGGCAAACCTGGGGTGAGCCTATCACAGGGTTTTCTGGAGTAGAGTGTATGTGATGTGCCCCTGGCCGAGCAGAAAATCTAACCCTGGCATCCGGAGTTGTAGTCCAAATCAAACTACTGCACCATGCTGGCTCCCTGGATTGCAATTTAGAGAATGGGCATGGGTGATTCTTTGCCCGGGAGCTCTAGTGCCTTGCTTGCTTGAGGTTATTTGCCTTCCAGTTGACGGTGATTTATGGAGATTCTATCATAGGGTTTTCTGGGCAAGATTTATTCAGAGGTGGTTTGCCAGTCTTCCTCTGATAATAGCCCACCGCAGCTTATTTTAGGAAAAGGCATGACAGGTGGATAGACATCATCAAGGAAGCTAAAGCCCTGATTTTGCAAGACCTGAGCAAGGCTGTTGATGATGGGATTCTTGAAGGTTTCTCATCAATAGGATCACCATAAAATGAAGTCAATAGCAATTAACAACAACTCCCTTCGAGGGACTAACCAAACTTAAAGCTGGTTAGTTTGCAAGATAAGAAACAATCTGGGCCCATTGCGGAGTTGCCTCACCAAACTACAGATCCCAGGATCCCATAAGATTCAGCCGTAGAATCATAGAGTTGGAAGAGACTTCAGAGGCCATCAAGTCCACCCCCCTGCCATGCTGGAACACCCGTCAAAGCACTCCCTTTGACAAATGGCCATCCAGCCTCTCTTTGAAAAAGAGAAGGCAATTAAAGCCATGGCAACCCTACAAATTTCATGGGGACACAATAAGTTAAGAGGTGAATCAAAGGCCATTTCTTCAGGACACTGACCATTTCCACACTACAGTGTTAAAGTGCTGCTATTCCACTTTCAACGCCCTGTGGAATTCTGGGGTTTGTAGTTGACTGAGACCAAAGAGCTCTTTGGCTGAGAATTCAAAGTGCCCTTCCCTAAACTACGAACCCCAGAATTCCATACGAGGTTGATAGTGGAATAACAGCACTTTAACACTGTAGTGCGGAAATGGCCACTATTATAGTGCTATTATTCCACTTTCAACATCCTATGGAATCCTGGGGTTTGCAGTTTAGGGAGGATTCCATAGGATGTTGAAAGTGGAATAACAGCACTATAACAGTCTTGTGCGAAAAAGAATTAAGACAGAAATCTTAGCTAAAGGGGCTGTTCTAGATCAAGGTGAAACAAAGGGATTATTCTTTCTCGTCTACTTGGGAGATGAGATAAGGAACATTTAATTTAGTCCTACTTGCTTCTAGCCAAAGGTGGATGCAGAGCAGAATGGAAGGTAAGCCCTGGGTCATTTCTGCATTACATGTTACAGTGCTACTGTTCCACTTTCAACATCCTATGGAATCCTGGGGTTTGCAGTTTAGGGAGAGTCATTTAGAATTCTCAGTCAGAGAGCTCTTTGGCCCCAGTAAACTACAAACACCAGGATTCCATAGGATGTTGAAAGTGGAATAATAGCACTATAGCAGCTCAGTGTGGAAATCTCACAAACACACAGACACACTTCAGGTGTAACCACAATGCTACAATTGTGTAACGTGAAAAGAATTAATTGATTTGTTTTTATCATGAGAGCTTTCTTGGATTACAATCCACTTCCTCAATTATAGATGGCATCTATAATTTAAAGTTTGTCTCTTGTGCAGAAGAAATCCACATGCCTGAGCACAGAGTCCTCAAACTTGACGTATTGCCTATTGGGGCAAAAGTGAAGGCCATTTCCGCACTAGATTGTTATAGTGCTATCATTCCACTTTCAACATCCTATGGAATCCTAGGGTTTGCCCCTCCCTAAACTGCAAACCCCAGGATTCCATAGGACGTTGAAAGTGGAATAGAGCGCTATAACAATCTAGTGCGGAAATGGCCAAAGACTACACTTTAGGTTTTGAACCTTACCTGTAAACTTCTTCAGCTACTTTTCAAATTAACATTTCAGGGTTGTCGTTTTTTTCTGAACCTAATCTGAGTCAAACTTAATAGGTTCCCATCTCAAACTTATTCATGTGAATTCAGGACTGACCAGCAAGCTTTGCCTTTTGGAGAGAAATTGCTGGTTTGGGGGCATTTTGTAGGCAGCTTGGGGTAAAACAAAATTGTAAGGACTATAGGTGTTACCATTTAAACTTCAGCAAATAATCAGCATCAACTCTGTGTGATTCTGATTCATACTCTAAGTGTCTCTTGTGTTGATCTCACTGAAATAAAACAGCCATAATTTCAATAGAACTTAGGTGTCTTTCACAACAAGTAACAGGGCTCATTTCCACACTAGCCTGTTCTAGCGCTATGATTCCACTTTCAACATCCTATCGAATCCTGGGGTTTGCAGCTTCGGGAGGGGCCGGCCGGGATTCCGGCCGGCCCCCCAAAGCTGCAAACCCCAGGATTCCATAGGATGTTGAAAGTGGAATCATAGCGCTAGAACAGGCTAGTGTGGAAATGGGCAGAGTTATTCTGATGTCCCATGGAAAATCCAGTATGGTATAGTGGTTTGAAACTTGGATTATGACACTGGAAACCAGGGTTCAAGTCCCTCGCCTTAGGTTCACCATAGGTCAGAAATGACTTGAAGGCACAGAAAAACAACAACAATGTTCCATGGATTCTTGGGATGTGTAGTTTGCAGGAGACTCTAGAGTTCTATGGTAGAGAATTTTAAATATTTCTAAACTGCAAACCCAGAATTCTATAGGAAGTTGCCATGGCAGTTAAAGTGGACTCATAGAACCATAACAGGATAGTGTGAAAAAGTGCTTCAAGGTGCTATGAAACTCCTTGTTGTTAGACTGCATCTCCTAGTATTCTCACCATTAGCTATGCTAACTAGGGGACTACTTGGAGTCGGTTTGGGTTACTGTTAATTCATTTTTGTGCCACCTTTTCCCTAATATTGGGACTCAAAGTGGCTTACTTTTTAAAAAAAGAAATGCAGTTTTCAACAGAAAAGTGTGTCCAAAGGAGGGTGACCAAAATGGGAAAGGCCTGGAGACCATGAATCCCTATGAAGAGCAGCTTAGGCAGCTGGGGATACTTAGGCCCTTTCCGCAGCTTACCTTTTTCGGCGCTGGGGTGCAGGGATAGCGCAAGCAGCCTCCAATGAGGGGCTCCCACATCCCTGCCGCTTCAGCTCCGCACGAGTTGCCTGCTCCCAAGCAGGCAGCGCAAGAGCCCTGCCTCTTCCTTCTGCAGCACAGCCTGGGAATTTCCCAGGCTGCGCTGGGGCAGGAAGCGCGACTACTGTGGTTCCAGAGGCTCCGAACGCACAGCAAGTGTGCGCGGGGCCCCCAAAAATGAAAAACTGTGCGAGCGGCACCTGCCAGACCCTGGAGCATCACGCAATTGTGTGTGCATCGTGCAGATTGCTCCTCACAATTGCGCGACCCTGCAGGTGCCCTTTCGCATGGCAAATGCCGCGTGAAAAGGGCCCATGATTCTATGATTCCGTTGCTGTTAGTAAGAGCATATACAATTAGTTACAATGCAATTAAACAAGCCATAGAATTAAAACAAATCCAGCAGAAAAGATGAAAGTTAAGAGTGCACACATTAAGAAAAAGCCCATTGCAACTGGTTCCTAAAAGCACTTTCTGGTGGAAAGAGAGTGAAGAGGGAGCCATTTTGGCCTCCCTAGGGAAGGGGTTGCAAAGTCTGGAAGCAGCCACCAAGAATATCTCTTCTGTGTTCTCAGCAGACCTTCCTGGGGAGATGGTGAGGTTGAGAGGCTCTATTCAGCAAGATCTGGAAGGGAGCCTGCTTCTCACCTCTGATCTTGGGGTGACTGAACCAAGGTCCTGTTTTCATAGATCTGGAAGAAGGAAGCTATGCAACAGTGTGGTGCTGGAGGAGAGTTCTACAGAAAGGAAAAATAAGCCCAAATTTTCGCTGGTTGCCAAAATGATTTGTTGAGGTTATCATACTGTGGACATACTGTGGGATAACAGGATTCCTTAGAAAAGAAGAGATGAGGCAGTAAGAACAGAAGAAGACAGCCTTACAGATAGACAGACTTAATCATGGAATCCACAACTGTCTTGAGTTTGCAGGCCTTGAAGGCGTCTCAAAAGTGTCTCCAAGAAGATCAAAGGTCTGAAAACCAAGACTTGTGGGGAATGAGTGAAGGAGATGGACATGTTTAGCTGGAAGAAGAGAAGACTGAGAGGCAATGTGATTATTATCTGAAGGGATGCCATGGAGAAAATGGATTGAGCTTGTTTTCTGCTGCTCCAGAGACAGGGTCATGGAGCAATGGATGCATCATGCAAGAAAAGAGTTTCCACCTAAACATTAGGAAGAACTTCTTGACTGGATCAGCTCTTTGACAGTGGAATGCGCTGTCTCATAGGGTGCCGGACTTTCCTTCTTTGGAGGTCTTTAACCAGAGGTTGGATGGCCATCTGTCAGGAGCACCATGGTTGTGTATTTGGGTATGGCAGAGGCTTGGATTAGATGCCCCTTGTGGTCTTTTTCACTTAGGGTGACAATAAGTTGAAGCCAATTTGAGGCAATTAGTTACAACAAATGCAGTGGCTGTCAGTTCCGTGGGCTTCCTGAGAATCTGCCCTTTGTCTCTGGCCAACTCAGGTGTCCGTTCCAGTCCTACCCCGGACTCTTTTGCCTGAGCTCAGTGGTGACAGTGACAACCGGGATGGCGACATCCCTGCTATTGAGATCAGGAGTGCCTGGTTTTGACTCCCCTTCCCCACCTGAAGTCATTTCTTTCTCACTTCCGCACACAGCGTGTGGAGTGAATTTTAGCACCCGTAAACAGTTTGCACTCCTAGCTTCCGGCTAATTGACTCTGACAGTTAGTACAGTCAGCAGCCGAGCGGTGTCACTGGAAATTAGACAGCCGTGATAGACTGCCAGGAGCAAATTACTTTGTCACTCCTCAGCTGACTTAGAAATGTGGGACTTCTTTCCCCCCATATATATATATGCTTATATCTATTTCCTTTTAAAGCCTTTCTTTTGCAAAGTTTGGTTTGTAAGCGGTTATTTTTTTCTTTCCACCTCCCTCGTGTGCATCAGAAGCCTGAATCCGCTCGATGGGTTTTAAGGCTCTCCTCCCTTCCTCCACCTTCTCGTCTGCTTCGAAGAAAGTCACGCGTGTGGCAAGTGGAGCAAAGATCCCTTCCCCCTGCTGTTACATTTGTGATTCGAGTTCTGGAAATGGGCTTTTAAAGAAGACCGGCATCCAAGCTTGAAAATGCAAGAAGAAGAAAAGGATTCTAGCAGAACCTTAGGGGTTGAGGCAGACGTCTGTCTACATTGCGGGGCCCTTCTGCCGGAAGACTCCGTCCCTCTCCTGCCGGCACGACGTACCTGTCACTCACCCATCCATCTGCAGCATGTACCTCCTCTTTGCCTGTGTGTGTAACTGACACACATTCCTTTTCAGCTACAATGTCTATCACAGCCGCTCACTCCCGGTACATGCTTAGCTGTCACTCAAAGGCCCGCCATCTCTGCGCACTGAATTTCCCCCTGGTTTGCCTTTCATTTCCAATCTTTCTTGCCTTCTCTCCCCTCGAAGCTGTTCCTACACAGTCCACGGGCATCCTGTGCACCTGTCTGCCTCTTAAATCTACCTGTCTACTTAGGAATCCACTGGGAAATGCCACTTTTTCACAGATCAGAATTTTTTGTTAAAGATTTTTTAAAAAATACAGCAAAAGAACAGCAACTAAAACTCCCCCAGTCCATCCACACGTCCTCTGTGTTACCCTTTCATGTGTACGGCTGTATGTAGGGAGTAACTGTTGGAAACCACTTTCATCCCACGCTTCTCCTATAACATATAAAATACAAAATATGTTTGTCTATGTCAGGCGAAGACCTCATATGGTTGGCTATGTCAAGCAAGAAGACCACATATGATTGGCTGCCTAAGAAGTTCTGTGGAATCCTGGGGTTTGCAGTTTAGGTAGAAGCCTTTAGAATTCTCAGCCAGAGAGCTCTTGGGCCTGTATTGAACAGGCTGTTTGGTATGGAGACGAGGCCTAGCACTAAGGAGGAGGGCAGTGAATTTCCCTCAGGAACCCAACTCTGAATACAGATTGGATGGGGGAAGGTGGGGAAAAGTTACAGGTACTGGACAAGACAAATTGAGGAATCAGAGACACAGGATCTCAAATCTTTCTAACATATTGTTTTTGTGATTAATCACTATGCTTTAACTATGTTCAATTTGTAACAACGAAAGTACATCCTACATATCAGATATTTACATTACGATTCATAACAGTAGCAAAATTACAGTTATGAAGTAGCAACGAAAATAATTTTATGGTTGGGGGGGGGTCACCACAACATGAGGAACTGTATTAAAGGGTCGCGGCATTAGGAAGGTGGAGAGCCATTGTTCTAACAAGTATTACCTATGAGAAAATAAAATCCCAGGCAATGCTAGGCATACAATCAGCCCTCCACGTTTGTGGGTTTCACTTTTGTGGATTTGATTATTCATAGATTATTTACTGTCCCTTCTGCTGCCTCCCTGTACCATTTTAATAGGGACTGCAAGCCTTGTGAGACTAAGAAACTATGGATGAGGCTTGTAAGTTCCTATTAAAAATAGTGTGGGGCAGCAGTAGAGGTGGCAGTAAGCTCCATCAGCCGCCCACTTCTGCCTTGTGGAGGAACTCTGGTGCTTCAAAGGAATCTATATTTTGTGTGTTAAATATGGTTTGGGAGGCCCTAGAGTTATTCACAGTTTTTTCACTTTCATGGGGGGTCCCGTGCCCCTAACCCTAGTGAATGTGGAGGGATAACTGTATATGCTTGTTTATTATATAGAATCCTAGAATCCTAGAATCCTAGAATCCTAGAGTTGGAAGAGACCCCAGGGGCCATCCAGTCCAACCCCCTGCCGTGCAGGAAGACCCTCAAAGCATTCCCTTGGACAGATGGCCATCCAGCCTCTGCTTAAAAACCTCCAAGGAAGGAGACTCCACTACACTCCCAGGCAGCAGATTCCACTGCCAGACAGCCCTGACCGTCAGGAAATTCTTCCTGAGGTTCAGGTGGAACCTCCTTTCCTGCAGCTTGAATCCATTGCTCCTTGTCCTGGTCTCTGGAGCAGCAGAAAACAAGAAATTGAGGGTCAGAATCCTCTCTTACTGTTTGCACTATGTAACTTTATGCAGATACGGTTACGTAGCAGAGGCATGAAGAAATCCCGTTGATGAATTGGGAAGACGTGCTGGTCAGAGCCTGCTGGTGCTTATTGGCCTCTGCAAATGCATATCGGCCTTCCCTGGATGGTGTCCCAAAACATGTGCATCCCATTGAAGGTCAGTTCTGGAGCTCATTGGTCACTTTGCTAGCTGCCCTACACAGTAGCACAGCTGTTGCACCTTACTGGATATGGATGTGACAGATGTAACAAATTCTGCTTCCCACGGACATAAGTCCACTTCCAAAGATGTAAGTCTACACCAGGATTCTGCCCAGTAATGAATTAATTAATTATTAATTAATTAATTAATTATTGTAAGCTGCCTTGGGTCCTGTTATTCAGAAAAAGCTGGGATAAAACAGAAATGATAATTAATAAATAATAATAATAATTTTAAATCTGCCTTGAGTCTCATTATTGAGAAAATGGTGGGAAATGGTGATGTTGATGGTGATGATGATGTTATCTTGTAAGCCACTTTCGGTCCATTGGATAAAAATCAAATAATAATAATAATAATAATAATAATAATAATAATAATAATAATAATAATAGGCAGCTTTGTAAGCTATGATAATTAGTGGGAGAAAGGCAGGATATAACCATACAAACAGCAACAATGATGATGATGATGATGATGATGATGATGATGATGATGATGGTAATAATAACAATAATAATGGAACTTCATTTATAAGAAGCACTGGAACTTTTTATTAGTGAATCAATCACTTAGACCAATCAATGAAAAAAAGTTTTCAATGGACTAAAAAACTTCCTCCAATTAATTGGCCAAGAGATATTTAAAACACACACACACACAGATTATTGTACAGTACAAATCCTTATAAAATCTATAGGTGGCAAGCATGATCTTGGAAGAGGCATTGCTTTTGGTATAAAACAGAAAAAAAGATCCATTCTCTTTGCCCCACTGTGAGCAGCTGTACACCCCCATGCTTTGATATGGTCTAATTGGCAAATATTAATTGGCGTGAAATTAAGTTGTATATATTTATGGCTGAAAGGCCGTGTGGAGAAGGGATGCTGGCTGGGAAGATATGCAAAGGTGGCCTCAGCATGGCCAGGTCACCAGTTCTCTGTGGATTAGCTGGTAAAACCTGACCTAATGGCTCCAAACTAATCCTCTCAACTCTCCAACCTCAGAAAACAATAGTAAAAGAAACTGCCCAAGTGCAGCAGGCAAGCATCCCTGCTATGTGCATTTCCTACAGAAACCTTCCACAGTCACGTTACCCAACCAAGACACTGAGACACTCCCAGGACTCCCAGCAATATTTTGTCACCCTGAGTAAGACAATCAGTCCAATCCAGAGCCCCTTTATTTCCTCTGCCAGAAAGCAATTAACTCACACCCCTTCAGAGAGGGAAATAGAGTATAAAAAACCCAGATGTTGAGCAGCTAGCTCTCAGTACATTGATTGCTGGTATCCACTCTGTCTCTCTGATTTCCAATTTGTGTGCTGTCTAAGGACACAAGTCTAAGCCACGTTGCTGCTTCTTCGCTGCTGTTCTGGATTGGTAAATATTGCCCACTCCCTGAAGCCTGCCTGAAGCCTCTCTATCAACCTTCCCTCCCTTTCTGTTTGGTTAGCCTTGTGTGAATGTGTGACTGTTTAGGTCTTGTGTGTGAGTGATTGGATTTCCCACAATAAAACACATTTTAGTTTACCTTTGAATCTCTGGCTGGTTTTGCCCTGCAGAAGATCCCATAAACATTGATTGAAGATCTCGTTAGGTTACCCCTCTCTCACTTAAATCCACTTATTTTGTTAATAATTCCACATCTTTGAACAGAGGTAGTGGTAGTGGACCCCTAAGTCACCCATGTTTTGGGGTAACACCACCTGCTCAGATTCCTACCAGCTTCTCTGGGGTTAAGGGGAAAAGGTAAATAGCCAAGTGGTAGAGCCTCTTTCTATCCAAAATAAAACCAGAACTTGGCCTATCTTGTGGGGCTACAATTCCCAGAATCCCACACTGGCTAGTGAAACTGGGAATTGTATTCCAGGAAAGGAACTCTTCCAATTTCTTGTGGGGGGGGGGTTCTTGCCTTGTTAGTTACAGTGATGTAAAGCTGAGGACTATCTCCACCTGAGATCTAGAAGAGCTGCTACTCCACAGAAAAGAGAAATAAATCCTATATTCTGGGACTGGTCAAATCAGATAATACATTTTGCATGGCCTTTTCCCCCCAGAAGTGCTCCCTCAAGTGGTGAAAAGGCATCTGTTTGTTATAGTACATGGTCTTCCCCACTTACGTATCTTTCCTCTGAGGAAATCCCATTGTTGGAGTGATAGTGGTTTAATCACATGGAATATGTATTCCCCTTAATGTCCAGTTTGAACCTAAATTAACTAAACAGTTAAAGGCTTCTCTGGAATCCAAATTTACACAGCCAAAGGAGAGATGATTTTTATGGGCTGGAAAGCTCCAAGTACAGAGAAAGTTCCCACAGAGGTTGGAAAAAGTTCCCCTTTAGACTACAGCTCCCAGAATCCCTGGTGGGTACAGGAGATTGTGGAAGTTCACCCGGAGCTTGGAAAAAGTCATGCACAACCTGGAAGATTTTCCCTTTGGACTGGTGAATGCACAAGAGGTCACAAAGATAGTGGAAATGTCCACACACAGCTTAGGAAAGTTTCCTGTTGGACTTTGTTGTTAACTGCTGTCAAGTCAACTTTGACACATGCTGACCCTATGGATAAGAGCTCTCCAAGTCACCTTATCCTCAACTGCCTGGCTCAGGTCTGGTACACTCAGGCCCATGGCTTGATTGACTGAGTCTATCCATCTGTAGCAGGGTCTTCCTCTTTTCCTACTGCCTTCTACTTATCCAAGCATTTTCTACTGAGCCAGGTCTTCTCATGATATGGCCACAGCCTCAGCTAAGTCATCCTGGCTTCTAGGGAGAGTTCAGGCTTGATTTTCTCCGGGACCCATTCCTTTGTGTTTTTAGCAATCCATAAGAGCTATAGAACTCTCCCCCAGGACCACATTTCCAAGGAGCTGATTTTCTTCCTATTGGCTTTCTTCCCTCTCCAACGGTGAGGATTGTGGGAGTTGTATCCCAAAGGAAAACTGATGGAGCTGGATATGTTTAGTCTGGAGAAGAGATGAGTGAAAGGTGACATGATAGAGCCATCTTTGAATATCTGAGGTAGGGATGGGCCAACCGAATCCTTGAATCCTTGGCAGGGATTCGAGATCTGGGAATCCAAATCCCTGTGCCAAAATAGGCAAACCAAATCTTTCGAATCCACCACCAAGCAGTTTGTTGGAGACCAGGATGCCTGAAAACTTGGGAGACTGGGACGCCTGAAAACTTGGGAGACCAGGACGCCTGAAAATTTGGGAGACTGGACACATAAGGGGAGATGGCAAGTAGCTAAATTTTCTCCTAGGAGTAATAATGGCCTTTGGTAACAATTTCACAAATTACATCTAGGGTTGTATTCTAAGGTATTTAAATTGAACATTTCATATTTAAGTTCAGCACTTGACTGGAAGTTACAGGCTTGAGATTTCAAGGACAGCTGAAACATTCCTTTGCAGAGCTCATTTGCAAAGCTCTTTCATACACAAGTCTGGGGTTTCTAGTTTTACAAGGTGTCACAGCCTTCTCTACCAAAGTGTGCTGGGGCATCAGCAAACTACGAACCCAAGGATGCCAGAAGGAGCTATGCAAAGAAAAGCCAGATTTGACCTGGATTATCTCTGTACTGTAGTGGCCCTGTTTACACAGGCAGGAAAATGTGGGATTAATCCACATTTTCCTGCCTGTGTACAAAGGGCCTTCATTACATTTTCAGTCTGGAGAGATCCTGAGGCAAAACTAGGACAATTGTCCTGGCCAGATTTCTTCAGAGGGAGGTTTGCCTTTGCATAGGTTTTGCATGTCTTGCCCAAGAGTATCCTCCTTTCCCTTGCTTTTTAAACCCTTTTTTAAAAAAAGGATGAGAAAGATTCGAGATTCGTGAGATTCATGGTTTCCCAGAAGCTTCTAGGGATTCAGATCCAGAAAATTCTGGATTTGTCCCATCCCTAATCTGAAGGCATGTCATGTAGTAGAAGATGGACCCAGCTGGTTTTCTGCTGCTCCAGAGACTAGAATGAGAACCAGTGATACAGTGGCACAGTCTGCCTTGGACTGCGGTGACTTTTCCTTTGGAGGTCTTTAAAGAGCGGCTGAATGACCACGTGTCAAAAGGAGTGCTTTCTCTCTGGGGCCCTGGTAAATCAGTTCCTCCAAAATTGGAGAAGTACCTAATATTAGGGGAAAGTTTTAATTGCACGGTCAGATGCAAGAAGGCCAGATGAAAAGAACAGATTGGTATGAAGTTACTATAAATATTTTGAAGCAATCATGATCACATAAGGTAATGGACAGCAATGATGTACATACATAGTTTATTTAAGCTATAGGAGTAATCTAAATACAAGTAAGGTTGCACTAAAGTATATAAAGCTGAAGCAGTATTATTATGTTAGATAAATGATCTGATAAAATTTATTCAGTGAATATCAGGAAAAAGAATTCATAATGAATAGGGGACATGGTTACAAAAGTACAAGGATATTTATTTGCTCTGAAATAGGTTACAACAGAAGGAAAATGTAATAATATTGGATATGATACCTGACTGTACGCAAACTACTTTTTTTGTGTGTTATTTTTATTTTATTGAAACTCCAATAAAAATATATTTTAAAAAAAGGAGTTCTTTGATGGGAGAATGTGTGGGAGAATGCAGTTGGACTAGATGGACTTTGGGGTCTCTTCCACCTCTACAGTTCTATGATTCTACTTTGAGCGTGGCTCCATGTCTGTCCAGAGGAGGGCGACCAAAATGGTGAGGGGCCTGGAAGCCATGAAGCCCTATGAGAGCTGGGGATGTTTAGTCTGCAGAAGAGAAGGTTAAGAGGGGACAGGATAGCCATGTTTCAATATCTGAAGGGATGCCATGTAGAGGAAGGAGAGGGCTTATTTTCTGCTGCTCCAGAGACCAGGACAAGGAGCAATGGATTCAAGCTGCAGGAAAGGAGATTCCACCTGAACCTCAGGAAGAACTTCCTGACAGTCAGGGCTGTCCGGCAGTGGAATCTGCTGCCTCAATGGAGTGTGGTGGAGTCTCCTTCCTTGGAGGTTGTTAAGCAGAGGCTGGATGGCCATCTGTCGGGAATGCTTTGAGGGTCTTCCTGCATGGCAGGGGGTTGGACTGGATGGCCCCTGGGGTCTCTTCCAGCTCTACGATTCTATGATTCTATGATTCTATACCATAAGAAGTTTTCCAGATTCAGTGCCTTCTCTTCCTGCAGCTGTTTTCTCCTTGAACACCTACTTTTGGCTTGGAGAGCCCTTACTGTATTTCAGGGAAAATATAAGTCACCTTTCCTCTCCAGGGCTTGCGTACAGGAGGCTGCGCATGGAGAGAGATGGCACCTGCTGCAGATAACGTGGGAGATGTGTGCAGGGAGCCAGGAATTTTACCACCGCCCACCCCCGTGTAGACCCCCCTCCCTCCAATAGACGTGAGTGTATTTAATCCTCAAAGTGGCTGATGTGTTCTCCTGCCAACCTCTGGCGTGGACGCAAGCTGTGCATCAGCCTTAAGTGGGTCTCCCTTTCAGCTACAGAAATAAGTAGATTGCACTGCAGTGGTTGGCAGGTAGGGCGGTGTGGGAGGAGGCGTGCCCCCGAAGAGTTAAAAAGCACGCTCTTGCCTGATTATTAGGAGCTTAAATGTCCTGTTACGCATTGAATGCCTTCTGTCTTGGGGAGGAATTGATAGTCATCAAAAACAGACTGCAAAGAGATGGGGATTGAATTGAACGCTAGGCATTCCAGAAGCTTCAATTTGCCAGGGGCACTTGTTTGCTGCCCTTGTAAACCACTGTTCAGGTTTTGCCTTTTTGCTCACAGCTTCTTTGCATTATATTGTGAGATGGGTTGAAGGGCAGACTGCATCCTGACTTGATTGCAATTATTATTATTGGCCAGATTTCTACACGTGCTACTTAGGTCCTTTCCACATGGAGTTGCTAAAATGTATTAGCTATGGGTTGTAGTCGTTTCAGGGCTGCAATTCTGCTTGATGTCATAGCCATCCAGTAGCCATCCAATAGCTATCCTGTTCACAAGCATAGCTAGAACATTGGCCCTTTTTGCACGGGCTTTCTGTCGCGCGACAGCACCGTGAGCCTCGTGGGAGTGGGAGCGTCGCTCTGCACGACGCACTCCCACTTCCGCTGCGCTCACGGGGCTGCAGCAGCACGATAGCGGGTTTTTTGATTTTTGTCTCGAAGCGAAAATCACCCGCGCTCGCGCAACGCTCCTGGCGCCCAGGCGCACTTACCTCCTGTGCGGAGCGTAGGGGAGGTGGCTGGGTCGCGCTTCCTTCCCTCCACCCCTGTGGAAGGAAGGGGCGGGGCGGGGCGTTAGCGCGATGGACACGACACCTCCTGCTTCGCAAGGGGGGGCGGACGCGACAGCCTCCTGCTTCGCGAGGGGGGCGGACGCGACAGCCTCCTGTTTCATGAGGGGGGGCGGACCCGCGAGCCACCGCCTCCTCCGGGAGGCCGCCGCTTCCCCGCTCGTTCCTTCGCCTGCGGAAGGAAGGAGGGGGAAACGGCAGCCTCCAAGAGAAGGCTTCTCGCACGAGCCGTCCTCCCCCGCTTGCACCAGAAGCCTCAATGCGAAAAGGGCCATTGTATTTCAACTCCAGACTTTTTCCGGAGTTGAAATGCAACGTTCTAGCAACACTTGTGGACAGGATGGCTACGGGATGGCTACAACATTGAGCAGAATTGAGGCCCCTGAAATGACTACAGCTTGTAGCTAATGTGTTTTAGTGATGCCGTGCAGAAAGGGCCTTAGTTACGTAACTACTTCAGTTGCGAGGCTAAGTAATGTCTCCAAGCCTGACTTCCTAATCCTGACTTACTGGGAATCAGCTGCTGTGAGCAACAGAGGTCTGTTTTCCTGTTGATTAGGATGCAGCAGATGGACATTTCCATCCCCCTCCACCAGTGATCTCTCACACGACAATCAGAAACAGGATCTATGTTGCAATGCCTCTTAGAATCATAGAATCATAGAATGATAGAAATCTAGAGTTGGAAGAGACCCCAGGGGCCATCCAGTCCAACCCCCTGCCATGCAGGAACACCCTCAAAGCAATCCCGACAGATGGTCATCAAGCCTTTGCTTAAAATCCTCCAAGGAAGGAGACTCCAACACACTCCATGGAGGCAGCAGATTCCACTGCCGGACAGCCCTGACTGTCAGGAAGTTCTTCCTGAGGTTCAGGTTGAATCTCCTTTCCTGCAGCTTGGATCCATTGCTCCTTGTCCTGGTCTCTGGAGCAGCAGAAAACAAGCCCTCTCCTTCCAATACGTGGCATCCCTTCAAATACTTAAACATGGCTATCATGTCCCCTCTTAACCTTCCCTTCTGCAGACTAAACATACTCAGCTCTCTAAGTCTATCCTCATAGGGCTTCATGGCTTCCAGGCCTCTCACCATTTTGGTCGCCCTCCTCTGGACTTGCTCCAGCTTGACCATGTCCTTCTCGAATTGGGGTGCCCAGAACTGGACACAGTATTCAAGATGGGGTCTAACCAAAGCAGAGTAGAGTGGTACCAGTATCTCCCTCGATCTAGACACCATACTGCTATTGATGCAGCCGAGAATTGCATTGGCTTTCTTGGCTGCCGCATCGCACTGCTGACTCATGTTCAGCTTGTGGTCTATGAAGACTCCTAGATCCCTTTCACACGTCCTGCTATCCAGCCACGTGTCCCCCATCCTATATTTCTGTATTCCATTTTTTCTCCCTAAGTGTAGGACCTTACACTTCTCTCTGTTGAATTTCATTTTGTTCTCCTTGGCCCAGCTCTCCAATCTATCTTATTGTCAAGATATTAAAGGTGAAGGTTTTCTAAGTGGATGGCAGAAGTGGGGTGATCTGGCCTTGGGCACAGATGCAGGGTTGTTATGACTAGCCAGACCCAGAAGGTCTTTGCCCCATCATCAAGTGAATAGCAATAGCATGTGTATTTCCATACCGCTTATCAGCTAAGTGCTCTCCAAGCAGTTTACAATGTGTTAGGTAATTGCCCCCATCAAGCTGGGTACTCATTTGACTGACCTGCAGAAGGATGAAAGGCTGAGTCAACCTGGAGCCCAGCAGGATCGAACTCACAACCTTGTGGCTGCAGTACCGGCATTTAACTCCTGCACCACCAGTGCTCCTGGTGGCACAGTGAAGGTTGCCAAGAGGGAAGGTTGCCAATGAAGGTTGCCAAGAGGGAATGTGAGTCTTTGGAACTGTTTTTTGCTACACTGAAGATGGCTGGTCCCAGTGAGGCGATGCTTCCCTGTCAGCACTCTGTGTAAGCTCTGAGGAGCTGTTTCACGCCAACCCTGACACTTATTGGAGATCTCTGGTGACAAAGCAATGGAAACATCAGTCATCTTGATTGACAGGAGAACAGATCCCAGTCACTCGCAGTGTCTGCTGCATGATAAGTCAGCGTTGGGAGACTTTTACAATCTTGACATATTCCCTACACTATTTAATAACACAAGGATTGTGAATATGAGGGAGTTATGGTTGCACGATGTTGGTATTTGCAGAAGAGTTGTGTAGCACAACCGCAACTGTGTGAGTGTAGGTTTACACAAATCAAGCACAACGTAGAACGTTGGCCAGGGTTTGGACAGAAATAAGGAAGAATAAATGAGATAGAGAGGTGTGTATGTGACATGGGGGGGAATAACACACACACACACACACAAATAACACATATGCACGTACACACACAGCAGGTGACAGTTCTACAAATGCTCTCTTTGGGAAAAGCAGGTTGCCGTGATATAATTACGAATCCCTGTCAGGAGAACGGCAGTGACAGGTCTCATTATAAGGCAGCCTTGCACACAACTGCTGTGGCAGCTTGTGAAGCAAAACGCACACCGCCACACAACTCATTAGGGAAAGCCTCCGTCTCGGCAACGCACTAGGAACGCCTGGCTCCCAGTCCGAACCGGCTGCCACAACCCCTCAGCGTGGCTACCTGCTGTATCTTCAGTTGCCAAATTCCATTATCTCCTCCTGTTAACAAGTCATTAACTCTGACGTGCATCTCAGCCTCTTCTGAAGGCTCAGAGAAGAAGAAGAAGAAGAAACAGCTTTAAAAACACATCTGCTTTATTCAGTTTTGCTCCTTTGCAACAGAGATCCCAGGCCTTGAAGGCTTGGAAACAGTACTTTATACAGATATATATAGAGAGAAAGAGAGTTATGAAACAAGCAGTAGATTAAGATGAACAAAATCCAGTTTCCCTTGCTAAAGGTGTCTCTTTTCAAGATATGCTTGCAGCTTTGTGGAACAATGGTCAAGATACCATTGGATGCTAATCTAGCAATGCATCTATAAGAAAGTTCAGGAGGGAGTGTTTTTATTTTATACTTTTTATTTTTTTTGAATATTTATTTAACTATTTACAGTCAGCCCTCCACATTTGCAGAGGTTCGGGGCTCAGGCTCTTTGCAAAAGTGGAAAAAACACATATATCAGTGTGTGTGTGTGTGTGTGTGTGTGTGTGTGTGGCCATTTCCACACGAGCCTATTCTAGTGCTATGATTCCACTTTCAACATCCTATGGAATCCTGGGGTTTGCAGTTTCAGGAGGGGGCGGCCCCTATAGAGTTGGAAGAGACCTCAAAGGACATCCGGCCGGCCCCTCCCGAAACTGCAAACCCCAGGATTCCAGAGGAGGTTGAAAGTGGAATCATCGCGCTATAACAGGCGAGTGCGGAAATGGCCAAAGTGTGTGTGTGTGTGTGTGTGGGAAGGGGACCAAGGGTGGGTTTTTATTTTATTTTTTTTAAAACATTTTTATTGAGAATTTAAATTGAAAATACCCCCCTTCCCACTTCCAAGCTTACATTTTCCACTTGAATCTGCTTATTTTCATTACCTACATCCATAGTTTCTGCTTAACAAAGAAAAAGAACGATTACATTATTCCTTGTATCATTTCTTATACCTTTATATCTTTATCCAATCCAAAACTTCACTCCATTCCCTTTCAAAGTTCTGGATAGGTTTACTTTTCAAGGAACATGTTAATTTTCCTGTCTCTATCATATCCAGAACTTTTAACTTCCATTCTTCTATATCAATATATTTCCTTTCTTTCCAATATTGTGCCTATGTCAACCTTGCAGCAGTTATTAAATATAATAATATCTTCTGATGACATCCTATTTCCCTTTGTTACCCTAATATATTTAACAAATAAAACTCCGGTTTCATTTGAAAAAATTCAAATTACACACTGCACTGCTCCGGTGTCCAAAATGGTGGCTTCCGGTTCGTTGTGGGTCTCGACCAACCGGTGAAGCTCACCAGCCTAAAGCCTGCCCTCAGCAGATTGCAGGTGCGCATTGATGTGAGCCTGCAGATCTGCACATGGGAACAGGCTCGCAGTGGCGCGCTCCGTGCTTTTGAAAGACCGGAAAAATCAGATCTTTCAAAAGCATGCTGGAGGACCACTTGGGCTCGTTCCGGAGTGCACTGAGGTGCAGATCTATAGTAAGTAGTCCGAACCCAGTCCGCTCCAAGGTGCAGACGTCCTCCATGGAGGACGCACTGCACCGTTTTAAATACCCCGTGTGGAAATGGCATATGTCATGAATACGTTATTATGTCAGCATTCCAGCATTGCGCGTGTGCGTATCAGTGGTCCCAAATTATAATACCAGACCCCACCTTGGGGGTGTGTAGGTTAATATTATAATAAACCTTAATCAGCCTTTAGGTCATGAAAGTTCAGCTCCTGTGAACGCTCTCCCTCCCTTGTTCTATTCCAGATGTCTCCAGATGCTGAAGACCACAAAACTAACCACATGTCAGACAGTCCCTGTCCCGTTTGTTCCCCATTCCCCAACTGTCAGCAGCTGCTTTCTTGTTTTTCCGATCCAGCAAGGAAACTTCCCTTATTTACTTTTGCAAGAATTAGCATTTACTTTTCACCTATCTAGCCCTTTATTTTTCTTTGTTAGTAGCTCTCTATGTAGCTTGACTTTGGCCATTTCCGCACTATGCTGTTATAGCGCGATGATTCCACTTTCAACATCCTCTGGAATCCTGGGGTTTGCAGTTTCGGGAGGGGCCGGCCGGCCCCTCCCGAAACTGCAAACCCCAGGATTCCAGAGGAGGTTGAAAGTGGAATCATCGCGCTATAACAGCATAGTGCGGAATTGGCCTGTAACTTAGCTATTAATCAATTATTTCTTATTATTTTCAAATAATGCTCCCACCCTGGTGCAAATTTCTTTGAAGTCCACACTGTGGTTACTAAATATTCCCATCGATAACAGAATTCTCCCAGTGCACGTCCCTGCTGCTGCTCCCAGATTTTGGAACTCACTACCTTGAAGGTACACAACGACAATATTTTAACCTCCTAGATTGCTTAATTGCTTTTTAAATCTTATATTTATACTTTAATGAGTGTTTTGCACAGTTTTTAATGTGTATTGGTTAAATATATTGTTTTAGCCACCTTGAGCCCCCTTATCGAGAGAAAGGCAGAATATGAATGAATAAAACAAAGCAGTAGTTTTGTGCAATTGTAAGACCGTGTATGAAGATGTAATTTCAAGAAAACACCAGCTGTTGTGTGATGACGAAACTACATCTGATGATGCTGGATGTCGGCCTGTGTGTGTGTGTGTGTGTGGCTGTGGCCATTTCTGCAGTACACTGTTATAGTGCTTTTATTCCACTTTCAACATCCTATGGAATCCTGGGATTTGTCGTTTAAAAAGAGGCATTTAGAATTCTCAGCCAGAGAGCTCTTTGTCCTCAGTAAACTACAAATCCCAGAATTCCACAAGACGTTGAAAGCGGAATAATAACACTATAACAGTGTAGTACAGAAATGTGCACACATCCTCCTTTTGCCAGACTTCATTTTGTCTCTTTCCGCACTATACTCTTATAGTGCGATTATTCCACTTTCAACATCCTATGGAATCCTGGGGTTTGCAGTTTCGGGAGGGGCCAGCGAAATAAAAGTGGAATAATCGAGCTACAAGTGTGTAGTGTGGAAATGGCCCAGGCTTCAAATCCCTGCTTGGAAATGGAAACCCACTGGGTGCTTCAAGCAAGTCACACTGTCTCAGCAAATGCCCCTCCCGAAACTGCAAACCCTAGGATTCCATAGGATGTTGAAAGCGGAATAATCGCACTATAAGAGTGTAGTGCGGAAATGGCCTTTGTTTTTTAAATAATGTGAACGACACCCTCTGAGCAATTGGGATGGATGCTTAATGCATGACGCTTAACGATGCCTCACCAGGACCGTCCCTTGGTCTCAGCTTTTGGCCTTGAAATTTCAGGACCTGAGACGGTCCTCACCTGCTGAGCCGAGTGAGAACGTTTTCACTTTCCAGCGTAAGCAGATCCGAAGAGGCATAAAAAAAGGCGGTCGTTGGCCGTTAGGGCCGGCAGTGCTAATAGAGTCTTTGTCTCCAGAATCCATTACACGAGGCACGCCTTTCGCTCGCTTCTCTTAAGGAACTCTATTGATTTAATTTCCTGGATGAGCCGAAAAGGCCAATAAAGGAAATTGGTCAGTAATGAAAGATAGACGATCGGGCTCCATTAAGTGGCAGAGATGGCTGCCCATTTGAATACATTACGGGCGCTTTGGCTTGGGCCGGCCAAAAGGGAGGTCCCGGGAGAGAGGGGCGCGCCTGGAGACACAAATGGGTACCGCCGGGGCATGGAAGCAGGTCTGATGCCAACAGAGTGGCCCACCTCCATGTGCCTTCCATATTAATTTGCTCAATGGCAAGTCAACACATAATTCAGATTGATGCAGTAGCTCTTCTTGGGACTAACAAGAGGATTCAGACCAGACTTTTTGTTGACACATGTTTTAGGATGGAGAAAAGAAAAAAAAAACTAAGGCCACTTCCGCACTAGGCTGTTATAGCACTATGATTCCACTTTCAACCTCCTATGGAATCCTGGGGTTTGCAGTTTAGGGAGGGGCCGGCCAGGATTCCATAGGAGAAGGGCTTGGATTCCATACCCATCATTTGGAGCTAAATGGTGGCCGGCCCCTCCTGAAACTGCAAACCCCAGGATTCCATAGGAGGTTGAAAGTGGAATCATAGCGCTATAACGGTCTAGTGCAGAAGCAACCTAAGATGATGTGACAACCATTGTTGAGCAAGGGTTGGACTCTCTGGCCCATGAAACCCCTTCTGACTCTATGTTTCCATGATTCTGACATTCCATGTTTTATGTATTGAAAACACATTGCAACCTGAAGAGAGAGAGACTTTTTTTAAAAAAATATTGTAAAATTTATACTTTTTAAAAATGTTTTTAATGCTTTTTAACCTTTTGGAAGTTGCCTTGGGTCCCAGTTTGGGAGGAAAGGTGCCATATAAATTCAATCAATCAATCAATCAATCAATCAATCAATCAATCAAATAAGAGAGAGATGTTAGACAAATGTATACACTCCACCTTGGATTTCTGTTACAGAGGCAGTCATAAACCAGATTGTGATGTCTTATTCCCTTACCTCCTGCTCTTCTGACTCCATCCCCTCCTTCCTTTACCCAATTCTTCTGTCTTTGTTTCTGTCTTATATAACCCAGTTGGTGAACTGCTCTCTCTTGAGGGGTACCTTCCCAGACTGCTTTAAGCATGCTGTCTTTGAAGGGATGCCATGTAGAGGAAGGAGAGGGCTTGTTTTCTGCTGCTCCAGAGACCAGGACAAGGAGCAATGGATTCAAGCTGCAGGAAAGGAGATTCCACCTGAACCTCAGGAAGAACTTCCTGACAGTCAGAGCTGTCCGGCAGTGGAATCTGCTGCCTCGGAGTGTAGTGGAGTCTCCTTCCTTGGAGGTTTTTAAGCAGAGGCTGGATGGCCATCTGTCCAAGGGAGTGCTTTGAGGGTGTTCCTGCATGGCAGAAGGGGGTTGGACTGGATGGCCCCTGGGGTCTCTTCCAACTCTACATTTCTATGATTCTATGATTCTATGTCCTCTATTAAAGAAACCTTCTCTGGATCCTTCACTTTCTGCTATCTTCTCCCATTTCTTTCAAAAATGTTGGAGAGAGCTGCTCTTTCCCAGTCGATGCCATACATGATTTTTTTTTTGACCCATTTCAATCAGGGTTCTGTACAGGTCATTCCACCAAAATGGCCTTGAATCATGTAGGGAACAATAGTCCAGTGGTGAAGGTGCAGTAATTAACTTCTGTGTTGATCCTGTTGGATTTTTCTGCAGTCTTTGACACTTTGAACCATCAGATCTTACTATTATGGCCGGCATCGCTAGGAATAATGGGGAATGCTGTCCCGGTTTAAATCTTTCTTGTGTGATTGTTTCTTTTCTGTTTCATTTCAGGGGCCCTTTCCGCACCTTACATTCTTCTGGCGCTGGGGTGCAGGGATTGCGTGAGCAGCCTCTGGCAAGAGGCTCTCGTGTCCGGGGTCCTTCGGCTCCACACGAGCTGCCTGCTCACACGAGAGCCGCACCTCTTCCTTCCGCGGCACAGCCTGGGACCTTCCCAGGTTGCGCTGGGGCAGCAAGCGCAACCATGGCAGCTCTGCAGGCTCCGCACACCAGGTAAAGGCGCACAGGGCCTGGGAGGAATGCATGATCACGCACCATTTTTGGCTTCTAGCCGAAAATGAAAAGATGCACGATCGGCCCCTGCTGGCCCCTGGAGCATTGCACGATTGTGAGTGCATCGTTCAGATCACTTTTCATAATCGTGCGATGCTCCAGGCCCTCTTTTGCATGGAAAATGCCATGCGAAAAGGGCCAGGGACTCACGTCAAAAGCTTTCCCAGTAATGGTAGGGGTGCCACAAGGATCAGTCTTGCACCCTCTTCTTTTTTCTTTGTATACACTCCTACTTGGATTTCTTATCTCTGAATTGGGTTATCAGTATCATATTTATGCAGATGACACTCAGATTTTTTTCAGTTTCAAATCAATTGATGCCACTGTGTGGAAGTCAGTGACAGATTGTCTGTCACATGTTTCTTCATGGATGACCACTCACCATCTTAAGTCAAACGTGGACAAAACAGAGATCTTGTTGCTTCAGCCTGATCACCCAGCAACCCCTCTCTCATGTCCCCCACTGGATTTACTGGGTTGCCCAGTGGCTCCGTTCTCGCTTGCCAGGAACCTTGGAGTCCTGCTGGGTGACCGTCTATCTCTACGTCCCTTTATTGGCGCTACGGCAAAGGCATGCAACTTCCATCTTTTGAACACCTGCAGAATCGGGAGGTTCTGGACTGTAGAGACTTCCCATCTGCTTGTCCAGGCCTTGGTTATCTCACGCCTGGATTATTGTAACAGCTTACTGACAGATTTGCCTTCCTGCTCCCTTCTTCCTCTGGTTCTCACTCAGAACAATGCTGTCCAAGTTGTTTTAAATTTGCTGAAACATTCACCTGTTTCTTCTCTCCGTAGATCCCTTCACTGGCTACCAGTTTGGGCCAGGGCTTGTTTCAAAATTTGGTCCTGATATTTAAAGCTTTGCATTCCAACCTCCCTCAGTACCTCGTAGCTCGGCTTATTTGGTACGTTCCATCCAGGAATTTGAGATCCGCAGACAAAGGATTATTTTCTGTTCCACCAATGCATGCAGCAATGTCACAGCTGCAAGCCTTTCAAGATCTGGCTCCGCATTTGTGGAACGGTCTTCCTTTGGACCGCCAGCTGGAGGAGGAACTCACCCGTTTTCGTAAACAGTTCAAGACCTTCCTCTTAAGTCACTGAGATGTGTTTAAGGTGCTGAGATGGGCAACGACTGGTGGGGTGTTGGGGATTTCAGGTTACGTATTGTTGTGGTTTTCTGGGAGTTTTTTTTGCCCCTGATTGTATATGTTGTTCTTCTACCCTTTGGTGTAAAGGGTGTTATAAATAAACATTGTGATGATGATGATAGATACCAGGACAAGGAGCAATGGATTCAAGCTGCAGGAAAGGAGATTCCACCTGAACCTCAGGAAGAACTTCCTGACAGTCAGGGCTGTCCGGCAGTGGAATCTGCTGCCTCCATGGAGTGTAGTGGAGTCTCCTTCCATGGAGGTTTTTAAGCAGAGGCTTGATGGCCATCTGTCGGGATTGATTTGAGGGTGTTCCTGCATGGCAGGGGGTTGGACTGGATGGCCCCTGGGGTCTCTTCCAACTCTACATTTCTATGATTCTATGATAGATAGATGGATAGATAGAGCCAGCAGGATGTAGTGGTTAGAGTGTTAGACTAGAACTTGAGAGACTGCGTTTCAAATCCCCACTCTGTCAAGAAAAGGTTGGATCAAACCTGTAGAAAATACTTTGTGATGTGGGTCGTTAAGCGCACCTGTGAAAAGCCATGTGACTTTAGCTGAGTCGTGCTGAGTCATGCTGATGAGCAATCAGGGGAGAAGGTTGCATCAGGTGTGGGGAGAATGCAAAGGCTGGCAGGATTGCATCAGCTAGTGTGAGTATAAATGTAGCTGAGTGCTAGCCATCAAGTATATATGGTGCTCGATGTGTGCGCTGGAGGCTTTTTCAGAAAGAGAGCGCAGAGGGATGCTGGAATGCCTTCTGGAGATTCTTGTAAGTATGTACACATTGTAACTGAAGAATAAATTGCCTCCTTGA
Source organism: Ctenosaura bakeri (assembly GCA_948474755.1). Lineage (NCBI taxonomy): Eukaryota > Metazoa > Chordata > Lepidosauria > Squamata > Iguanidae > Ctenosaura > Ctenosaura bakeri. The sequence continues at coordinate 807,687 of CAOLHI010000131.1, forward strand.
TGGACGAAAACAATTGGTGTGGGTGAGTTTTTCCTGGCTACAGGGCATTGCTGCTAAGATATTCTCCGCTGCTGGGCATGCTTCCAAAGCTGTGGGAGCAATCTCTGCTATATTTTGGGTGTTGACACACTCAGCCATAGAAACACATGAGGTGACTTTGGGTAAGTCCTGGCTGGGCCCCTCCCAAAACTGCAAACCCCGGGATTCCAGAGGATGTTGAAAGCGGAATAATAGCGCTACAACAGTCCAGTGTGAAAATGGCCTCGGTTCTAATGCATGGTCATCCATGCACCCATTCATATGACCAGAGAACCTTCAAGGTCTCTCTCTCCCTCTCTCTTTTCCCTCCAGATTGTGAGGGCTGAGCTGCTCCACTTCTTGAAACCTTCATTTAGTGAGCCAGGACTTGGGCAATCTATGCATTTATGTCCTGAACATGCATTTCAATGTAACCAGCAAAGTTTTCAGTTATGAAACTTCTGTCCTGTCTGTTTGCTTTACTTGGCTGGAGGTGACAGTGAGATTCAGCACTTTCTTTTGCAAAGTCTCTTGAAGGAGACTGATTCTTAATTGAACCAGTCGTCATCTTTCCCTACGAGTCCAACAGAGATCCTAAACCCAAGGCTGTGGAGAAGGGCCCAGAGGGGGACAGATTTCACCTCCAAACTCTGGGCGTTCCCAGGCTCTTCTTCTCAGAGCTCAAGTACTTCTGCTTTGCTGGTCATTTGATTCATCACCCGCCTTGCGACCCATTAATCAATTCTATCTGAATAGATTTGTAGATTTCCAAACCTCTGGACAGGTACCTTGATGACTGAGGAGGAAAGTGGAAGACAATTCACAATTTAATAATAGCAGAGGGCATATTGATTAGCTTGCTGAAAGTCTTTAATGAAGCTCACTATTATCCAGACAGGTCAGGTTAGGCAAAGTGTTTTGTCTTGACCCAAGCAGGTCAGCTCTTGGAAAGCTTCCTGTAACAGGCAACGCTACCAATTAGCAAGTGATCGTGGAGGGAAGCAAGACAACGGCAGTGCTCGGAGACAGAATTTCAAAGAGGGATGGAGCTGTGGAAGTCCAGTGGGCCTTGAAACCATGAAGCCCTATAAGAAGGGGTTGCTAAAGCACCGGAAGATACTAATTGGAGCCCTGGTGGTGCAGTGGCTAAATGCCAGTACTGCAACCACAAGGTTGTGAGTTCGATCCTGCCGGGCTCCAAGGTTGACTCAGCCTTCCATCCTTCCGCAGGTCGGTAAAATGAGTACCCAGCTTGTTGGGGGCATGTATAGAAAAATGTATCGAAATACATGCTATTTGTAAGTTGTTCGCCGCCTCGATCCATATGGAGAGGCGGGATACAAATAAATAATAATAATAATAATAAAAAGATAGGATCAAATTTCAATACAACCTTGACAGATTGGAGAGCTGGGCCAAAGCTAACAAAATGAATGTCAACAGAGAGAAATGTAGGGTCCTGCACTTGGGCAGGAAAAATGAAAGTCACAAGTATAGGATGGGGGATGTGGGGCTGGATAGCAATAGTGTGAAAAGGATCTAGGAGTCTTGGTAGATCACAAGCTGAACAGGAGTCAGCAGCGTGACGTGTATGTCAAACAAAATAAGAAAGCATCTTATTTAAGTTTTTAAGTCGAATTTTAAATGGTTTTACTATTACCCAAAGCACAATCCTACTTTTCAAAAATGTTTTTAGCTGTGTTGTATTTTGAAAATGTGATCCGTGCCTTGAGTACCAATTCTGAGAGAAAGGCGAGGTACAAATAAATATAATAATAACAACAATAACGATGATGATATGATAAGGTCCTGAAGATGGATTGGAAAACAAAGGCCATTTCTGCACTAGACTGTTACAGCGCTACGATTCCACTTTCAGTTTGCAAACTGCAAACCCCAGGATTCCATAGGAGGTTGAAAGTGGAATCATAGCGCTATAACAGCCTAGTGCGGAAATGGCCAAAGTGTTATGGTACTGTTTCATTACAGATTTGAGGTGATTATGATTAAATAATGTTCAATTAATTTTAGACTTAGAATATATAATAGAAGATCAATGTCAGAGGACCTAAGAATTCGTAATTGTTAACTAAGAGCTATTTAGGCAAAGATTTGATAATATTCCAGATTTAATCATATTATTTCAGTAGTTAAAAGATGAGATTTGTAGAAATTACATAACATTATTAAATACAATCTAAGAGTAACAATGTACTACTTGGATGAAATGTAATTTTTTAAAGGAAGGTTAAACATAATCAATATTTCATGAGCTGTTTGCCATAAGTGCGAGAACTGGTTCTTAACTTTTTGTGTTGTTTTTGTATTTGATTAATGATAGATTAGTGTTGGGAAGTATTAATGGGTATTATTTTGCGTTTGGTATTGGGTGTTGATGTGTATTTTTCGATTTGATTTTTGTGTTAATTGGTAATTGCCTTGATTTGTAATATTATTTTACTTAAAAAAATAAAAAAGACAATTATGCTATTTTGAGTTCTCAAATTAAGGGCATTCTACTGATGTGATAAACAAAGAATGGTTTATGTAAGGGAGAGGTGGAAAGCGGAGATATCAGATAAGATCTAAAAGTATTGCTTGATATATTTGGTCAACATATTTGCTTTTATAATAATGAGGGGTATCAAGTACAGTATAAAATTTGCAAAAACAAGCAAATTAGAAAAATAGCAGATCCTATCATAGAAAGATTGGGAGTAGGGGATTTTGTACGGTAGGAGTTTGTGAGAGCTTGTAATTAAGGGCCATTTCCGCACTACACTGTTATAGTGCTATGATTCCACTTTCAACGTCCTGTGGAACCCTGGGGTTTGCAGTTTAGGGAGGAGCCTTTAGAATTCTGAGCCAGAGAGGTCTTTGGCCTCAGGAAACTACAAACCCCAGAATTCCCCCAAGAATGTTTATAAATGTATAAATGCCATCTGTAATACATCCTAAGCCAGATGTGTATATGGTACAATTATACTGCTATGTACAAAGGGAACAGTTAACTTGAGTACAGATTATATCAGCAACAAGGTAGGCATCCTCACAGGATTATTGGAGACAGACTTCCCAATGACAAATGTTTTGAAGAGAAGGCTTATTCCAGTTTCATGAGGTGTATATATTTGCCCAGGCAAATTTATACTGGTGAAAAAAAACTCATGCAGCAAATGCTGTGCATCTGCCAGTAGTCCATTTAGGAAGAATCATAGAATCATAGAAATGTAGAGTTGGAAGAGACTCCAGGGGCCATCCAGTCCAACCCTCTGCCATGCAGGAACACCCTCAAAGCACTCCTGACAGATGGCCATCCAGCCTCTGCTGAAAAACCTCCAAGGAAGGAGACTCCACTACACTCCATCGAGGCAGCAGATTCCACTGCCGGACAGCCCTGACTGTCAGGAAGTTCTTCCTGAGGTTCAGGTGGAATCTCCTTTCCTGCAGCTTGAATCCATTGCTCCTTGTCCTGGTCTCTGGAGCAGCAGAAAACAAGCCCTTTCCTTCCTCTACATGGCATCCCTTCAAATATTTAAACATGGCTATCATGTCCCCTCTTAGCCTTCTCTTCTGCAGACTAAACATACCCAGCTCTCTAAGTCTATCCTGATAGGATTTCATGGCTTCCAGGCCTCTCACCATTTTGGTCGCCCTCCTCTGGACCCGCTCCAGCTTGCCAATATCCTTCTTGAATTGGGGTGCCCAGAACTGGACACAGGATTCAAGATGAGGTCTAACCAAAGCAGAGTAGAGTGGTACCAGTACCTCCCTCGATCTAGACACCAGATTCCTATTGATGCAGCCGAGAATTGCATTGGCTTTCTTGGCTGCCGCATCACACTGCTGACTCATGTTCAGCTTGTGGTCTATGAAGACTCCTAGATCCCTTTCACACGTCCTGCTATCCAGCCACATGTCCCCCATCCTATATTTCTGCATTCCATTTTTTCTACCTAAGTGTAGGACCTTACACTTCTCTCTGTTGAATTTCATTTTGTGAACCTTGGCCCAGCTCTCCTATCTATCCAGGTCATTTTGGATTTTGATCCTGTCCTCTGGCGTATTAGCCACCCCTCCCAATTGGGTGTCATCTGCAGATTTGATGAGCATGCCCTCTATTCCTTCATCCAAGTCATTGATAAAAATATTGAACAGCACTGGGCCCAGGACAGAACCCTGTGGCACCCCGCTAGTCACTTCTCTCCAGGATGAAAAGCAGCCATTCGTGATCACCCTTTGGGTTCGGTCGGTCAAGCATTTACAGTGAACAATAGATGGGCCAGACTCATCATATTCCTGCTTGCTGATCCACATCTGCTGGAAGGTAGAGAGAGATGCAAGAATGGATCCACCAATCCAGACTGAGTATTTGCGCTCAGGAGGAGCAATAATCTTGATCTTCATTGTGCTGGGAGCCAATGCTGTGATCTCCTTCTGCATTCTGTCTGCAATTCCTGGGTACATTGTGGTACCACCAGACAATACTGTGTTGGCATACAGGTCCTTCCTGATGTCTACATCACACTTCATGATAGAGTTGAAGGTGGTCTCATGAATGCCATAGGACTCCATACCTAGGAAAGAAGGTTGGAAGAGGGCTTCTGGACACCTAAACCTCTCATTTCCAATGGTGATCACCTGAACATCAGGCAATTCATAGCTCTTCTCCAGGGAGGAAGAGGAAGCAGCTGTGGCCATGTTGAAAGTGTAATAATCGCACTCTAAAAGTGTAGTGTGGAAAGGCCCTCAGAGTTCTCCCCCTTGCTGTATTTGCATGCTCTTGGCACCTTGGCCTGTCCCTTTTCTCTGGGTGCCCATCTGAAGATTTAAGCTACTTCAGTGGTAGAAATTGAGGGACATAAGGGAAATGTATCTGCTGAAGTAGCCAGGAGTCCATAAAAGCTTATGTCAAAGAAATTGTCTTAGCCTTCGAGATGCCACAAGGCTCTCCTGTTGTTTTTGTTGCAACAGACAAACCTAGCTATATGGAGATCAGTTTTTGCTCATCTCTTTCCTGCAGACAAGAATGGATCATTTCAAAAGTTTTGCTCTGTCTGTGTAGTACAAGAGCTTTTGTGCATTTTTCATTTGCGCTCCCTTATAACAGGAATGAGTTCTTCTTGTACCACCTCTTCTGGATGCTCTCCCAATGGTCATTCCATTTTGTATCTCTCTCTATTAGACCCCTAGGAAGGCTTGTGTGAAGATGAGGCTAAGGGCTGGTACTGGCCATGGCCTTTACTGAACAGAGATAACTCGGCCACAGTAGTCCCTGCTCTGGTAAATTCCTGACTAGGCTACTGCAATGCATTCTACATAGGGCTGCCCTTGAAGATGACTTGGAATCTGCAGCCACTACAAAAATCAGTGGCTAGACTGCTCACTGACGCTTCATTCAGAAACCATATAAGACCAATTCTGAAGGAATTGCACTAGCTGCCAATACTCTTCTGGTCTGGATTAAAATTGCTGGTGATAAAATTGAAAACCCTAAAGGGCTTGGGACCTCAATGCTTGAGGGAGCACCTATCTCTCTATACAGTCACCCCTCTACATTCGCTAGGGTTGGGGGCACAGGACCCCCATAAATGTGGAAAAACTATGAATAACTGTAGGCCCTCCCAAACCATATTTAACACACAAAAAAGTATGACCACCATAGTCAACCCACTGTGGATTCCTTTGAGGCATCAGGGTTCCTTCCTAAAGCAGAAGTGGGGGGCTGGTGGGACTTACTGCCACCTCTGCTGCTGCCCCACACCATTTTTAATAGGGACCAACAAGCCTTGTTCGTGGTTTCTCAGTCTCACAAGGCTTGCAGTCCCTATTAAAAATGGCAGAGGGAGGCAGCAGAGGTGACAGCAAATAATCCATGAATAATCAAATCCGCAAAAGTGAAACCCGTCAATGTGGAGGAATGACTGTATATGCCTGTCTAAGAAGTGAGACCCAGGGCAAATGCATTGTGGGAAGACATGGGAGAGGGCCTTCTTTGCAATGAGCTCTGGTTGCAGAATTCCCTCCCCTTCATGGCCCAATTGGTCATAGAATCATAGAAATGTAGAGTTGGAAGAGACCCCAGGGGCCATCCAGTCCAACCCCCCTGCCTACGGCTTGTCTGGGGCAGATACGGTGATGGCAGGGTGAAGTATTACAGAAGAAGGAGAGAGAGAGAGACGCTTAATATTTTTCTTACCTTCCAGTCACCCTCATATCCCAAGGAATCTGGAGAATGAGCCAAGCCACTCACAAAACCTCACCTTGCTCCTGTGCAATGCCAGGTCAGTTAAAAATAAAATACATATAATTGATTTTCTTCTTATGGATGAGGAGGCTGACCTGGCATGCTTTGCAGAAGCTAGGCTGGGAGACGGTAGTGGCCCAACATGGGCTCAGGTCTTTCCACCAGGATATGGTGTCAGTGAACATGTGAGAGAAAGTGAGTAGAGGCAGCAGAATAGCTGCAATCTGTAAAGATCATCTTAACCTGACCAGACGACCTGTTAGGGAACTGAATGCATTTGGCTGAGTTTGGAGACCAGGGATAGACTGGCAATTCTGTTAGTCTACCAGCCAACCCATTGCCTTGGTCTAGCTCACAGAACTGGTCTTGGAGCTTGTTTTGGAAGTGGCCAGACTTGGGCAACTTCAACATCTCATTTGAGGTTAGCCCATCAGGTGCAGTTTGGGAGTTCATGGCATCCACGACAAACATAGAATCATAGCGTTGGAAGAGACTCCAGGGGCCATCCAGTCCAACCCCCTGCCATGCAGGAACACTCATCAAACTTTCCTAACAGATGGCCATCCAGACTCTGCTTAAAAACCTCCAAAGGAGGAGACTCCATCACGCTTCATTGGGGCAGCAGATTCCACTGCCTGACAGCTCTGACTGTCAGGAAGTTCTTCTTGGGGTTCAAATGGAATCTCCTTTCCTGCAGCTTGAATCCATTGCTCCCTGTCCTAGTCTCTGGAGCAGTGGAAAACAAGCCTGCTCTCTCCTCGACATGACATCCCTTCAAATATTTAAACATGGCCATCATGTCCACTCTTAACCTTCTCTTCTGCAGACTAAACATACCCAGCTCCCTAAACCTCTCCTCATAGGGCTTCATGGCTTCCAGACCCTTCACCATTTTCGTTGCCCTCCTCCAGACATGTTCCAGCTTGTCAATATCCTTCTTAAATTGAGGTGCCCAGAACTGGACACAGTATTTTAAATGCTGCCTAACTAATGCAAAATAGAGTGGATCTAACATGGACCTAACTCAGTTGGTCTCAGAGTCCACACTCAGTAGGTCATGCTCTTGATGGAGTCTTCAGTTCTGAGCAGATGGACCTCTGGGCAGAGTTGATTAATATCCTCTGAGTTCTGATGGACAGATCCTTTTCTAATTAGAGTTAGCATCACAGCTGCTTCCTGTCCCTGCAGGGGTGGTGGACCCATTGAGATGGTCTGCCCTTGGAGGCTAATGGCTCCTTCAGGATTGCAGATAGATTTAGAGGGTTTCATAGCTAGCATCACCAAAGATTCTGTTGAAGAGCCTTGGTCAGTAGATGGAATCAAGACCTGACCAAGGCTATTGACACAATTGGTCCCATCACTAATTCAGACCCATCACTAATCGGCATTTTTGGCATGAGGAAGACTTCAGGAAGCTGAAACAGGAAGGACCACAACTGGGGCACAGATGAAGGAAAACACCACTGATATCCAACAAGACACAATACAGAGAACATCTCTGTTCCTGGAAGGTGGCAAGGCACAGAGCAAAGAAAGCCTCCTTCTCTGCATGTATTGTGTCTGTGAATTCATGTCCAGCTGAACTGTCCAGGGTGGTGAGGGGTCTAACTCAGGTACACACACACATGCGCACGCGCGCACACACATCCAGTTCTTGAGACTTCTGCAGTTCGCTGTGATGCTTTTAACAATCATTTAACAGATAAAATCTCTCAGATAAGAGCCAACTTAGATGTCATCACTATAGCAGAAGCTCACAATGGAGTGTCCAGCAGTTCTGTGAGTAGGATCACACTGGTTCAGTTTCATTTGGTGAGTACCGCAGATGGGGACAAAACTGCTAGGATGAGTAAGGAGGACGCTTGTTCCCTTGCTCTCTATTTTTCTTGGCTGTTTGTCCAGGGAGGCGATGCAGTGAGATCTCAGCTGCAACTTACAATTAATACAATCTCTCAAGAAATGGTGGTACAATCACTTCTAAAAAAGCCCTCTCTTTAAAACCACTATGGACCAGTATCTAATCTTCCTTTGGAGAGTGGTTGCCTTCCAACTCCAAGCAGTCTTGGATGACAGAGGTTTTCTAGATCCATTTTTTTCTAGACCCATTTCAAACTGACTTTAGAGCAGGATACAGAGTTGAGACCACTGAAGTCCTCTTAGTGGGTGATCTTCTCCTGCACATGGATAGGATGAGTGTGTCCTGCTGTAGTTTTGGACCCCTCGGTAGTGTTTGATAACATCAGCATGGTATCTTTCTGGGATGCCTGAGGGGACTGGGAAAGGGAAGGGCACTGTGCTTCGGTGATTCAGGTTCTATCTGTCAGGTAGGTTCCAGTTTAACTATTTGAAGGGATGTTATATGGAAGATGGTTTTCTACTTCTAGGACATAATGGAGCAGTAGTTTCAAATGCCAGGAAAAGAGATTGCACTTAAACATGAGGAAGAACCTCCTCACAGTCAGAGCTGTCTGGCAGTGGAATCTGTTGCTGCCTCCATGGAATGTGTTGGAGTCTCTTTCTTTGGAGGTTTTTAAAGAGAGACTGGATGGCCATCTGTCAAAGGGAGGGCTTGGATTATGCCTTCCTGCATGGCGGAATGGGACTTCTCCAGAGACTAGGACACAGAGCAGTGAATTCAAACTACAGGAAAAGAGATTCCACTTAAACATTAGGAAGAACTTCCTGATGGTAAGAGCAGTTTGGCACTTGGAATATGCCACCTCAAGGAAGTGTGGTGGAGTCACCTTCTTTGAAGGCTTTTAGGTAGAGTCTGGATGGCCACCTCAGGGAAGTGTGGTGGAGTCACCTTCTTTGGAAGTCTTTAGGTACAGTCTGGTTGGCCATCTGTCAAAGGGAAGGTTTTGGGGTTGGACTGGATGGCCCTTTGGGTCTCTTCCAACTCTAGGATTCTAGGATTTCAGCCACTTTATTCCCTATTTCTCCTCCTTCCTTCTAGACTGGAGCTTCTTCCTGCCACCCACAGCTTGCCTGCTCAGAAGAGAACCATCTGCGTGCTGAGGCGAGACTGAGAATGGGTCCAAGAAGTCCCTCCCCTTCTTGCTCATTCAGCAGACCAGTCTGTGTGAGCTGAGGCACCTAAGTCAGCAAAAGTTTCCACCGGCATCATCAATCAAGACAGCTTTCCCCCTTCTGCTTCTGCCCCAGGCCTGACCAGGCCAGCAAAAGAACAAGGAGCAGCTGGTATGACTGGAAGGGGCAATGGGAGGGATGGGGGGCAGGCACGCTCCTTCGGGCAACGCTTGCTCACTCACAACTGGAGAAGCACAGAGAGCAGGGGAGAAAAGGCAGATTTCATTCCAAAGAGTAACCCTTTCTGTGAATTTGGGTTCTCCGTCTCTGTTTGCTGTGACTTTGGCCATTTCCACACTAGGCTCTTGTAGCGCTATGATTCCACTTTCAACATCCTATGGAATCCTGGGGTTTGCAGTTTATGGAGGGGCCAGGCGGCAAACCCCAGGATTCCACAGGAGGTTGAAAGTGGAATCACAGCGCTATAAACAGCCTAGTGCGGAAATGGCTTTTGACCAAACACAAAATATCATAATTCTCTTTTGATCCAAGGAAGGCATCCCAGCATGTGACCCAAAGGGTGCTGTGAGTCTTCTCTCAATTGCAAAATGGTTCACGCCAGTCCCAAGAAGGTTAATAGGCAGGGCAACAGAAGAGTAGGGAGCAAACTGCTGCCTAAGGAGTTTTCAGCACAAACAGAGCCGGCTAATGCTCCAGGAATGCAGGAATTGCTGCTCCCAGCTCCACCTGTCCAATATCCTGTCTCCGAAAGCATCCGGGGACCAGCTGCAGGAGGAAGGTATATAAAAGGGTCCGCGTAATGGACACTTATCCAATATAACCTGTCCGTGAAGAGGAACTCCTTTTCCGACCCCAGAGAATTCCTGGGCTGGCTCGTATCCTAAAGCACAAGAAAAGGTGGTCGCTCTGCTCCTAATGCATCGATGCAAATCTAAAGAGCAATTTGACCATTAACTGGATCAGTTCTGAGGCCACTGGGAAGGCCGGCTACCTCAAGCACTGCCACGGAGCAGTGTCTGGAGTGGATGCTCAGCAATTCTGCCTGCTTCTTTGCCTGCCTGTCTGGGCAAATCCTTCTGCCCAATGCCCACTCTGCCTTTGTGTTACCCCAGTGGCAGACCCCATCCTGGGGGATATAAAATTGATATCAAATCTGACTTCTGTGCCAGAGAGATTGCCTGGGTGGGTGCGTAGACAAATAGGTCGAACGACCGAACCTAGGTCAAGGCCAGGAAAATCCCCAGTCACGTTTCCCAAGGGGACCTCAGGCTAGACGTGTCGGCACGAACAAAGGGTCCTCGGTCACAAATGGCCAACTTGAAGGGATTACCAGGTTTTCCCCCTGTTGAGCAACTCCAACTTCAGAGAATCCTACAAGGGCGAGGTCCATTTACACGAACCAATCATGCAAACCGTCAAGTTACCATTCTGCAGCATTTTTCCTTTTATTTTAGCCATTGTTCTTCCCAGGAGAGGGTCTGCCCTCAAGACTGTTCTCTTCTGACAGGTCTTCCTAGACTAGTACTCCACCGCCTCTCACCAACTGTCCTCTTGTTTTTAATAGTTAATGTGTTTTAGGGGGTTTTAGATGGGTTGGTGGGTGGGGAGGATGGGTTATGTTTTGATGCTTTTAATGTATTTGATGTATTGCTGTAGTACCACCTCGATCCATTGGGAGAGGTGGGATATTATTATTATTATTATTATTATTATTATTATTATTATTATTATTATTATTATTATTAGTCCCCATTTTTGAGGGCCTCTTCGGAGAACTCCCTGCCATGCTAGCAGACCAGCACTCTGTTAGTCGAGTGATCCCCTCAGCCACTTGTCTTCACTAAGCTCCATTCTTCTCGCTGCCTCCCAGACTGAAGACTTCTAGAGTGGTGCAGTATTGCTGCCTTTACCCCCTCTCTACTATGTCCCCAATACTTTTTCACCTCTTTCTCTTTCCAACCAGCTCCTCCTGAAACTGCAAATCCCAGGATTCCATAGGATGTTGAAAGTGGAGTAATCACACTATAACAGGCTAGTGCAGAAGTGGCCTAAGACAGGGATTTTAATTCAGAGAGTGGTGGCAGCATTTACTTAATGAGGGAGTTTCCACCTCCGAGTCAAGGGCAGAAGACATTACTGAGTAGGAGAAGAGCCCTGGCTATATTGTGATGCTATTTGATTTAGCAAAGCTGTTCTATTGCCAGTGGAGAGGGTGCATTTACATCTAACCCTTTTGGGAAGGGAGTTCCAGAGGAGCCAGGGGGCAGCCACTGAGAAGGCCCTGTCTCCCACCTTCTCACCAGGTGTACCTGTGAGGGTGGCAGGAGAGACAGAAGGACCTCCACAACAGATTTCAGAGGTTCATAAGAGAGAATACAACCTTCAGATAACTTGGACCTGAACCACATAGGACTTTATTGGTTCCTGCACTTTGAATTATGCCCAGAAATGGATAGGCAGCCAGTGGAGTTGTTGCAACAAGGGAATTGTCTGCTCCTTGTAGCCTTTGCACGTGGAGATTTACATTGGACAACCAGGTGCAAGATTTAGGAAACCCCTTCGAAACCTGTTAGCAGAAAAAGAAAAAAGAAAATGATTTGGCAACTTTCAGTTTTGCCAATTACTATGTTTTTTTTTACGGGGAGAAGTTATGGAGAGAAATTATGTATTACCTGTATGTATAACCACTGAAAAGAAAGTTGGAAGCCCCACTTTCTTTTTCACTGTATTTCTTTATATGTCCCACTTTTCTTTCTTGTTTTTCTTTCTTTTTTCAAAGTATCTGAAATATTTGTTGTAGTTTGGAAAACTTCTAATAAAAATTATATATCCAGCATACTGTAGATGATAACCTGATGTGAATGGCTTAGGGAGCTTGGAATGTTTAGCCTGGAGAAGAGAAGGTTATGAGATGACATGGCAGCCATGTTTAAATATTTGAAGGGATGTCACAGGGAAGATGGGGCAAGTTTGTTTTCTGCTGCTCCAGAGACTAGGACATGGAGCAATGGTCTCAAACTTCAGGAAAAGAGGTTCCACCTAATATTAGGAAGAACTTCCTGATGGTGAGAGCAGTCTGGCAGTGGAATCTGTGGCTGCCTGGGAGTGTGGTGGAGTCTCCTCCTTCTTTGGAGGTATTTTAAAGAGAGGCCGGATGGCCATCTGTCAAAGGGAGGGCTATGATTGTTGATTCCCGCATGGCAGAAGAGGCTTGAACTAGATGGTCCTTGGGGTCTCTTCCAACTCTTTGATTCTAGGATAGCATGATTCTTTGGGAATACTTTGAGTGTATCTTCCTGCATGGCAGAAGGAGCTTTGATTGGACGGCTCTGGGGGTCTCTCCCAGCTCTATGAGTTTGTGATTATTGGATTTCACCCTCTGTCTCTTTTCCCACCTTCATGCCACTTCTTTCCTCTGGAAGTGTTCCCAGTGCGCCCTTTCATGGGCAAACATCTCCTTGTGACTTGGCTATGCTTCCAAAGCAGGCAGGCAGGAAGTCGGAGGGTTTATTTTATCCCATTGTAATTGCCGCTTGGTGTGGCTGTGACTATTCTCTCTTCTTCAGTGGCCTTGGCAAACCCTCCTGGCAGCTCCATCTTCTCTGGGCAATGAAGCCTGAGGTCCTGCCAGCCCGGAACAATGGGATTTGCAAACTATTTCAGTTACGTCCCTTTCATTTTGCCAAGGCGTGGGACAATATTACCCGTGGATGAGGGAGGGGGGCTGGGGGCTGTCCAGCTGTGTAAGCCATCTCTTCCCTCCTGGGCTGATCAGATTCCCCATACTGGGGGATGTCAGAACCCCTCCTGCCTTCTCTTCCTCCCTTCCTCTTCTTCATTGCCTCCTCATCCACTTATCATCATCATCTCCTTTGCTCCTCCCTCTCTTCCTCTTCATTTCCACCTTGTTACTGCAGTTCCTAAGCCAAACTTGGGGTGACCCCAGATATCATTTTGATATCAATAATTTGGCTTCCTCTATCTATTCCTCTCCACATGTTTGCGAGGTCCCCCAGACAAGCCCGCAGTCAGGCTCGGCCCATGATTGCTGCAATATTCCACACAATACAGGCAAGCCAGAAATAGCTGTCCCGCCGCTTCAGGAGACCTCAAAGGCAAGTACTCTATTATGTTTGCACGCTGCTTACAAAGAACTCCCTGCCCTAAGCAGGCATCTTGACAAACCGAATACTCAACTATCAAGCACCGCGCATCTGCATACTGTATTGTCAATTTGGACTTAACTCATTCATGCTAAATTCTGATCTTTCGGAGGCTTTGTCTCCAGCCTGAAACTCATTGTTTTCCTCAGGTACGGAATAGCCTGTGGCCACATTTCTCCCTATAAAACCCCCCAACTTGGAGAGCGTCTTTGGATTGCTCCCAACTTCCATCCCGTCTTGCTCCCACTCTGTTTGGCGAGCCTTCCCCTCAGTCCCACGTACTGAGACTCCATACCTACAAACTCAATCTGCAGACTTCCCAAGCTAAAATCCCTCTATCCTACTCCAACCTTTATTTCTATAGTTATCTGTGTGAGTGTGCTGCTTACACTGTTTGATTGCATTTTAATGAAGATCACAATTATTTTTACACTTCGGTTTGCTCCTTGACTTGGCCTGACCCCGTAGACACTGGGTAAAAGATTCCGCTGTGTTGCCCTGCCTTTTGCATTGCTAGCTTGTGCTCTTGGCTAATTTCCCCAAATAGTTTAATTGTGAGCGCATTTAGGTGTCCCTCCCGGGACCCCCAGAAAACAGGGTAACAACCTCTTCCTCCTCCCCCTCCCCTTCCTCTTCTTCAGCAACATCTTTTGCTTCTTCTCCTCCCCTTCTTCATCATCCACTCGTCTTTCCACCCTCTACATTCTCCTTCTGCTCTCCTCTTAACTCCTTCATCTCTTCCTCCTTGTCAACATCTCCTTTCCCTTTCTCCTTCATAGAATCAAAGAGTTGGAAGGAACCCCAGGGGCCATCCAGTCCAACCCCCTTCTGCCATGCAGGAACCCACATCAAAGCACTCCCAAAACACTGCCATCCAGCCTCTGCTTAAAAACCTCCAAAGAAGGAGACTCCACGACACTTCACTGAGGCAGAAGCCCATTTATTCCACTGCTGAACACCTCTGACCTGAGGCTTAGGTGGAATTATGCCCTCTATTCCTTCATCCAAGTCATTGATGAAGATGCTGAACAGAACTGGGCTCAGGGCAGAACCCTGTGGCACCCCACTAGTCACTTCTCTCCAGGATGAAAAGCAGCCATTGGTGAGCACTCTATAGATTCCGTCTGTAACCGACTGAGTATATTTGAAGGGATATCACAGGGAAGCTGGGTCAAGCTTGTTTTCTGCTGCTCTAGAAACTAGAACATGGTGCAATGGCTTCACACTATGGAATAATGAAGTTGGAAGAGACCCCAGGGACCAACCTGTCCAACCCCCTTCTGCCATGCAGGAACCCACATCAAAGCATTCCCAATGGATGGCCATCCAACCTCTGCTTAAAAACCTCCAAAGGAGACTCCACCACACTCCGATGAGGCAGCATATTCCATTAGAATTTCCATAGTTTTCCATATTGTTTTCCATATTCCATAGTTTTCCATATTCCATAGGAAAAAAGATTCCGCCTAAATATTAGGGAGAACTTCCTGACAGTTAAAGCAGTTTAACAGTGGCATGCACTGCTGCCTGGGGGTATGGTGGAGTCTCCTCCTTCTTTGGAGGTTTTTAAACAGCAGCTGGATGGCCATCTGTCAGGAGTGCTTGCATTGAGTCTTCTTCCAGGGCAGAAGGGGGTTGGACTGGATGGCTCTTAAGGTCTCTTCCAATTCTAGGATTCTACTGTTTAACTGCCTGCTTGCATGCTAGACTGTGCTTATTGCATCTTTCTAAGTAAACATTTGCTTCAGTCCACTAAGCCTCCATTAGGAAACCCTAAAGGGAAATTTCCCCCTACTTCACCTGGGATGTAGCCTTTAAAATCTGGACTGGATCCCTGAGTGGATCTCTGCCCTAATGACACACAAACCCTGATCACCTCTGTCTTCTGAGCAACTCAACTTGTGCCGAATTCTAGTTCCCCCTCCTGGGCTAAAGCCATTCAGCAAAATGAATTGCACCAGAAAGTTGGTGGGCTTTTGTGGATAACATTTGCATGATATTATTTGAACTGAAACTCACAGGAACAAGTTTGGGTGAGTGTGCCCAAGGAGGGATGCCAGCCTGCAATCAGGGAAAGAAGAAGGTATGTCCATTTTTATGGGGTTTTTTTTCCCCCCTTGGGGGTAGGGAGAGAAAGCCAGGAGGAGAGAGCAGGTTAAAAATCCTTGTTTCTTTACACTGGATGCAATGATACAGTGATTAGGCCAGGAGCGGCTGCTGGCTGCAGCTTTTTGCTGAATTAGCAGTGTTTGAAAGAGATTAAAAAGAGAGAGGGGGGATGGCTTACCCCATCACACCGGCTGGGCTAATCCCCCTACAACTGTGAAATGAATCGCAACTGACCTTCTTCTTCGCTCTCCTAAACTGCCTTAAAAAAAAAAAAAGAAAGAATTTAAAACTGGAGATACTGGAAGCTAGGAAACTTGTCCAAGCCTGACAGGAGCAAGTACTCTCAGGATCATTTTAAGCAGCATCTTTTCTCTGCAAAAGATGACTTCTCCGCTCCTGAAGTTTCCCCATCGGTGTCTCCTGGGACAGCTTGAGATCTTGGGTGACCCCACAGAATCAAAAATACTACACCTCACAGTTGTGTAGGGATGGGGGGGGCAATGGGGACGGTTCGTCCCCGGCGGCAATGCTTTTGGGGCGTCCCAGCTAGTAGCCACACTCCCACATGCTGCGGCCATGACTCTGCATGTCGTGGCCATGCCCCCATGTGCTGTGGCCATGCTCCCCATGCCATAACCCACTCCCCCCCCTCCATGCACTCCAAGCTCTGCCACTGACCCCTCAAGATGACTTGCAATGGTTACAGTCCTACATTGTCTCAAAGCACCACAACTATCCAGTGAAAAATTTGGTGGATCTCTCTAGCAGAGTAATTAATACACTAGGCAGAAGTTAGAAGAGTAACCAGCCCACCATTCCCCCATACATGGTGACTAGCAGAGAAAGAAGCCAAACTTAGTCTTCTCCATTAAGGTATATAAAAGTAGTTTATACATAAGGATAGTCAATGCAGGTTCATCTTCTTGAAGAAAATATGAAAAAGAACGTACCACGTTGTATCAGAAAAATCTGGAGCTTCTCGGCTTTAGAGAGCTCTTCTGCAGTGATCCATTCCAAACCGTCTCTCCAACCCCCTGCCCAGTGGCCAAGAAAGGACTCTATCCTCTGGTACCTGGCAGCTCAGCTAGCGTGGCATGTAACATCTAGGAATCTAAGTTCTGTGAGGAAAGGTTGGACAGAACCAAAGTCCAAATAAAATATACATGATGTACATTAAAGTTTTGCACCTGGAAAGACAGTGGATGATGCAATCCCATGTAACACCTGCATGAGTCATTGGGTTGTGTAACCAGGGCAGGAAGGTTGCATCATACATCTAGCAAGGTTGGCTAGAGTTGCATCAGAAATGTATGTATATAAGGGGGGGTGTTCTAGCCCACTAAGCCCTCTTGATGTCTGGATAGCAGCCGGAGGCTATGTTCCGCATGCTGTTGAATGCTGAATACTCCGTTGGAGATTTGTATATACTGTATGTATTGTAGCTCAAGAGTAAATGCCTCCTGTTGGAAGATAACATTTGCATGGGAGTATTTTTCCTGGCTTCAGTGTTTTTGTTGCTAATGTCTAACACTCTGCTGGGACGCTTCAAGCTGTGTGAGTAAACTCTGCTGTATGGTGATTTTTAAACACTTGACTCTGGTGAACTGTCTTTTTGCCAGAGCTCAGTGCTGGAGGGAAGTGCTACCGGGGTTTTGTGTAGCGCCCATCATCCACCATCCCTCTGACAAGATCTGTAGGCAAAGGATTATTGTCTGTCTGACACCAGTGATGTAGACTCGAGTCAACTGACTTAGACTCAAGTTGGACTTAAGTTGCTTCAGTGACTCAACTCAGCTCGGCAACAAATGAGGCACTGACTTGACTGAACTCGAAACTTGTATATTTTTAGTGACTGACTTGCTGCCCTTGGTTCAGTAACATAACAGACTCATCCAGAAACCTTACGACTTTGAATAACGCTTCCATCTTTTTTTGCCTACTGTCTTAAGCCCAAAGTGTTGGTACATGTCTCAGAAGGGAACAGCAAACGGGTTAGGCAATGGGCTTGTGGTGGGGTTGAGGTCTGCTCAGCAGCCTGTCCCTGCTGTATATCAAGGGAGCCTTCTAAAACTTAGAGCAGAAGGCAAGACTGACCCCGCAGAGCACAGGGCATGTTTTTCAGAGGGGAACAGCAAATGTGTTAAGCAATGGGCTTGAGGAGGAAGGGTCTTTCCTTCTAAAGCTTTTGAAGCTTCAGTAATGGTGAGTAAGAAGGATCCTTTTCCCCACTTCTGAAAAGTCCTCCAGGTTCAGAAACGGGAAGTGAGAAGGATCCTATTCCTCACATCAAATGCTGCAGATTCATAGAATCCTAGAATTGGAAGAGACCCCAGGGGCTATCCAGTCCAACCCCTTGCCATGCAGAAACACCCATCAAAGCACTTCTGACAGGTGGCCATCCAGCCCCTGCTTAAAAACCTCCAAAGAAGGAGATTCCACTACACTCCCAGGCAGCATATTCCTCTGCTAGACAGCTCTGACCATCAGGAAGTTCTTCCTGAGGTTCAACAGGAATCTCCTTTCCTGTGGCTTGAATCCATTGCTCCTTGTCCTAGTCTCTGAAGCGGCAGAAAACAAGCCCACTCCCCCTTTGACGTGACTTCCCTTCAAATATTTAAACATGGCTATCATGTCCCCTCTTAACCTTCTCTTCTGCAGACTAAATATACCCAGCTCCCTAAGCCATTCCTCATAGGGCTTCAAGGCTTCCAGACCCTCCACCATTTTGGTCACCCTCCTATGGACATGCTCTAGTTTGTCGATATCCTTCTTGAAATGAGATGCTCACAACTGGACACAGGATTCCAAATGAGGTTTAACCAATGCAGAATACAGTGGTACCATTACTTCCCTTGATCTAGACACCATACTCCTATTGATGCAACAAAAATCATGTTGACTTTCTTGGCTGCTGCATCACACTGCTAACTCATGTGATGCAGCAGCCAAGAAAGCCAACATGATTGGCCCATTGGCACAAAAGCCTCCAGCCTCAGGAAGGAGGAGCAAGAAAGATCCTATTCCATACTTCCAAAACAGCGAATGGCAAAATAGCAAGTGTGAAGGGCCAACTCTGCTTAAATTGTTAAAACTGACTTTATTCGACTCTATCCAGAAATTCTGGAATATAGATTGGGGTATAAAGTTGGGTTCCAGATTTGAGACTTGACTTGAGACTTGGAGGAAAAGACTTAAATACTTCACTGTCTAACACACACAACCCTGTGAAGGCTGCAGGGCTTTCAAGATCTGGTTCCACATTTGTGGAATGGTCCTCTTTTGGACCTCCAGCTGGAGGATAATCTCACAGATCTTCATAAGGGATTGAAGACTTTCCTCTTTGATTTGCTCAATTTAGCTGATGAAGTTGCTGAGATGGGTGGCAACTAGCAGGGCGTTGGAGATTTCATTTTATGTATCTTTATGAGAGCCAGCATGTTGTAGTGGTTTGAGCAATGGATTACGACTCCAGAGACCAGAGTTAGATTCCCTGCTCAGCTATGGAAACCCATGGTCACATACTCTCAGCCCCAGAATACCCCATGACAGGGTCACCCTTGGGTCACCTGAAGTCAGAGAGGCCTTGAAGGTGTTGGGAATTAGAATTTCCCAGGATGTTAGCCCTTTTGGGGAAACTGTATGAAAGCTGAAACTTATAGGAACCAGCCTTCTTTTAGCAGAGAAAGCATGCCCCAGTCTCTGTGTTGCTTCCCTGAACTGAAACTGACTAAGGAAACAAAACAAGACAGGCAGTTGCAAACCTAGAAACTTTACTAACGGATTTTACAATTACATGTGCACTGGGGGGTCTGCATCCTAACTAGCTAACTGATAGATTAGATAAGATAGTAGGTTGATTCTTGACTCACCATCTTCATGGCAGAGATGCAAGGCATAGTCAGAGAGAAGGAAGTAGAAGCAAAAATGGCAAAGAAGAGAGAGAGGGAGGGTCTGAGAAGTAGGGTCTTTTATTAGGCTGATGACCCTAGGAACTGTCCTGGGTCACATGATCTGGTTACCTGGGTACCCAAGGTATTTATAACCATGCATTTAAATAACACAGGAGCAATTGGTGAGACTTCAGGTGAGAAAGGAGAAGGCTTTGTCCTGCAAAGGAAAACAAAACTCTATGCTACCTACGCCCCACTTGCTCTAGAACAAGAGGGAGTGGGGGACAGAGAATGCTGGAATTTTCCAGCAGAAGGCACACAACAGCATATTTATTGTGTCATGTTTTATTGTCCTTGTCTTTGACTGTTTATGCTGATGTTCTACCCTTTGGTGAAACTGATGGTTATATATAAATGTTGTTGCTGCTCTTGGTGTTATAGCTATTTACTAGTCCTTCTTGGGACCCTTCACACTGCACAATTATAGTGGCATGATTGCACTTTAAATGCTACGGCCACATCTTATAGCATCCTGAGATTTGCAGCTGAGATACTGTCTCAGCCTCAAAGAAGGGCAATGGCCAACCTCTTCGGAAGAAATCTTGCCAAGACAATCCCAGGTGAGGGTTTCCATAAACTAAAGCTGACTTCAAGGCACACCTATGGCAACAAGTTTAGAATTCTTAGCCAGAGAGCCTCATCAAGCTACAAACCTCAGTTTATCCTAGGAGGCTCCCATGACATTTAAAGTGGAAGCACAGCACTTTAACTGTGCGGTCTGAAAGGGCTTGTGGGCTTTTGCAATGGATTATTCCATGTCTTGTGCAAACCTGAACAGATTCCACTCCTGCGAAAACTCCAAGAAAGCTCACATAAAAGTGTTTTTCTAGCAGTGTGAAGCCCCCATAGAACCCCTCTCCATCCAGCCTGGTATACAGCCTAGTCCTTTGTACTCCAACTGGCAGTAGTACTCCGTGGTGTCCAGCAGAGAGCACTCTTTCCCAGCCCCAACTCCCTTTAGTTGCAAATGCTGGGGATTCAGTTTGGGACCTTAGCAGGAGAACTCTTGCTTCTCATGGAGAAGGGCTTGGATTCCATCCCCATCATTTGCAGGTAAAGGGAACTGGAGTTCTCTCTGCCCTGTGATCTTTAGGATGGCATTTGCACTATGCAGGGACAGCCATTCAATACCACTTTAATTTCAGTGGCTCCGTCCTATGGAATCTAGGACCATTTCCACACTAGCCTGTTATAACATGATGATTCCACTTTCAATATCCTCTGGAATCCTGGGGTTTGCAGTTTTGGGAGGTGCCGGCCGGCCCCTCCCGAAACTGCAAACCCCAGGATTCCAGAGGATGTTGAAAGTGGAATCATAGCACTGTAATAGGCTAGTGTGGAAATGGCCCTTAGAAGTGGTAGTTTAGGAAGAGTCTTGGAATTCTTTGCTCCGAGACAGTTCTTACGGCCTCTTTCCACCTTAGCTCAGTGGGTTGCTATTGCACCCAGGCCTGTCCTCACCTTCTCCACAAAGGCAGAGGTGCCGTAAGCCATGCATAGCCTAGCTCCCCTCTTACCTTTTGGCCCTTATTTCTTTCCACCAGCCTGCTTGAGATTGGTGTTCTAGGAACTCCTGGCTTCTCATTCAACCAAGGTTTTTTTTTCTTCCTTAGCTTGGCTTTGCTCACTTTCTCATTCCCTGCTCCATTCACTTAGAATTCCTTTCCTGAACATTTGGGCACTGCTCTTTCCCTCGTCATTTTTAAATCTCAGCTAAAAAAAACTTCTTGTTTTCAAAAGCTTTTGGAATTTTAGTTTACTATTGTTTTATAAGTTTGCACAGTTTGATTGCTTGTACTTCTCCATTTGCTTCATATTATATTGTTTTACTGGGGATTCAGTTTGCTGGGGATTCAGTTTGGGACCTTAGCAGGAGAACTCTCGCTTCTCATGGAGAAGGGCTTGGATTCCATCCCCATCATTTGCAGGTAAAGGGAACTGGAGTTCTCTCTGCCCTGTGATCTTTAGGATGGCATTTGCACTATGCAGGGACAGCCATTCAATACCACTTTAATTTCAATGGCTCCATCCTATGGAATCTAGGGCTATTTCCACACTAGCCTGTTACAGTGTGATGATTCCACTTTCAACATCCTCCGGAATCCTGGGGTCTTAATTTCACCTGAATGATTTGTTTTATACTGGTGAAGCATAGTTTCTTCCTTCCCGTTGTGTTTGTCAGTATATGCAGATATTTTAGATTGTACACCTTTGGCAGTTTTACTTGTAAAACACTATGCCCATTGATGTTGCTGTATAAATGAATAAATAAATGATGATGATGATGATGATGATGATGATGATGATGATGATGATGATGAATAAAGGGTTATCAGGCTGGCTGACCTTGTGACAAAACACACCAAGTGCTACTACTAGTCCAGTTGCTCCAATTCTCCCCATTTAGTGAGAATCCTTGTCTTTTGTTACAAATCCCTGTCCATATTTTGTCTCCATTTTTGCCTTGGGGGGTGCAGAGGCCTTGCTGAGCCTGTCTTTTTGAGACTTTTTGCTGGAAGCATCCTTCTCTAGGGTTCACCTCACACCCAACGTCTCCGGAGACCACCTCACTCTCTCAAGGTGTTGACTTCCGAGTGGATGCTAGCCCCTTCGTCTTTCCCTTTCTCTAGTGCGTACATGTGAGTGCATGAAAGCTCAGACATTATTTGATGCTCTTTGAAACACCTCAGCTGAGCTCTTACCTCTGAATGTAGACTTGCATGTGCCCTTCAATGTTCTCCCACTGCCAGGCAGCAGAGAAGCCCTGGTAGGGACCCCAGTGCTGCCTCTTACCAGAGGGATGGGATGGTGTGGTGGAGATGATTCAGACCGTGGAGAAGCAGCTGGTCTCAACTTGGAGCAGGGAGAGAAATGAGGGTGGACTCTCAAGTTGAGTAAACCCATTTTTCCTTCCCCTGGGAGCCCAGAGCAGCCAGATCTGAATCACGTCCCCCCATCTCTCCTTTGCCACCAGTAAGCAACAACAGCGGGGGTCCTTCCTGGGTCTTAACAGACTGCAGGATCAAAGTGCTAGTGCCCCATCCAAAAATGGACTTAACACACTTGTAAACTGCATTTGTGTAAGTGACTGACAGGATGCTGGTCCACGACCACTGAAGTAGCCGACATACTTAAAAATTATCCTTAGCATTAATGTTCCAGAGCAATGATTCCTAACCTTTTCTTTACCATGGACCCACTTTAAATATCTTTTGTTGCCACAGACCATTGTTTTCATGAATGGTTTGAGATAATTGTAACGAAACTTTGCACAAGTGATATCCACCACTGGCAAAAGACTCCTGTTCTTTGGGATCAATGTATGACTGTTACTCCAGTTATGATATGTCTGGTGAGAACACTAGATATCATTTTGATATCAAATAATTCAGCCTTTGCTTGACCTTTCTCTGCCACCCTACTCCACATGTTTGCAGAGGTCCACCGGACAAGCACGTATTAGGCGCGGCCGTTAATGGTTGTAAATCCAAACCTCATTCAGGCAGGCAACTTAAGCCTCTCTGTTGCTTTAGGGAAAAACCTCCCTGCAAACCGGCTTTGCTCGGCGCATATCCACACAAAGCCGCACAACCAAGAGCCGAGCCATTCCTTTATGTCGGGCCATCAATGTACTGACCGTGCTATTATCATGAAGTACTAAGCTAATCATGCAAAACCTGACCTTTGCCAACTCCTTTGTCCAGCTCCAAATGTCCTTTGTTCTCACCAAACATAGCATAGCCTGTGGGTAAAATCCACCATATAAAAACTCCCCACTTTTGGGACTTCCTTGGATCACTTTGGACATCCATCTTGCCTTGCTGCCGGTTTGTCCAGTGAACTCCCCTCACCAAACCCCGTTGAGCTTTCTCTCCCGGAACCCCGTCTTTCTCTCCAGGACTACGAGACCAGGTGTCATATTACCCATTCCCTAAAAGCTCTCTTTTTCTGTTTCCAAGTTAGCTAGTGTATATGTTGTCTGATTTGCTATTTATTTCTCTATAAAACTGTTATTTTTGGCTACTTTAAACCTTGTCTGGCTACGCTCTCTGACCTGAAGCCGTAGACATAGGGTTAAAGATCCTAGCTGCCATTACCCTGCCTCTCGTTAGCTTAAGAAAGTGCTCAAGTTTAATTTCCCCAACTTGTGATTTTATTTGGTTATTTGGGCACCCCTCCCGGGACCCCCAACATACAGGGTAACATGACCATCCATCTGTCTGTCTCTTCTGTCTGTCTTCCTTCCTTTCATTCTTTCTATTTTAACTGTAAAAGAGCATAACATTCATTTAACTTTTTGCAGACTCTCTCTGAGGACATTTGCAGCAGTGATGTAGACTCGAGTCAATAGGCTTGGACTCAAGTCAGACTTAAGTCACTTCCGTGACTCGACTCGGATTTGACTCGGCAAAAATTACACACTGACTTGACTCGACTTGAGACTTGCATATTTTTAGTGACTGACTTGCTGCCCTTGGTTCAGTCACAGAACATAGTCATCCAGAAACCCTACAATTTTTAGCAAGGCTTCCATCTCTTTTCACCTACTGGTCACATGATGATCTGTCTGAAGCTCAAAACGTGGACACACTTCTCAGAGGGAAAAACAAATGGGATAGGCAATGGGCTTGAGGTGGTGTTACCCTGTTTACTGGGGGTCCTGTGAGGGACACCAAAGTGTGCTCTCAAAATATCAAAAGGTGAGGAAATTAGCCAAGAGCACAAGTTAGCAATGCAAGAGGCAGGGCAACACAGCGAGATCTTGAACCCAACAACTACGGGGTCAGGCCAAGTCAAGGAGCAAACAGGATTGAAATAATAAATGTGATCTTTATTAAAATACAGTCAAACAGTGTATGCAGCACACTCACACAGATAACTATAGAAAATAAAGGTGGGAGTGGGATAGAGGGATTTTTAAGAGGGATTGTTGACTTGGGCGATACTACACCTTTCCTGAAGCCCAGGTAGATCACTGAGAAAGTTCGAAGGTGCGTAGTCTCAGTATGTGGGACCGAGAGGAAGGTTCGCCAAGCATAGTGGCAGCAAGGTTGGATGGAAATCGGGTGCAATCCAAGCAATCCAAGCAATCCGAGGAAGGTCTCAGAATCGGGGTGTTTATAGGGAAAAATGTGGCCACAGGCTATTCCATACTTGGGGAAAACAATGTGTTTTGGGCTGGAGACAAAGCCTCCGAAAGGTCAGAATTTAGCATGATTGAGTTAGTTCTGAATTGACAAAGAAGTAGACAGTATGCAAACGCAGAGTGCTCAACAGATGAGGATTCTCCTAATCAAGCCTCCTGCTTGGGGCAGGGAGTTCTTTGTAAGTAGCGTGCATACATAATAGCGTGCTTGCCGGGAGGTCTCCTAAAGTGGCAATCTGGCTATTTCTGGCCTGCCTGGGTGGGAAATGGAATGCCCAATGATTAGTGGCCGTGCCTTGTTTCATGTTTGTCCAGGGGCCTCACAAACACGTGGAGAGGGATGGTAGAGGAGAGCCAAATTATTGATATCAAAGTGGTATCTAATGCCACCCCAAGTGCGGCTTAGGAACTGCAGTAACAGTGGGGTTGAGGTCTGCTCAGCAACCTATCCCCACTACATATAGGAAGAGCTTTCTAAAACCTTTCCTAAAAGCAGGAGGCAAAGACTCATGCCCAGAGTGCAGGGCACATATCTCAGAGGGGAACACCAAATGTGCTGGAGAATGGGCTTGAGCAGGAAGGATCCTTCTTTCTAAAGCTCTTGAAGCTTCAGTAATGGGGAATATGAAGGATCCTATTCCCCACTTCTGAAAAAACCTCCAGCTTTGCAAATGGCAGGTAAGAAGGATCCAATTCCCCACTTCTGAAGCTGCAGATGGCAAACTCACAAATGTAGGGGGCTGACTCTGCTTAACTTGTTAAAACTGGAATATAGGTTGGGGTATTAAGGTATCTCCCCAACTTGAGCCTTGACTTGAAAGTATCTTGCAAGGACTTGAGACTCAAGGTTGAAGGTAGAGACTTGGAGTAAAAGACTTAAATACATCACTGATTTGCAGTCCTCTGAGAGTCTGTGCACTGCAAATTCTCCAGGAAGACCTACAGGTCTGTTTTCTTGTCTCTTAGGTTCTCCAGGTTTTTTGGCACAGCAATAAGCAATAAAATCTTGGGGCTCCGGCAACATCTGAACTCTCTTGGGAACCTCCAAACTCATGCAAGTCTCACAATGGCAGGCCAGCCACTGGAAGATGAGAACTTTACTCAGCCCAAGTGGACAGAAACAAGTAAGACTGGTGGTATATGAGGGGGAAATGTTATAACTCTTTAAGGTCCCTGATGGAGCCTGATAACAGGGTGGACTCAAAACTATGTTTATCAACACAGTGCTGGATGGAATGTGGCTTGGAAGCCCAGGGTTTGCCCCAAACAAGAAATCATAGAATGTTTGTAAAGGTATATAATTTAGATCAGTGGTTCTCAACCTTCCTAATGCCTCAACCCTTTAATACAGTTCCTCATGTTGTGGTGACCCCCAACCATAAAATTATTTATTTATTATTTACAATGCCTTCTCCCCCCCCCGGCAAAGGTCGCTTTGCCAGCCAGGAACTAGGGGTGGGTGGGTGGGCAGGCAGGGAGGGAGGGAAAGAGGAGCCGTGCATCTGCCCTGGGAAAAAACTCTGAGACACCCCCCTGGGCTCTGCTTCTGCTTAGCTCTCGTTTCCGCTGTAGGGGGCAGTGTGGGAAAAGTTTCCAAAGTGTTGACCCTGGCCGAGGGGGGAGGAATCCCAGCGACTTTATCTTTTGCGCCAGGTACAGCTCGCCCCCCTGGAAAAGCACCGCTTTGCGGCTCCCAGCCCTTCTGCAGTGCCCTCCTCCATGGCGAGTGGGGCAGGGGCCCTGGTGAGGAGGGGGTCTGCCCCCCGTGCTGCCACCGCCCCCCCCCAAGCTGGCCCGTCAGATGGGAGGTTCTCCCGGTAGCGGAGAAGGGAAACATTTCAGTCCCTTCCAACAGGGGGCAGGAGGACGCGAGCGCGTGGCTCACGCTTGCGCACCACCACTCCTGCTGTGGCAACACTGTGGCCGCACACGCTCCCACCAAAGGGGGCAGGAGGACACAAACGTGTGACTTGTGCTTGCGCACCACCACTGAGGAGGGAATGGAGCCTAAGACTATCAGAAATACATAATTTCTGATGGTCTTAGGTGACCCCTGTGAAAGGGTCGTTCGACCCCCAAAGGGGTCGCGATCCACAGGTTGAGAACCACTGATTTAGATAGCATTCTTATAAAAATATGCTGAGGCAGCACTTGAGCAATGAAAGTATACAGCAGTCATACAAACTCACCAGTAAAGGAGCATAGCACTATATCCAAACTATAGATGTCAGGTTTTTTCTTTGTACCTTATTCTGGTGTCCTGCATATTTGAACACGTTTAACTGAACTTGAAATTGCTAGCAGCTCACAACCTTTCCTGCGTCTGAGCAAACTGTTTTCTTCACGCAGTTTTCTTTTTCATTCTTAGAGTCACCTTTCGATTTAACCTTCCCTCTCTATTTCAGCTCAAAATTACTACAAACTGTGTTCATCCAGATATCTGTGCACTTTAGGAATTTTTGCAAAAAAATTCATTTCCTCAGCCTGCAAACCCCTCTTTGTGAGAGTGTCTACACTAAATGTGTACACACACCCATGAAATATCACATATATGAAATATACATGCATTTTTCCAAAAAACATGTGAAGTACAAATGTGTATGGAAAACATATTAATTTTCACAATTTTTTTTAAAAAAATACTTACTGAAAATACTGAAAAAATACTTGCTGAAATATTGAAAGTTTTGTGGAAAAAATTTCTGTGAAATTTTTTTGTGAAAATCTTGTGAAAAACATTTTCACTTTATGGATTTTTGTGAAACATCCATTTGCCTAACCCGCTCCTGACCCACCCACCCCCTTTAAGCAAAACATTGGGTGTTTATGCCAAAAGCAACATTTTACCCAGAAAGTGTATTTTGTACAAAACATGCTGTTTCCTGCTTGAAAATGTTGGATTTTACATAAAAACCAAACACATTTTTCCACAGGTGATTTTTCCCCCCAAAAAATGTTCTAAAATGAAAAGAGGAAATAAAATAAAATGTTGCATGAGTTGACCATTTTCTCAACACGCTTCCTCAGTGAAGATGAGAAAATGGGGACTATTCTTTATACCCTAGTACTCACACAAACAGCCAGCCGGCCCCTCCCGAAACTGCAAATCCCAGGATTCCATAGGAGGTTGAAAGTGGAATCATCGCGCTATAAGAGTGTAGTGCGGAAATAGCATGTGCTATGATTCCACTTTCAACTTCCTATGGAATCCTGGGGTTTCCAGTTTTGGGAGAGGCCTTTAGAATTCTCAGCCAGTTTCTTCGTCTCTCTCTTTTTGTTCTCAAATATGTCTTTTATTTTTTCCATAGTTTCTTCTACTTGTGAGAATGAGAGACATCTATATCTTTTTAAATTCACGGTGAAAGAGATTCCCTCTGGTCTCTCCCACTTGTACCTAATATTATGTCTCTTGTTAATCTTAACAATATATATATATATATAAAGAATTCTCAGCCAGAAAGCAATTTGGGCCTTAGTAAACTACAAACCCCAAAATTCCGCAGCATATTGAGAGTGGAATAAGAGCACTATAACAGTGTAGAGTGGAAATGGCTCTCCATCGTTGGAGATCTTTCAAAAGAGGCTGGATGGGCATCTTCCAGGAGTGCTTCAGTTGCGCATTGTTTCAGGACAGTAGATTGGACTCAATGCAACCTGTGGTCCCTTCCAACTTCTATGATTCTTTAATCATGTTGGCAGCCTGTTTATGAATTTGCTCCTTCCTTTCACTTTTGCATGAATTCCACCTCCCTGTCCCCAGATCTCCTGAATCCCTGAGGAGGAGGAGAGTCCTCCATCTCTCTCGCCTGCCCTAGATGTCACTAGAGTCTCAAAAGCAGCGACAAGCGACAGTGCGGCAGCGCAAAGGCCCGCCGCCCGCCTTGCGCCTTCTCCCCATGATCAATTTCAGAGATGTCTCTATTAACAGGACAATGGGAGAATAAGCACTTTCCTTTATTCATTTACCCACTGTCTGATAATATCATATTGATGATAATTTTCCTTTAATGGACCATTTGCAGTAATTATGATGCAGCGGGTGAGTAATTGTATCTGACGCCTGATGCCGGGCGACGTAAGTCCTCGGCAAACTTAATCCCCTTGATTCTGAAAGAAGGAGAGAGAGGAAGGAGGGAGGGAAAGAGAGACCTAGCTTCTTCATTCATCAACTGAAATTCATTCTCTTTTAGGGGGAGGCGTTCTCCCTGCTTTTTTCATAGATTTCTTCCTGACTCTGTTTCGCTCCCCAGCGTTCTTCCTGTACACCTTCTCCTCTTTTGCCATTTCTCTTTGCAGGCTGTTCTGAATTTCTTTTAGAAGAAATATAATTTCACTGGTTGATTCAGTTGCATTTTCAACACCCTGACCCAATTCTTGAACGGGGCCTTGCATATTTGCATATTTGAAAGAGGATGGAGCAAGCCTGTTTTTGCTGCCCCAGAGATTAGGACACAGAGCAATGGCTTCAAACTTCAGGAAAAGAGATTCTGTCTAAATATGAGGAAGAACTTCATGATGGTAAGAGTTGCCTGACAGTGGAATTTGCTGCCTTGGAGTTGTGATGGAGTCTCCTTCTTTGGAGGGTTTTAAAGAGTGACTGGATGGCCATCTGTCAAAGGGAGTGCTGGGGTTGTGTCTTCCTACCTGGCACAAGGGGGTTGCAATGAATGGGGGTCTCTTCCAGCTCTACAATTCTATGATACTATGAAATCTCCAAATGCAGAATTGGACTACACACCTTGGCAACCTTTCACACCTGAACCAGTGTACCAAATGTTCAGGTGAAGGCACAGCTAAGTATGCCTGGGCTTCTCTGCACAAGGTGGATCCATGTGCAATGTGCATCTTAGCACAATGACACTGCACATTGAGAGAAGTGAAATCTATTGTAGCTTCTGCACTGGGTATACGGTATTAATAACATGTATTAGAAGCATATATATTAGCTTATATGTATAACATATATTTTAGATATATTTACACATATATTTCAGTATATTTTATATTTGAGTTTCTGTAATACACTAAGGCCCTTTTCGCAGTGCCGGCGCTCGCGCGACGGAGGAGGGTGGCTAGTGCAGCAACCCTCTCCCGCAACCCTGCCGCTTCCCCCCGCCTCCTTACCGCACGTGGAGTCTTCATGTGCAACGGGAGCTCTTCAGCCATGCCCCCAGCTTCCGCAGCACTCCCTGGGAGCTGTAGGCGGCGCGGGGGGCGGAAGCACGACAGGCTCGCCTGCAACGGCGCTCTGCATTCCAATAAGCGCGCGGCGCCACCGGGAGACTTGCGCGAGCACCGTTTATTTTCGGTTCAAGGCGAAAATAAAAAAATACACGCTCGCACAGCGTCAGCCCCGTGAGCGCTGCGGAAGTGGGAGTGCATCGTGCAGAGCGATGCTCCCACTCCCGCGAGGCTCAGGGGGCTCTCGCGCGACAGAAAGCCCATGCGAAAAGGGCCTAAGTCTAAGAAAACAGATTTCTAAAATTGGCAGCTGAACAAAAGAGGGCCTCCAAGACCTAGAATTTCCAGGTGTAGAACCAGACTGATAAGACAGTCTGAGCGAGAAGGACAAGGCTGTCTGTAAGGAGTAAACGGATTGATGGGGACATACCAGAACATGCTGATAAGACACCTTGAATGTAACATGAGAAACAAAGGCCATCTCTGCACTAGACTGTTATAGTGCTATTATTTCACTTTCAACATCCTATGCAATCCTGGGGTTTGCAGTTTCGGGAGGATCATCTGGCCCTTCCCGAAACTGCAAACCCCAGGATTCCATAGGATGTTGAAAGTGGAATAATAGCACAATAACAGTCCAGTGCGGAAATGCCCAAAGATACACAAGGGGAAGACATGGGCAGCTCGTGATCATTCCTTTTAAGGAAAATTGTAAATATGGGGAAGGGGAAATGTAACTTCTTAGGCGATCCTGATAGGCTGTGTGTCCTTCTCTCTGGGGAGCACCCGCTTCTGCAGAAACGTACTTTTAAATAAACATTAATTCTTCAGCCGATCCTGTGCTAAATTGTTTTATGAGTCTTTTCAGCTATTTCTCACAACATGAAACTCCCATTCTGCAATTTTGGACTGAACATGGCTGTTCCATTTCAGGACATAAAATGTCCAGCTGCTTCCATAAGGAAATGTGCACATGCAGAAGACACCTGCAGGATTCTACTCTTGCAACTCCAAGTGCTTATGAATAATTTCCAAGCTGTAACCACAGCCCAAGAAAATAAAGGCACATGTCAGCTTAGCAAGAATCACTCACATATGATATAGTTTAGAAATGTTATGAAGCTTCTCCAATCACTCTAGGTACTGTATATACTTAGAATCATAGAAATGTAGAGTTGGAAGAGACCCCAGGGACCATCCAGTCCAACCCCCTGCCATGCAGGAACACCCTCAAAGCACTCCCGACAGATGGCCATCAAGCCTCTGCTTAAAAACCTCCAAGGAAGGAGACTCCACTACACTCCGAGGCAGCAGATTCCACTGCCGGACAGCCCTGACCGTCAGGAAGTTCTTCCTGAGGTTCAGGTGGAATCTTCTTTCCTGCAGCTTGAATCCATTGCTCCTTGTCCTGGTCTCTGGAGCAGCAGAAAACAAGCCCTCTCCTTCCTCTACGTGGCATCCCTTCAAATATTTAAACATGGTTATCATGTCCCCTCTTAACCTTCTCTTCTGCAGACTAAACATACCCAGCTCTCTCAGTCTATCCTCATAGGGCTTCATGGTTTCCAGGCCTCTCACCATTTTGGTTGCCCTCCTCTGGACTTGCTCCAGCTTGTCAATATCCCTCTTGAATTGGGGTGCCCAGAACTGGACACAGTATTCAAGATGGGGTCTAACCAAAGCAGAGTAGAGTGGTACCAGTATTTCCCTCGATCTAGACACCATACTTGGCTGTAAGTTGATCTCACAGATGAGCTGGGAGCAGGTTTTGGGTTCCAAATTACAGAATTGTCTATGACCTGTGGGTAAGTTGAGGGTAAAACATATCTCAGAGCCAGTGGAGTGGAGTGTTTTGAGTGTTGGACCATGACCTTAGAGACCAGGGTTTGATTCCCCACTTGGCCATGGAAACCCACTGGTAGACCTCAGGCATGTCACATACTCTCTGGCCCAGAAAACTCCTGTGATAAGTTCACCTTGAGGGCCACCATGAATTGGAAACAACACGTAGGCACACAACAACAGGACATATCCCACATTAATAGCGATGGGCATGTTCTTAGTTCTGCACCTGGGTGCCTACACCACACATTGCACAACCACAATTTAGTTCCCTCCTCATCCATCCAGCCTTCAGGATCAACATGAACTACAGGGACATGACCAGATGCTTTCTTGACCTGCCTGCTGCCCGGAAGACAAAGAATAGCCATGCAGGGGTCTTCAGAAGCTGTATGGTAAATCTGAATGAGCTTTGGGCACTGTGGAGGAAAGAGATGAATGGCAACCTCTGCAGTGCCCCCAAGAAGGACATCTTCAAGCATAAGAGAAACTTAACATGTGCATATGCTGCTAACAGAATACCAGCTCATATGTCCAATTACAATGGTCTCAGTTTAGTCTTTTTGGATTCTAGGAAGAGTTTGCTCTCAGATCCATTCATTTGCCTTTTGGCAACCTGTCGTATCCATAGAACTCTCCTCCAGCATCACATTTCGAATGAATTGATTTTCTTCCAGTCTCCTTTCTTTACCATCCACCTTTCAAAACCTTACATAGAAACTGGAGATAGGAAGCCGTGGAAAATCCTGAGGGTTTTTTGTTGTTGTTGTTGTTTTTGCTTTTTGCCATATGTGCACTTGGGAAAACTGTACAATTTTTTTGTACAAATAAAAGTGGAGAACTGTGTTCTTAAAGTGTCGTCTGTGTACAAGTGCTGTTTTCCGGTGGATAAGGTGCTGCTTTTTGCACTTTTGGAGCATAGTTCCAGTTCCCATGCTAAAGCTTTGGAGTTGTGCAGCTCTAAAGTTTTCTAACAAAACATGATGTTGCGCAGCTTCAAAAAATGTTGTGCAATATTTAAAGCTGTGCCACATTAAACTTTGTTTTTTCTCTCTTCTTTTTAGAAATCTCTGTACTTATTGAAGCTGTGCATTATTCCATTTTGTGCTCCCCCATCTTTGGTGATTTCTGCACTAGACTGTTATAGTGTTGTTATTCCACCTTCAACATCCTATGGAATCCTGGGATTTGCAGTTTAGGAAGGGGCCTTTGGGGTGGATATCTGCACTGCCTTTGAGGCCCCTCCCTAAACTGCAAATGTCCCAGGATTCCATAAGATGTTGAAGGTGGAATGATAGCGCTATAACAGTCTAGTGCAGAAATGGCCTTTCAGGAGAAAAACAGCTTTTAAAGCTGGGCAACATTTAAACTTGTGAAACATTTAAATTGTGCAAGATTTAATGTTATGCAACATTCCATTTTCTGCTTTTTTTCCCTCCTCCTTCTTTTAGGAGAAAAGCTTTTAAAGTTGTGCAGCTTTATGTTTTGTTCTTTTTTCCCCTCTGTCTTTTTGGAAAGCTCCATAGCTTTCATGGGAAAAGCTGTGTAGCTTTCTGGAAAACTATGCAATTCATTAAAAATTGTGACAGCACCTCACAGCATCATGCAACCCCACATAATTTTGGGAGTGAGTTAACTAATGAAAATGCTCTCTCCCCCAATCTACATGTGATAACTGAAGCCCCTGTCAGAGCTGCTGCTGACGAGCAGCAGCTGTTGGTCCCTGTGGCTCTGGCTGGAGTTGAGTCCTGCAAGCTCAAGAGCTCCCCCCACTGCCATGGACCAAGCAGGCTTGGATGTTCCTCTGCCTGCTCCTTTAGGGCAACAGGGATCCGATTCTGAAGATGGTTTGGAGCCTATACCAATCAGCCCACAAACAAGGCAGAGACTCAAGAGAGCTGAGCAAAGGGAGGCTTCCTTGATTAAGCTCAAGAAGTGGTGACTGGCCACACCTGTGCCTGAGCTATATAACTGCCTGCCTGGAAGCTTTCCTTTGCTTGTGGCAAACTTTCTACAAGCCCTCTCCTTGCTCCCTGCACCTGGCTCCTTGGATTGATCTCTTGGCTCCTGACCCCTGGATTTTGGACTCTATAGTTTTTGCTTGTTGCTTAGGCTTAGGTAAATGGACTGCCTATGAGTAATTGCTTGCTTTGACTCCTCCTAGCGGGACTCTGCTCTCTCTCCCTCTCCCTTCTCTGGGCTGGCTCACCATCTGGGTCTCTGACCCTGACACTACCCACCCCAAGTGGAAGGGTTTCAAGCTATTTCTGATTTGCATCATTCTCACATACATTTGGTTGTCAGTCTATCCCATCCAGCTTCAGAAACATATTGTGGTTAAAACAAAGCCACAATTGTTTGCATTTGTCATTATGTTTCTCATTTCTCACCTGGAGGAAGCCTCTTTTATAGCTCCAAGATCACAGGATCAGAATCTATCAGAACCTGAGGAGGCTGGCAACCCTTCCCAGAAGCCAGAGGAGGCAGAAAGGAGACCCCTTTCTGAGTAGAGGGATTCAGAATCAGAAGCTGAGCCATTTGCCCCTTTGGAGACTGAACAAAGATAAAAACAGCAGCAACAAAAGTGCAGGAAAGGCCATGGCCTGCCTTAAAAGGGCAATACTGAGCTAATTAGGCCAGGTGTGTTGATTTACAGGTAGCCATAAATTAACATGGCCAAAGCCACTTCTTTGCTGCAAAGCAACAGCTCTATCATCTCTGTTTGATAGTCTCTGCTCTCTTGTTTCCTGAATGAACTTCAGCTTCCTCCTTCTAACCTCTTCAATGGTTCCTTAACTGGTGTTTGACCATGCTGAGACTGCCTTTCATCAGTGATGTATTTAAGTCTTTTACTCCAAGTCTCAAGTCAGGGCTCAAGTCAAGTCTCAAGTATGGGAGCCAACAGAAGGAAAAAGGAGTTGGTGAGCTGTGTGTTGGGGGGTTAAATTGAGAGCAAGCCGGTTTGGAAGGAAGCCTTCAGCCATGGAAGAACAGAAAAGCCCTTCTGAAGCAAACTGCTTTCCACACTACCATGGCTGCAAAGGACACCTTTTCTTTCCCATCTACTCATGAGCAAGCAGGCTTTCTGTCCTGTTTACTTGTGAACAAGTAGGCTTTATTTCCCATTTACTTATGAGGCAGCAGACTTTCTTGCCTATTTAGTCACAACTGAGCAAGGAGGAGCTAAATGGAGAAGGGAGAGGAGGAGGAGGATTTCACCTTAACATTGATGGGACTTCCAGTCATGTAGTGATGGAGGGGCAGGGGGTGATTTGCCCCGGGCGGCAACAATTTTTGGGTATCCTGGCCCATAGCCATCCCCCTGCACAACCTGGCCACACCCCACTGCCATGTCCCCATGCACCATGGCCACGCCTCCACATACAGGGGCCTCGCCCCTCGCCCTATAGCCCCAACCCCTGATGAACCCCCTCCACACACCCCAAGCTCCACCACTGGGGACTTCCACCCCTAGCCCTCCCCTAACCCAGATGTGGAGATCACTCATTGCTCACACTCACCAGAAAAAAGATGGAAAGCCCTGTTTTTCCTCTTTTAACTCATCCTGCTCTTTTGCTTCCCTATAAACAGCTTCTGGAGAAAGGCAGGAAACAAAAAAGAGGCAGAGAGGTGGGGATAAAGGATAACATTCCCGCACTGCTGATTGTCAAGGTCAGAGACCTGGGCAGCGAGCCAGCCCAGAGAAGGGAGTGTGAGAGCCAGCAAAGTCCAGCCGGGAGGAGACAAGCAAGCGCTTTACATGAGGGAGTTCATTTACCAGAGCATCAAGCAAAAGCCATAGTCAGAGTTCCAAAAGCCAAAGGTCAAGAGATCAATTCAAGGAACAGGCAAGAGGAGGGCTTGAAAGAAGTTTGCCACAAGCAAAGGAAAGCTTCCAGGCAGGCAGTTATATAGCCCAAGACACAGGTGTGGCTAGTCACTGCTTCTGGACCTTAATCAAGGAAGCCCCCCCTTTGCTCAGCTCTCCTGAGTCTCCACCTTGTTTGTGGGCTGATTGGCACAGGCTCCAAAGCATCTTCAGAATCGGATCCCTGTTGCCCTAAAAGAGCAGGCAGAGGAACGTCCAAGCCTGCTTGGTCCCTGGCAGTGGGGGGAGCTCTTGAGCTGCAGGACTCATCTCCAGCCAGAGCCACAGGGACCAACAGCTGCTGCTCGTCATCTGCAGCTCTGACAGGGGCTTCAGTTATCACACTGATAAGCAATAGGCTCCAGAGGGAGGGGGCACAGCAAGTCGACTACTAAAAAAAAGACGAGTCTCAGGTCGAGTCTGTCCACCATTTATTGACAAGTTGAGTGCAAGTCAAGTCGTTGAAGAGACTTAAGTCCAAGTCGATCGACTCGAGTCTACATCATTACCTGCTTCAACCACATTTTTGCAGTGATAGATTCTGTATATGACCCCAGCCTGGCCTTGGTTCCTCCTCTGTATTTCCCTTGGACTATAGATGCATTCATTTACCCTCCTGAAACTGGACTGTTCTACCCAGCCTGTATATTTTGTATGTGGCCTTCTTCCCCCCCCCAAAAAAAAAACAAATTCCAATGCAACTTAAGGGTCTCATATGGCCATCTAAGTCCATTTTCATGGCCTTCCAGTTCCTCCTTCTTTCTGTGCCAGAAACAAAGTTCTCTATGGGAAAAAATGCATTTTCTCGCTTCTGAGCATTTCCAGGCCATTTGAAGTTCTTTACCCATAGGCTAGCTAGACAAATAATCTGAGACTAATTCTTTCCCAGTAAGAGAGATTTCAATGTTTTCTTCACAGAAAGTCTTGCATTTGAGCACCCTTGGCCATTTTAGGCAGGTAAATAGCCAAATTAAAATACCCCCTCTCTCTTTTTTTTTTTAAAAAATAAATGCCACCCTATCTGCCTAGCAAAAGGCAATCCACTATTATATACCTTAGGCCAAAACTTGCAGTTTCCCAATTTACAGAGCTTGGAAATCTTATAAAAAGTAAAATCTCAGAGTCAAATGGAGATGGTTTCATATTGT
The DNA here is from genome assembly GCA_948474755.1 of Ctenosaura bakeri. Lineage (NCBI taxonomy): Eukaryota > Metazoa > Chordata > Lepidosauria > Squamata > Iguanidae > Ctenosaura > Ctenosaura bakeri. Next base: position 844,410 of record CAOLHI010000131.1, read on the forward strand.
ATCTGAATGTTCTGCCTCTACCCATAGTTTGGGTTAGAGAACAATAAACTTATGCATCCATTGGCTAAGCATTTTCACTTGGAACACTCCAACTTCTCTGCTTTGTCCTGGGAAGTGAAGTGCTGTCCCTTTTGAATACTTTGGACAAACAGGGGAAATTTCCAGATCCATACATTTAAGACTTCAACACTACATAGTCTCATCTGGGAGAGTAAAACTTAAATACTATCATCCTCTTTAAGACTGTTGGCATTAGAGTGTTCTAAATTGCCTCCATGGATGCTTTGTTGTTGGATGTCTTCAAACAATTTCTGACTTCTGGTGACCCTAAGGCAGACCTTGTTGTTGCAGTGTGCCTTCAAGCCATTTGTGACTTCAGGCAATCCTATCACACGGTTATCTTGGCAAGATTTGTTCAGAGGAGGTTTGTCTTTGCCTTCCTCTGGTGGCACAGATGTTAAATGCTGGTGCTGCAGCCACAAGGTTGTGGGTTCGATCCTGCTGGGTTCCACGTTGACTCAGCCTTCCATCCTTCCGCAGGTCGGTAAAATGAGTACCCACCTTGTTGGGGGCAATTAGCTAACACATTGTAAACCACTTAGAGAGCACTTAGCTGATAAGCGGTAAATGAATTATTCCAATTTTTTTTAATATTTGTTTTAAACAGACGCAAGTGTATCCTACAAATAGACACATGCTATTGCTATTCTTCTGAGGCTGACTTGCCCAGGGTCAACTAGTGGGTTTCCCTGGCTGAATGGGGTTCAAACCCTGGTTTCTGGATGTACAGTTAAATGCTCAAACCACTACACCACACTAGTTCTCAGTAAGGTTTTGTTGGTGGTGGTCTTGTGCGCCTTCATTTCCAACTTGCCTTTGACTTCCTCTGAGGCTGAAACAGTGCGACTTGCCTGAGGTCACCTAGTGGGTTTCCATGGCCAAGCAAGGATTTGGGCCCTGATCTTCAGAGCTGTAGTTTGCTTTTTAATCACACACACACACATTTTCAGGGCAGTGCTCCTGTCCTAAGATTCTTCCCCTTCCCCTTGAGAACCAGAGACTCTGGGAACCCAAGTCAGTCCACACTTTTCACTCTTACCCATCAAATCATTTCTGAACACCTGGTAAGTGGTTTGGCTTTGCTGGTGACTTGGTTTTGCTGCTGCCCCCCATCCAGTCCTGGACACGTGGGCTCTGCACAGACAACTAGTGTGGGCTTCATCAAGTGAGGCAGGCAAATTGCAATTGCAGCAGGACAATAGTGTGTCTTTGGCTGGGACTTATCACATGAAGCCATTCCTCTTCTGTTGTTCTCCTGGTGGGAAACTGTTTGGAAAGCATTTCTTTTACAAAGGAGGTCATTAACAGAATCTTTGTATTTGCAAAACAAACAAACACACTTTCCAAATGGTCTCCTACTGGGAGAAGAACAGAAGATGAACGATGTTGAAAACTTCCAGTGTTATGGTGAAGTGGAAAGTCACGCACTAGGAAAGCTTGTCCTAGTCATGACTGGCATCTGGTCTCAGAGCCAGTTTGGGGCAAGTAGACTTGACTAGAACTGTTCTCTAGGGACAGAGAGTGCAGAGAACTTCATTTCTGTCCAGAATCACATCTTCTGGCTGAGAGGGGGGTAACAGTTAGCCCCCCAGATGGCTAACTGGTATGATAGGAACACAGAATCCTTTGTCCAGTTCCAGGCACACAATTCAAGAAGGATATTAACAAGCTGGAACGGGTCCAAGGGAGGATGACCAAAATGGTGAAAGGTTTGGAAACCATGAAGCCCCACGAAAAGCAGCGTAGGGAGCTGGGGATGTTTAGTCTGCAGAAGAGAAGGTTAAGAAGGGACATGACAGCCCTGTTTAAATATTTGAAGGGATGTTATGTTGAAGATGAAGCAAGATGCACCAGAGATTACGGGCATTTCCTCATGGCATCGCAGTCCCGCTACAGGGATGGGATGGTGGCAGCCCACAGGTTGTGTTTTTGCATAACATTGTTGTGCTCCCACTGCCATCCCATCCCTATGCATTGCGATTGCAGGATATTTGCATAACAGATTAGATCTGTTAAGCAAATATCCCATAATCACATAATGCTCCCGTACGTACCTGCCATGCAAATGGGCAGGAAGAGCAATGGAGGCGCTTCCTCCCCCAGCGCAATATGGGAAAGAGCCTGGCTGTGGTGCAGAAGGCAGACACATGTCCCTCGTGCTCCCTTCTGCAGGGAGCCGGTCGGGTAGCAAAGGTGCTGTCAGAATTGCAATGGGACAATGTGGGAGAGTGTTGTCAGGTGGAAATGGTGTAGGACACAGAGGAGTGGATTCAAACTACAGGAAAAGAGATTTCATCTAAACATTAGGAAGAACTGCCTGACAATAACGGCCATTTGACAGTGGAATATGCTGCTTCTTGGGAGTGTGGTGGAGTCCCTTTCTTTGGAGGTTTTTCAAGAGAGGCTGGGTGGCCATTTACTGGGGGTGTTTTAAATGTGTCTTCCCGCATGACAGAATGGGGTTGGACTCAATGGCCCTTGTGGACTCTTCCAACTCTAGGATTCTATGATTAATATGCAGCTGACCAAATGCCATCCAAGCTACTTCTGCCCACCTTTTTAAACTGGCAGCTGAAGCATCAAGTAGATAAAAAAACCCCACAAACATTCCACTGGGAGCTGTGAGTTTAAGCTAATTTCAATTAATAACCTAAGGAATTGGAATTTAAAGAGACAATAGCACCTTGAAGAGGACGACATTTATATTTATAGAGAAATGCATTCCAAATGGCCTCCCACCAGGAGAACAACAGAAGAGGAATGACCCCAGGTGAAAAGTCCCAGCAAAACATGCCATTATCCTGTGATTTACCTGCTTTCTGTGATAAAGCCCTGGTTTGAAGTCACAGCAGGGAGTGGGCTCCTCCCAAAGAGAAAGGGGGCTGCCACCACCAAGAAGACCACACCATTGGCTAGCCTTCTGTTCCCTGTGGCTATTCTTTTCAGGCAAGAGCCAAAGAGATGAGAAAGCGGTCCTCTTATATCTTCTGCCCTCTCCCCGGGCCGCTTCCAAGCCCACCTTTTTTGCTCGGCTGCCCCTGCCTCCCTTCTCCACCACTCACTCTCCTTTTACGCCATGCCTCTTAATGAGAATGAAGCAACTAATTGGATCAGCCTCCCCCTCTTTATAACCCGAGCCCTTGGCTATGACGAGCCAATAGCCCTGCACCGGTTCGACTGATTATTTTAATCTCATCATATGTCTTTTCTGGTCAATAAACTCCCTCTCAAATCAAATTGTTACCGAACATAACCCAACGCTAATGTCCGTTGGACTCAGGGCTATATCGGATAATGTAGTTTGTCATAATTAAGTGTACTGGCTAATTAATTGAGTGGTCAGGATGCTAATTAGCCAGGTTTATTGAGACTGGAGGAGGATGAAGGGCAATACAGCAGCTCATGAAACGTGTTTGGGGGTTGGGATTGAAGGATTTGTCTCCTTTCCCTCACTTTCCCAGGCAGGCAAAGGCATTGTTGGCTACCTTCAGTTGGAGAAGGTGGCCACAACCGCAATGCATGAAGTTTTCTGAGCAATTGGGTTTGGTTTTGCTATCATTCTCAGCTTACTGCTCGCCTCAATTTATCTGGTATGCCTGGTAAGCCATCCTATGCAGCCCAGTTGAGACAAGACTCTGTTAAAGAATGTTAAAACAAGAGAGAAGTTGAGAAGAAGGGGTGGCTCAGAGGAAACCTACATGCTGGGCAAACCTGTGGTTACTGGCCTTGAACTCAGTTCACATACTGCTAGACAGTTATAACACTGGCTATTTCCGCACGGGTGAGGGAATCATCCCGCTCCGCTACTTACTGGATCTTCTGGCTCCCCGGTCTGGTCCAGGCTGCTCCGGAGCAGTGTGTGGTCGTCGATCCGCTCTGCTTCGGCATCCAAAATGGCAGCTTCTGATTGGTCGTGGGTCTCGACCAACCGGTGAAGCTCGCCACCCTAAAGCCCACCCTCGGCAGATCGCAGGCTCGCATTGGTGCAAGCCCGCGAATCTGCACAAGGGAGCAGGCTTGCGGTGGTGCGCTTGTTGCCCTGATTTCTGGGGGTCCCGTGAGGGACACCTAAGTGCGCTCTGAATTACAAAGGTGGGAAATAGTCAAAAGAGCACAAGCTAGCAATACAAGAGGCAGGGCAAAGGAGCGAGATCTTTTACCCAATGTCTACGGGGTCAGGCCGAGTCAAGGAGCAAACAGAAGTAAATAATAATTGTTGTTTTTATTAAAATACAGCCAAACAAGTGTATGCAACACACTCACACAGAGAACTATAGAAATAAAAGGTTGGAGTGGGATAGAGGGATTTTTAGAGGAGGTTTTTGGTATGGGTAATACTACACCTGTCCTGAAGCCTAGGTAGTCAGAAGAAGAAGTCCATGGATATGAAGTTTCTCAGCACGTGGAGCTGAGGGGAAGGCTCGCCAAGCAAAGCAGCAGCAAGGCGGGATGAAAGTCGGGAGCGATCCGAGGAAGCTCTCAAAGTCAGGGGTTCTTATAGGGGAAACTGTAGCCATAGGCTAGTCCGTACTTGAGGAAAACAATGAGTTTTGGGCTGGAGACAAAGCCTCCGAAAGGTCAGAATTTTACATGATTGGGTTAAGTCCGAATTGTCAATAGAGTAGCCAGTATGCAAACGCGGAGTGCTTGACAGATGAGTATTCTGCTAGTCAAGCTGCCTGCTCGGGGCAGGGAGTCCTTTGTAAGTAACATGCATACATGATGTGGTACTTGCCTTGAGGTCTCCTGAAGCAGCGGGTGGGCTATTTCTGGCCTGCCTGTATTTGTTTGGAATATTACAGTGATTAGTGCCTGTATGCAAGCTTGTCCAGGGGCCTTCCAAGCACATGAAGGAAAAGGGGTATAGTAGGCCAAATTATTGATATCAAAATGATATCTAACATCCCACAACTCCGGGCTAGGAACTACAGTAAAACGCTCCGTGCTTTTGAAAGACCGGAAAAATCAGATCTTTCAAAAGCACGCTGGAGGACCACTTGGGGTTGTTCCGGAGCGGACAGAGGTGCGGAACTACAGTAAGTAGTCCGGACCCAGTCCACTCCAAAGTCCAGATGTCCTCCATGGAGGACGCACTGCACCGTTTTTATTACCCCATGTGGAAATGGCCACTATCATTCCACTTCAACTGCCATGACCCCTTTCTGGAATTCGTAGTGTGGGGAAAGCACTTAAGCACTCTTGATGGGAATTCTGAACTGGAAATTCCAGGATTCCATAGGAGGAGGAGGAACATTGCCATTGTCATTTATTTATACAGCATCATCACCATACATGACACTTTACAAGTGAAAAACCAACAAAACAGTTAACCTCAGAATTACAATTTAATTAAGACACGACACAAAAAGAAAAGGGAGTGCAGGGTGGGGGGGGTCAAGTCCAGCAGATACTGCCTCTTCTTTTCTCCCCGTGAGGCCAGGGCAGTTGGGATGGAGGGAAGGTCTTTGATCGGCTTCTGGGCCTAGGCATGGGGGAGCTGGGCCTATCTTTTCTAATGTCACCATTGCCATGGCTGTTCAAATGGAATTATAGTGCTACAACTGTGTCCTGTGAAAGGGTCCTAGGGCTGAACATTTTGCGACCCATCAAACCAAAAACAGTTCACACTAACTCTATATGAATAGCGATCTGTCTGGCCTTTTCTGCACAACGATGCTCTTGTGCATTTCCTGTCACAATCCCAGCAGTGCCTCTGCTGGAATGAGGGTGTGTTCCCAACACTCCTCTCTGCACATGTGGAATTGAGCTCGAGGGACATGCTCCGTCCTTCTGGACTGCAGCCAGCTTTCTTCCCACGCTGCTGTAGGGGAGGAAGCACATAGATCACACTTCCAGCCCTTCTGCATGGCTGGCTGCAACAGAAGGCTTTGGTGATCCGGGGTCATTGGTGGAGTTTCTCTGTCAATGATTTGGGCCTTTTCCACATGGGCTTTTTGAAACGGTGCAGTCCGTCCTCTAAGGAGGAGTTCTGCACCTCGGACCGGACTGGGTTGGACCTATTTAATGTAGATCCGCACCTCAGTCCAGTCTGGAATGACCCCGAGCAGTCCTCTGGCGTGCTTTTGAAAGACCTGATTTTTCTGGTCTTTCAAAAGCATGGAGTGCACCACTGCGAGCCTGCCCTTATGCAGATTTGCAGGTTTGCACCAATGCGAGCCTGCGATCTGCCCGGGGCAGGCTTTAGGCTGGCGAGCTTCAGCAGTTGGTCAAGACTCTTGACCAACTGGAAGCCGCCATTTGGGATGCCGGAGCAGTGTGTATTGACGAGCATGCACTGCTCTGGAGCACCGTGGACCGGACCGGGGAGCTGAAAGGTCTGGTGAGTAGTGGCGCAGGGTGATTCCCTCGCCTGGTGTGGAAAAGGCCATAGTCTGCAATAGTGCCAGCTGGTGACACAAGAAGCATGGGACCATGACGACATCATGCAGAAGTGTTGTCACGGTCCCGCTCCTCTCTCGTCCCCGTGCCGGGATGCTGTAATCATGCAGAAAGAGCTTCTGTCTATCATTTGTCTGTCTATGGCGCCTCTCTCTGCAAATGGATCATGATGAAAGGTTTGTTTTTCCAATATGCTTTAGGGTTTAGAGGTATTGGATACTTCCTTAAACAAGTATCTACATCAGCGGTAGGAATTGTGTATTCCATTGGCCACGTACATCCCTTTCAGGAGCCCAATGTTGTCCTTGGGATCTCCAACTCCCTAGAAAGAGCTACATCACCTCAAAAAAAAAAAATTTTTTTTCAGCCACCCCCTCACCATGTTTTATGTCATTGTGTTCCAAGCTATCTGATGTGGAGGACCATTTTTCTCAATGGACCAGGAACAGGCTCCATATTTGTGCCCATGAACTATGACTGTTTCTTTCTTTCCTGGAAGCTCTCCAGTGACCAACAGAAGATGTTTTAGGGACCTGCAACAGTCCATGAATATAGAATCACAGAATCCTAGGGTGAGAAGAGACCCCAGGGGCCCTCTAGTCCAATTTGATTCTGCCAAGTAAGAATATACAATCCAAGCACTCCCAACAAATGACCATTGAGCCTCTGTTTAAAAACCTCCAAAGAAGGAGACTCCACCACATCCCATTGAGGCAGAAGCCTATTCCATCTGTCAAACCGCTCTTACTCTGAGGAAGTAATTCCTAATGTTGAGGTGGAATCTCTTTTCTTGTAGTTTGAAGTCTTTGCCCCATGGCCTAGTCATGGTGCAGCAGAAAACCTCACCTTTTATTTTTGGTTGCCCTCCTCTGGACGCCCTCCAGCTTGTCCATCTCTGTCCTGAATTGTGGTGCCCAGAACTGGACACAGCATTCCAGGTGTGGTCTGACCAAGGCAGAATAGAGGGGTGCTATGACTTCCCTCAACTTGGGCACTAGAAGTGTCTTGCCCTCCATCTTCCCAAAGCAGAAGGGAAGCTGGATTCAGACCACCACCTTCCCACATCTATAGCTTCCCTTAGCTATTAGTTTGTGGTCAGGTCAAATGCTATTATCTAGCAAGTGAAACAAAGCCTTCTCCATTAGCTTGAAGGAGTTCTGGGGAAATCAAAGCTGTGCAGCCACAAAACCACAGTTAGAGGAGTCTGGTGATCATCTTCCCATCTTTTATACAGCTTGAGAATGAGGACTCACTTACCACCGACCAATTCTGCCACAAAGTTCAAGCCCCTCAATAAATAGCTAAAAGCATCGTATTTCTCTCTGTGTCTCTCTAAACACCTATATATTTCCTACCCACAGAATTAATTTATTTCTTGTGGGGAACCACTGCTTCAGATCAGTAGCCGACAACAACAAGATCCTTCTTGGAGTGTTTCATTGGCTACACTGGCAGCAGTAATATTTAGACCATGGCTGGCCATGATCTGGAACCTGGAAGGACACCATTTTGGATGACCAGAAGTAACTGATCAATACTTCTGCTCACCTCTAAGGCAATTCTGGGGGAGTTGGGGGCTACAGAACCCACAGAGATAGCATACAATGGCTCTGTAAAGATTTTTATTTGGTTTTTGATGGTGGTTCCACCATCATCCCAGGCTCAATTGGTGAGGACGTGAGAGGTTCCACCCTCATTGCTGATCTCCTTTCACCAGCAGGCAAAGACCCTTTTGTTCCCAGAGAGTTTTTACAGTGTAATTGCTGGGGGACATGTGACTGGATAGCAGTACGTGTGAAAAGGATGTAGGAGTCTTGGTAGATCACAAGCTGAACATGAGTCAGCAGTGTGACACGGCAGCCAAGAAAGCCAACGCGATTCTTGGTTGCATCAATAGGAGTATGGTGTCTAGATCGAGGGAGGTAATGGTACCACTCGATTCTGCATTGGTTAAGCCTCATTTGGAATCCTGTGTCCAGTTCTGGGCACCTCAATTCAAGAAGGATGTCGACAAGCTGGAATGTGTCCAGAGGAGGGCAACCAAAATGGTGAAGAGTCTGGAAGCCATGAAGACCTATGGAGAACGCCTTAGGGAGCTGGGTATGTTTAGTCTGCAGAAGAGAAGGTTGAGAGGGGACATGATGGCCATGTTTAAATATTTGAAGGGATTTCATGTTGAGGATGGAGTGGGCTTGTTCTCTACCGCTCCAGAGACTAGGACAAGGACCAATGGATTCAAGCTGCAGGAAAGGAGATTCCACTTGAATCTCAGGAAGAACTTCCTGATGGTAAGAGGTGTCCGGCAGTGGAATCTGCTGCCTCAGTGGAGTGTGGTGGAGTCTCCTTCTTTGGAGGTTTATAAGCAGAGGCTGGATGGTAATTCTTGGGAATGTTTTGATGGGTGTTCCTGCATAGCGGGGGGTTGGACTCGATGGCCCCTGAGTCTCTTCCAACTCTATGATTATATGATTCTATGCTCCCAGGGAGGCTTCTTATGGGGGTATGCACTTTATTTTTAAATTCTGTAAGCCTTTTAATGATTTTATACCGTCTTAAGGTAATGATTTTAAAGTGTCTTTAAAGTGTTATTGCTAGATTTTAAGTGACTTTTTTTGTGAAACACCTTGAGTCCTTATCTGGGAGAAAGGTGACATGAAAGGCCTGGAAACCATGAAACCCTGTGTAGAGCAGTTAAGGGGGCTTGGGATGTTTAACCCGGAGAAGAGAAGGGATATGGCAGCCATGTTTAAATGTGAAGGGATGTCATATGGAAGAAGCTTGTTTTCTGCTTCTCCAGAACCTAGGACATGGAGCAATGGCTTCAAACTGCAGGAAAAGAGATTCCACCTAAATATTAAGCAGAACTTCCTGACAGTAAGAGCAATCCAACAGTGGAATATACTGCCTGAAAGTGTGGAGGAATCTCCTTCTTTGGAGGTTTTTAAACAGAACCTGGATGGCCGTCTGTCAAAGAGAGTGCTTTGACTGTGTCATCCTGCATGGCAGAATGAGTTGGACTGGAGGGCCCTTGGGGTCTCTTCCAGCTCTATGATTCTTTGATTTCAGCTGGTGTCTGAATGAGCACACATAGGATTGTGTTTTGAGAATCTTAACCACCAAGTGTAAAGATAGCGCGGATGCTGTGCTTACACTTGGTGTCTGACAATGTCAGACAATCGAGCCAAGATCTTACACCACAAATCCATGCTCACCTAATGAGATGGTGTGCTACAGCCCCTCCCACTTCTGCTGAACACAAACATGGTGCAGCCAGTTGTATATTTGCTTATTGTCCCATCAAGAAACATGCAGTGGCTGCTTACTTTGAAATAGTGCTGAAATGGTAGAGGGGGGCATTTAAAGCCATGTCAGGGTTTAGCAGAAAAAGTCCACGTAAAGGGTGAAGACCAGTCACAACTTGGCTCTTCCCTCTGAAGGGGTTAACACTGAAGTCCCTTTCCAAAAGGAACAGAGCTGAGTGGGCTTTTATTCCAAGGGCAGATCATGTTTCCTTCCTCTGGGAAGGAAGGAAAGCATCAATTGAGAAGGAGAGTGTCTCATCTGAACCTCTGCCTTGTTTCCTATGTGTGCTACACTGACTGGCATCATACAGTATACATATGTCCTTTTTTTCAAGCACTGCAGGTGCTGGCATTCCTCCCTCCCTGTGCAATGCCTAAGCCACCCTCACTTACAGAACAGTCTCCAAAGCCCCCTGCATGGCCATTCTCTTCTTTTCAGGGAGCAGGTAGGCTTGCCAGAGCATCTGGCTGTGTCCCTGTAGCCAGAGATGAAATGCTTGCAGCAGGACTGAGATCAGTTGGGGTCCTCTAGAGCTCAGTGCTGCTGTAAGCCTTTTATGGCTTTGGGGACATAGCCAGTCATTTCTGCAATTCTCATGAACTAAGGTCATTTCTGCACAAGCTCAATACTTCGTAGTCATGTTGAATTCTCAGCTGTCCATCTGCATGTTGTAGAGTTGTAGCATTGTAGTTTTACTCATGCTTCTGCACGTTGTCAGATCCTAGCACGGTTCACTGCAACAAGAAACCGCTGTGTCTGAAAACCAGAAAAACTCAGATGTAAATCTCTCCAACCGGTTCTGCTTCATTTTTTGCCTAAAAGCAAAAGTGTAACATCAAATTAAAATGCAGTAGTGGCCGGCTATGGGCGTTCCTAGGTTGTCCCTTCCGTCCTTTCCATCCCTATCTCTCTCCGCCCACCAAAGAACAAAAATGCCACCATTTTTGTGTACATACGGTAAATGGAAAGCAGGAAAAGAGTGGATCTGGATCCATTGAAATGTGTGTTTTCCCCACAAACCAATATGGAAAACTGAAGCAAACGGAAGCACACGGATGGTAGAGAAATGGCATGGAGGGGAATGACAGCCACTGCCCTGTCACTCTGCTGACACGATCAAAATGTTGCCAGAAGTCAAGTTATGTCAGCTCCACATATCAATGAACATACATACGTGCACACAAATGTAGCAACACAGAAATGTGTTTAAAACGTGTTTTTTTTTTAAAAAAAAAAAGACAGACCAATCACCGATGGTGGGATGGGGTGAAGGAGAGGAAGGGGGGTGGCCAGGGACTTGCTGTTCTGGATGCAGCAACCACTGTTCTCCACGGTAGTATGATGTAAATCGAGGGAGGTGCAGATATCACCATTTCTGAATCGCGGTATAAAACACCACTCTTGAGACACAGTGAACCGCTCCTCCTGTCTGGTGCAGAAATGGCCTAAGGCCCCTCCCGAAACTGCAAACCCCAGGGTTCCAGAGGATGTTGAAAGTGGAATCATCGCGCTATAACAGGCTAGTGCAGAAATGGCCTAAGAGATGGTGGGTTGTGCAGGAAGTGAGAGTCAGAGGCTGTTCTCTAAGTTCAGTGGTTGCGCTGTAGGGTAGGTCTTAGAAAAGCCTTAGCTTGAGTTCTTAGCTATAATAGAAACATGTTCTTTCTCACCCTTGGTGTGTGCTTTGGAATGTGCTCGCTACACCTAAGTTATAGGACGTGAGCATGAAACATGAGAATGTTGGGGTTTTTTTAATGAGTAAGCCAAGGTTGCTGGGAGGATTGCTCTCTGTTAACAAGATTTATGTTGCCTCATTTTCTCTAGGAAACTTTCTCTTAACGGAATTATTGCTTTAGGTTTAGCGCATGCATGCTTAAGCATGCCTGTCTCTCCCGCTTTTTTGAACCTCTATAATCTGAGAGCAACCAAAGAAGCCTTGTCAATCCTTTCTTCTTGCTGTGCAAACAGCTTGTAAAGGGAGATCCCTTTGTGTGATTGTGTGGCGTGTCTCTTTCTGATCGATTTAGGGCTGATCTATTGTTACCCTGAGAATTAGGGGGTCCCGTGAGGGGCGCCCAGGTTGCCAATCAAAATACCGAATTGGGGAAAATTAGCTTGAACACTGTTTTGGCTAGCAAGAGGCAGGGTAATGTTGCGAGGACCTTTAAACCCAATGTCTATGGCTTCAGGTCAGGGAGAAGGCACACAAGTTTAAAAGTGACCAAAAATAACAGTTTTATTAAACAGCAACAGCAAATAATAACACACACACACACACTAGCTAACTGGAAAGGGAATTGGGAAGCTTAAGGACAGGCAATACAACACCTGGTCTCGTTGTCCGAAGGAACGAAGAGATGGGGTCCAGAAGGAAGGGGCTCAGCATGGAAGACTGAGGGGAGTTTGCTTCGAAGGCCGGCAGCAGGGCAGGATAGCAATCCAAGGTAGTCCGAAGACCTTTTGAAAGTGAGGGGTATATATAGGGAGTTTGTGCCTGTCGGCGATGGTGAGCCAGGTGAGGACAAAAGGAGTTTTGGTGCCGGACAAAGGATTTGGAAAGGTCAAGTTTAACATGATGGGATTATCTCTTGATGACAATAGTATAGGTGACGTGTTTGCCGAGCTAGCTAAGGGCCACGCGGCTGTTGTGAAAGCATGCACGTGGAAGTTCCCTGAAGCGGGGAGCAAAGCTAAGTTGCTGGCCTGAAAAGAGATTGGAATGTGAGCAATTAGCAGCCGCACTCATGTCCGTGCTTGTCCGGAGAACTCACAAACACGTGGAGTGAGGTAATTGAGAGCAGGTCCAGCCAGGGCCGAATTAACTGATATCAAAGTAATATCTAGGAGCCCCCACCGGGGGGACCATGCCCGAGGTAACACTATAGCTCCCTGCCCGGACACGACAGAGCTGACTTTTTAGTTTTCTGCCCAACAGTGCATAGAATCATAGAATCATAGAAATGTAGAGTTGGAAGAGACCACACAGGCCATCCAGTCCAACCCCCTGCCATGGAGGAACACCCTCAAATCAATCCCGACAGATGGCCATCAAGCCTCTGCTTAAAAACCTCCAAGGAAGGAGACTCCACTACACTCCGAGGCAAAAGATTCCACTGCTGGACAGCCCTGACTGTCAGGAAGTTCTTCCTGAGGTTCAGGTGGAATCTCCTTTCCTGCAGCTTGAATCCATTGCTCCTTGTCCTGGTCTCTGGAGCAGCAGAAAACAAGCCTTCTCCCTCCTCTATGTGGCATCCCTTCAAATATTTAAATATTTAAACATGACTATCATGTCCCCTCTTAACCTCCTCTTCTGCAGACTAAACATACCCAGCTCTCTAAGTCTATCCTCATGGGTCAGCCTAGCAAAAGTTTTCACGTGGACTTCCTATTATACACTGAGGCATACGTGAGCTCTTCTGACGGCCGCTTGCCTTTCAGGATCAGGGTTGCCGGTGCTGGGTCGCACCCATCAGCTGCCATTTCAGCTCCAGGAAGACACAGTGCTGTGTTTCTCCTTTCCAAACCATTTGCTTCCTGATTGCTGTTCTCGCCTGAGCCCACGGGTATTAAATAGCTGCGAGGGACCCGGCCTCATCTTCCTCAAATCCTCCTTCCTTCAAATCACCAGGTTACAACCAAACAGGATTTGTTCCACTGTGATCTGTCAGGAGGGGACGGGGCCTCTTAGAGCTGGCGGGGGTCCGCTTTCGGCGGACGGGAGCAATTACCGGCCGGGCAATTACCTGGATGGACTCGGAGAGCTCCTCTCTTGGCACCTGTTATCGCCATGCGGCAAAGCACAGCCTCCTGGCTAACGTTTGAAGGAAAAGGGATAGTTTCCAAAGTTTTATTTTTTTATTTTTTTATTAAAAATATAATTTTTTTTACAGAGGATAGATATAGAGAAGAGCAATAAATTCTGGAGAATAATATTATGCATGATAACCGCCGCTAGACTCCTCTTTGCCAGCAAGTGGAAAAATAATCAAATTCCTCAAATTAGTGAATGGAAAGTCAAGGTGATTGAATACCGAGAAATGGACAGACTAACCATGATGCTGCAAGGCAGAAACCAAGCAGCTAATGAAGAAGAATGGAAACAGGTAGAGGAATTTCTGCTCCCAACATAGGCCCTTTTCACACGGGCTTTCTGTCGCGCGAGAGCCCCCTGAGCCTCGCGGAAGTGGGAGCGTCGCTCTGCACTCCCACTTCCGCCGCGCTCACGGGGCTGCAGCGGCGCGATCGTGGGTTTTTTGATTTTCGCCTCAAAGCGAAAATCAGCCACGCTCGCGCATCGCTCCCGGCACCCACACGCACTTACCTCCTGTGCGGAGTGTCGGGGAGGTGGCCGGCTCGCGCTTCCTTCCCTCCTCCCCTGCGGAAGGAAGGGGCAGGGCGCTAGCGCGACGGACGCGACAGCCTCCTGCTTCGCGCGAGCAGGGGGGGGATGGACGCGACAGCCTCCTGCTTCGCGTGAGCGGGGGGGGATGGACGCGACAGCCTCCTGCTTCGCGCGAGCGGGGGGGGATGGACACGACAGCCTCCTGCTTCGCGTGAGCGGGGGGGCGGCTCACGTGAGCCGCCTCCTCCGGGAGGCTGCCACTTTCCCCCTCGTTCCTTCGCCTGCGGAAGGAACGAGGGGGAAGCGGCAGCCTCCTGGAGTAGGCGGCTTGCGTAAGCCACCCTCCCCCGCTCGCACGAGAAGCATCAATGTGAAAAGGGCCATGGTTAAATAATCAAACAAAGGTAGTTAAGTTAAGGTTTGGATGTCATGCAATTACAAAAGTGTGACGAAACAATACCACAAGAGGCGAGAAAGCTGTTAGAGACTAAGGGGGTTAAAGAGAAACTTGGGAGTTTTCCAAATAGATTAGACTTACCCTAGAGTAAGTAAGGAAGTGACAAAGGAAGGGTAAGGGGATGCAAAATATACCGGACCCTAAATTAGTTAGGTCATTGAACATAGAAAACTAAAGAAGGGGTCTGTATAACAATAATTATTTATTTTATTATTTGTAAATAATACTTGGTAAAATGCAAACGTTGTAAATGGATGTGAAAGTGAACGATTTTATTTCTTTGATTTAAATAAAAACAATTTAAAAAATATAAAATTTTATTGTATAACAAGTAAATATTACACCTACATACAACTTATAAACATACTACCATAAAAACATATAAACATATAAATTCTCTGATACAAATCACAGTAATATTCAATGCATAATACATGATGTATATTACATAATATCTATTATATCTAATATAACCTGGGACATTAGTAGAACCTGTGTCTATTTACCCTTCTATTTGTACCTTATATCTACTTTTTATGTATTTCAATGATGATGTGTAATAGTCTTAATATTAATTTCTATTTTCATTGATATAATATCGTGTCTATACTTATACAGAAATTATATAGAAATTATTAATATAATCCACTTAAAGTTTCTGATTTTATAGATATTTTTACTCTTACTGTACTCCGACCCTTATTGTGGTTCTGACACCACTCATTACAGCTTCAAATTCTACAATAATCCCACTCATTGATATCATCTATCTCTAAATATCGTATACATTATGGTTCTTCTGATATCGCCGTCTGTGATCTGTAAGCGACAACTAATCACGCATTATAACAATATCCAAACACATATATACCTTAAAACATCACATTCATATTTTAAACATACTTTGACTTCTTTTATAATAGCCGCTGGGTGATAATTTCATTATTTTGCAAAGCTTTAAAGCTGGGGTGGGAATGGTGTGGACCACAGGCTGGGTGGGGGACTCCATAGGTGAAGTCCCATATGGCCCTTATTGCCTCTCCCATCACCTCAAAAGATGAGACAGAGAAAGAGATTTTTAAGTTATATCTGGCCTTTCTTCCATTACAGAGCCCAAGTGTGCATATATGTTAAAGAGAGACTAGATGGCCGTCTGTTGGGAATGCTTTGGTTGTGTCTTTTTTGCATGGCAGAATGGGGTTGGACTGCATGACCTCTGAGCTCGTTTCCAGCTCTAGGATGCTATGGCTGTTTCCACACTACATTGTTATAGTGCTATTATTCCACTTTCAAAATCCTCTGGAATCCAGGGATTTGCAGTTTAGGGAGGGGCATTTAGCATTCTCAGGCAGAGAACTCTTTGGCCTCAGTAAATTACAAAGCCCAGAATTCCGCAGGATACGTTGGACGTGGAATAACAGCACTACAACAGTACACTGTGAAACTGGCCTATGTTTTCTCTGAAATATAGCTTACAGCACCCGGGATTTGTTGGTGGTCTCCCATCCAAGTAATAACCAGGGCTGACCCTGCTTACTTCCAAGATGAGAAGGATCTGGTGCCTTCGGGATATTTAGGCCCTATTAAAGATGTACAAGAGGGTATGGAAATGGTGACCCAAATTGGTTAATGTTGTATGACTTCAAGTTGTTGTTGCTGTCTGCCTAAGTGATGCAAAAGGAAACTTATCATGGGGTTTCCTTGGCCTAATTTGTTCAGAAGGGGTATGCCCTTGCCTTTCTCATAGAATTGAAAGAAACCCCAGGGGCTATGGAGTCCAGCCGTCTGCTTTGCACGAACACCCATCAAAGCATTCCCAACAGACGGCCATCCAGCCTCTGCTTAAAAACCTCCAAAGAAGGAGACTCCACCACACTCCATGGAGGTAGCAGATTCCACTGCTGGACAGCTCTGACTGTCAGGAAGTTCTTCCTGAGGTTCAGGTGGAATCTCCTTTCCTGCAGCTTGAATCCATTACTCCTTGTCCTGGTCTCTGGAGCAGCAGAAAACAAGCCTTCTCCTTCCTCCACATGGCATCCCTTCAAATATTTAAACATGGCGATCATGTCCCCTCTTAGCCTTCTCTTCTGCAGACTAAACATACCCAGCTCTCTAAGTCTACCCTCATAGGGCTTCATGGCTTCCAGACCCTTCACCATTTTGGTTGCCCTCCTCTGGACACATTTCAGCTCGTCAACATCGTTCTTGAATTGAGGTGCCCAGAACTGGACACAGTATTCAAGATGGGGTCTAACCAAAGCAGAGTAGAGGGGTACCAGTACCTCCCTCGATCTAGACACCATACTCCTATTGATGCAACCAACAATCACATTGGCTTTCTTGGCTGCCATGTCACACTGCTGACTCATGTTCCGCTTGTGATCTACCAAGACTTCTAGATCCTTTTCACACGTACTGCTATCCAGCCATGTGTCCCCCATCCTATACTTGTGACTTTCATTTTTTCTGCCCAAGTGCAGGACCTTACATTTCTCTCTGTTGAAATTCATTTTGTTAGCTTTGGTCCAGCTCTCCAATCTGTCAAGGTCATTTTGAAATTTGATCCCATCCTCTGGTGTGTTAGCAACCCCTCCCAGTTTGGTATCATCTGCAAATTTGATCTGAGTCTGAGAGACTGTAACTTTCTCAATGTCACATCCAGTGGGTTTCTGTGGTTGAGAGGGGATTTGAAGCCTGATCTCCAGAGTTGTAGTCCAATGCTCAAGCCACTAACACCAGGCTGGCTCTAGGTTGCTTAATGTGGTCATATCAAACATTTAGTACAATAAAGAAAGAAAAGCACACAGGAGAAAAAAGGAAAGAAAGAACTCCTAACAAAAGCCCAACCCTATACCAATATAATTACATCAATTTTGCCCATGGAACCAAGGCCATTTCCACCCTACACTGTTATAGTGCTATCATTCTACTTTCAACCTCTTGTGGAATTCTGGGCTTTGTATTTTCCTGAGGCCCAAGAGCTCTCTGACTGGGAATTCTAAAGGCTCCTCACTAAACTGCAGATCCCACGATTCCAGAGGAGTTTGAAAGTGGAATAATACCACTATAACAGCATAGGGCAGAAATGGCCAAAGAAAAGGACAAGGGACACATGGAAGGGCAGGATCCAGCTCCGGAACGGGAGAGAGGAGTCCCTTTAGCAGGGCGTACAGACCTATTCCAGCCAATTAGAGAGTTAAAGAGGGAAGGAGGGTTGAATTTGGTAGCTGGACTGGCAGAGGCCTTATGGTCATTTAAGGGACACCAGCAGATCTGGAGTGGAGAGGGCAGATAGGGAGTTGAGCAATAGCAATAGCATGTGTATTTCTATACCGCTTATCAGCTAAGTGCTCTCTAAGCAGTTTACAATGTGTTCAGCTAATTGACCCCAACAAGCTGGGTACTCATTTCACCGACGTGCAGAAGGATGGAAGACTGAGTCAACCTGGAGCCCTGCAGGATCGAACTCACAATATTGTGGCTGCAGTACTGGCATTCAACCACTGCACCACTGGGGCTCCTTTAATAGGAGGCAGTCGTGATGGTTAAAGTAGAATTATAGTGCAATAGTCATGTAGTGCAGAAGGGCCCTCTGGCTCTTGCTTTCCCTGTGGAATTCACATACTTTCAAAGAATCATAGAGTGGAAGAGACCCCAAGGGCCATCCTGTCTAACCCCCTTCTGCCATGCAGGAGGACACTGGCCCTTTGCGCACGAGGCGAGTGAATCACTCCGTGCCGTTACTTACCGGCTCTTCTTGGGTCCGAAGTAACACAGACTTTCCCTCGAGCAGTTCCATAGGGCTCCTCCATTAGTGCAGGGCGAACCAGAGCAGTGCAAGGTCTGTAGATCCGCACTGCTCTGGCTGAAAATGACAGCTTCTGGTGTCTTTGTGGGAGTGGACCAACTGCTGACGCTGGCCATGCCCACAGCCCGCCCACCGCTGATCGCAGGCTCGCATTGGTGCGAGCCTGCGGATCTGCACAAGTAAGTAGGAACACAATGCTGCATTCCAGAAAATGTAAAGACTGGATTTTTCTGGTCTTTACTTAGCACACTGGAGGACCACTCGGCGGCGGGTTGGATCGGAACTAAGTTAAATAGTCCGCACCTAGTCTGATCCAAGGTGCGGACAACCTCCGTGCCAGGACGCTTTGGCCCATTTTAACTGCCTCATGCGGAAAGGGCCACTGTCAAAGCATTCCCTTTGACAAATGGCCATCCAGCCTCTGCTTAAAAAACTTCCAAGGAAGGAGACTCCACCACACTCCATGGAGGCAGCAGCAGATTCCACTGCCGGACAGCTCCGACTGTCAGGAAGTTCTTTCTGAGGTTCAGGTGGAATCATTTTACCTGTAGTTTAAATCCATTGCTCCTTGTCCTAGTCTCCAGAGATGCGGAAAACGAGCCCGTTCCCTCTTTGATAGGACATCCGTTCACCTCCCTTTGCCACGTTTTGCACGATTCCCTTTTCTTCTCTGGCTACTAAGCCTCCGCCTGCCTTCTCTATTCAAGCTCTGCTTGATTTTTCAGCTTCTCCATAACTTAGGCATCCTAATAGCCTTCAGCACCTTCTAGCTTATCCAGAACACCTAAAAATGAAAAACATGCTCTCAGTCTACAAGTCGTTCCACTCATGGTATGGAAGGCCTATTGAAATTAATGTACACAGGGAGGGGGAAAAAAGAATGAAAAAGAAAGAATAAATTCCTCTGCTTTATTTTCCTTTTTAGAACAATAGTAGTAAGTTCCAACTCATATATTTTTATGAAGAATAATAAAATAAAAACACTGTCCTTTCCCTTTCTCCCTCTCTTTCGGAGTTGCTTAATGTTCCATTATGGGAACAGTTGTCCTCATTCCCTGTCCGTCTCACTAAATAGATGGTGCTTGTTCAGCAAATAACTGCAGAGGCAGTGGATGAAACAGAGATCGTTGCTTAGGTTTTCCAGATCTCCAGTCCTGGCCCTTCTTCTCTGGTCCTCAAGGTGAGTGGGAAGAATTTCAGGGCAAGAGCATTGCCTTGAAAGTGGTGTGTGTGCATTTGTTGTGTTGTTGTTACGTGCCTTCAAGTCAATTCTAGCTTATGGCGATGCTTGAGAAAGGTTTGCTTTCAAAAGTTTTTGGAGTTTAGTTTGCAAAGTTTTTGGAGTTTAATTTGTTTCGTAATTTTTGTGTAGTCTGATTACATGTACTGGTCAGTTTGTTTTATTTTATCTTGTATTCTTTGTAATTTATCCGGATAATTTGTTTTATAGTGGTATGGTATGGCTTTTATTATTCCTTCCTTCCCTTTGTGTTTGTGTCAGGTCGGCTGAGCACACTCTGCCGTGTCTTTAGGCATATAGATGTGGTACAAGGTCATATTGTTAGCAGGCTGAATGGGAAAAGGGGAGGAGGATGGCATAACCTGGGAAAGGGTTTGTTATGCTTAGCATAGAATGCTAGCGCACGCTAATTTGAAATGTTACAGTCTATCAGCTAATGCTTCCTTGGTCTTGGCAATCCCAGGTGTGCCATTGTTTTCTTTGATGTTCCTGAATAAAGCTTTTGAAACCTCTAAGCCTAATTCCTTGAACTCAGAGCTAGCCTGTACATTACAGTGTGTCTGTGTGTACAACTTTGTGTGTGTGTGTGTGTATTGTACGCCTTTGACATGACCCAGTGGTTTTATTTGTGAAAGTTCAATCATTCATGCAAAAGATCCAAACACTCACACATACTCATAGGATCCTAGGATATTAAAAAAGCTGGCAGAGGTCATTTCGGAACCGCTTGCTATGATCTTTGAGAAATCTTGGAGAACAGGAGAAGTCCCAGCAGATTGGAGGAGGGCAAATGTACTCCCCATCTTCAAGAAAGGAAAAAAAGAGGACCCAAATAATTATCGCCCAGTCAGCCTGACGTCAGTACCTGGAAAGATCCTGGATCTTTCATCATTAAGCAGTCAGTTTGTAATCACTTCGAAAGCAACGCAGTAATCACGAGAAGTCAACATGGATTTCTCAAAAATAAGTCATGCCAGACTAATCTTATCTCTTTTTATGATAGGGTTACTAGCTTGATAGATGAAGGGAGTGCTGTGGATGTAGCATATCTCGATTTCAGTAAGGCCTTCAACAAAGTTCCCCATGACATTCTTGCAACGAAGCTAGTAAAATGTGGGCTGGACAGGGCTACTGTTAGTTGGATTTGTAATTGGTTGACAGACTGAACCCAAAGGGTGATCACGAATGGCTGCTTTTCATCCTGAAGAGAAGTGACTAGTGAGGTGCCACAGGGTTCTGTCCTGGGCCCAGGGCTGTTCAATATTTTTATCAATGACGTGGATGAAGGAATAGAGGGCATGCTCATCAAATTTGCAGATGACACCAAATTGGGAGGGGTGGCTAATAGGCCAGAGGACAGGATCAAAATTCAAAATGACCTGGATAGATTGGAGAGCTGGGCCAAGGCGAACAAAATGAAATTCAACAGAGAGAAGTGTAAGGTCCTACACTTAGGTAGAAAAAACAGAATACAGAAATATAGGATGGGGGACACGTGGCTGGACAGCAGTACATGTGAAAGGGATCTAGGAGTCTTCATAGACCACAAGCTGAACACGAGTCAGCAGTGTGATGTGGCAGCCAAGAAAGCCAATGCAATTCTCAGCCGCATCAATAGGAGTCTGGTGTCTAGATCGAGGGAGGTACTGGTACCACTCTACTCTGCTTTGGTTGGACCTCATCTTGAATCCTGTGTCCAGTTCTGGGCACCCCAATTCAAGAAGGATATTGACAAGCTGGAGCAAGTCCAGAGGAGGCAACCAAAATGGTGAGAGGCCTGGAAGCCATGAAGCCCTGTGAGGATAGACTTAGAGAGCTGGGTATGTTTAGTCTGCAGAAGAGAAGGTTAAGAGGGGACATGAGAGCCATGTTTAAATATTTGAAGGGATGCCATATAGAGGAAGGAGTGGGCTTGTTTTCTGCTGCTCCAGAGACCAGGACAAGGAGCAGTGGATTCAAGCTGCAGGAAAGGAGATTCCACCTGAACCTCAGGAAGAACTTCCTGACAGTCAGGGCTGTCCACGCAGTGGAATCTGCTGCCCTGGAGTGTAGTGGAGTCTCTTTCCTTGGAGGCTTTTAAGCAGAGGCTTGATGGCCATCTGTTGGGAGTGTTTTGAGGGTGTTCCTGCATGGCAGGGGGTTGGACTCGATGGCCCCTGGGGCCTCTTCCAACTCTATATTTCTATGATTCTATGATTCTATAAAAGCTAGCTGAAGGATAAAGGGAGGAGGGTTGTGAACAGAGGAATTTAGAGTACGGATGATAATTACCAATCTGGAGAGCAGCAAAGAGAGCAGTGATGTGGCTTAGAACTGCGCCTAGGGACAGTACTTGGTCAGGAATTGGAGCAACAGTGTGGAAGCCAGCAAATGAAGTACTGCATTGAACTGCTCAAAATGGAGAGTTCTTATACCTAAAATCTACCCTGAGGGCATGGGTGTGAATGGCTCTCTGGCCAAGCAAACAATGAGAGGGGGGACTTCCAGAGGAAAGAAGATAAGCTTGCACTAATCTTCCCCCCTCCATTCCCTTGCCAATTGCCTTAGAATGAGTTTTCAGCACCAGGACCAGATGCAAGGAATGGGAGGGTGCTCCAGAGGAGAGAATGTGTCATGCCCTGCCTTGGAGAACCTGGCAGTGAGGAAGGGGATTCTGAATCTGGGGCAGAATTTCCCCCAGAGGCAGGAGTTTCCCCAGAAGCTTGCTCAGGAGAAGATAAGAAGCAACAGCATGGGCCTGAGCAAGGGGAACAAATATCAGAGGATGAGATAACACAGACACTTACTGTGCAAGAGAGATGACACCAGAAAGAGGGGCTGTGCTGCTCAGCACAGTTAAGTAACAAACGAGCGTTAGTGAAGGAACACCTGTGGTGACAGCATCAGTAGACAAAAGGCTTTCTGTTGACCCTTTCCTTGCATGGTCAGCAACTGATCTTTACAATTGTGGAATCCCTGTGCTGTGTTTTCTTGTATCTGGACAACTTGGACCCTCTGCCTGTTTGACTACGACTTGGATTTGCCCTTTGGATTTGTTTGCTTCAGAACCTAAACTCTGTTTGGACATTTTTCCCGCTCTTGCCTTGTGAGTAAACCCTGCTCTGACGTTTGGTGATTAAGTGTCTGCTTTGCCCTGGACACAACAGACTGCCCCATTTGTCTTTTGTCCAGGCACTTTCCTTCCTCGTGTGCACCCAGCAAAACACAAGGGAATGGAAGGAGGAGAATGGAAGAGGAGGGAAGGCACATGCATGCCTCATGAATAATCAAATTTGTGAAAGTCAAAACCACAAATGTGGAGGGAGAACTGTACCTCTATTTGCATATACATAAAATACAGCACTGTGCAGAGGATCTTAAGGGAACCCATGAATGAACAAGTAGGAGCACCACAGCTGCCGCCTTGAAGGTAGAAGTGGGTTGCTGGTAGGCTACCTATGAGTACTTTTCCCCCTAAAAAACAGGTATCAGGTCTTTTATGTTCTCAATATCTCAGATTCCCTATCTCTCCATCTTCACATCTCAATCACAGCACAAATAGCGAACAAACATGATGCAAAGCTGGAGAGAGACCCGGGGATCTTTGGAATGGTGAGAGGCAAGGATCTGTGCGAAGCACTGTCCTTGGATTTTTGCCATTTCACAGATCCTCATGTCTGTCTCCAGCCTTACATTTCATTCATTCTCTACTTGTGTGTGAGAGAGATACAAGGCTGGTGAAAGACTGAGGACCTGAGAGATGAAGGAGCAAGTAAAAGTGAGTGGAAGCTGGCAGCGAAAAGTTTCAGTAGTTGGAAGTTTTCAGATCTCAGATTTCCACATTAGGGATGTGCAACCTGTACTGCCCAATCCCTGACATAGTGAAAAAAATATATAACTTATGGTTCCCCTACATCAAACAGTTTTGGAATCCCTGATCTAATCCACAAAATCTTTGGATGTTCCAGTGTTTCTTCTCTCATGAGCTGCTTCAGTTCCAGGATAAGATGGCTATGGCTGCCCTGGAAGCCCTCTCCACTGTAGCTTCTAGCCATTCCCCTCTGGTTGAAATACAAGCATAACCAATACTGCTAGATCCATGGGCAATGATTCCCTGTCCCCTTGCTAATAAACTAGGAATCTACATCAATTTAATGTACTTTGTACAGGGTAAGAACCCAGAAATGTTACTCAGCTCACAGCTGAACTGCTTTGCTTCTCTGTGATTCTATGATTCTCTCCTTCTGGTTGTTCACTGTATGACTCCAGGGTTGTAAGCTAAAACCAAAGAGTTCATGGACATTATTGGAGTAACCACAGGAAAGCCACACTTTGATAGCACCAGAAGAGACCCTAAGGCCCATTCAGTCCAACCCCCTTCTGCCATGCAGGAAGACATCACCAAAGCATTCCCAACAGAGTTGGAAGAGACCAGAGGGGCCATCCAGTCCAACCCCCTGCTATGCAAGAAGACACAATCAAAGCACTCCTGACAGATGCCCATCCAGCTTAAAAACCTCTAAAGAAGGAGACTCCACCACACTCCAAGGCAGCATATTCCACTGCTGGACAGCTCTGACCATCAGGAAGTTTTTCCTGAGATCCAAGTGGAATCTCCTTTCCTGCAGCTTGAATCCATTGCTCCCTGTCCCAGTCTCTGGAGCAGCGGAAAACAAGCCACTCCCTCCTCAACTTGACATCCCTTCAAATACTTAAACATGGCTATCGTGTCCCCTCTTAACCTTCTCTTCTCCAGGCTAAACATCCCCAGCTCCCTCAGCTGTTCCTCAGAGGGCTTCATGGCTTCCAGACCCTTCACCATTTTGGTCACCCTCCTCTGGACGTGTTCCAGCTTGTCGACATCCTTCTTGAATTGAGGTACCCAGAACTGGACACAGGATTCCAGATGAGATTTAACCAAAGCAGAACAGAGGAGCTGAAGTCCCAAAAGGTGACTTATCAAAGCTCTCCTTGCTCATGTCTCTGGGCCAAGCCCCACAAGGAGAATCTTTTGCTTCTCCCTCGGCGAGCTCTCAAAACTGGCTGCCTTGAAATGCAGGCTGTCTATGGGCAGCCACCGCATGAATTCCCCTGTCTCTCTTTAATTGGGGCCTTAATCTCTCTCCTGATATAATAATAATGCAATTGGTACCACCAGGCAGTTTTCGAACAGTTAACTACCCGTGCCGTCCACAGCCCATTAGGCACACAAATTCTGCCAAGTGCTCACATTAGTTCCATCCAGAAGACTCAGCAGAGCTGTTAGGAAGTGAAAGGGCTGCACACATATTTTTTTTCTGTGTTGGTGGAAGAGGGTTCCAGTGTAGGCTGCAAATCTGCACACTCCATACAAGGCATCACATGCAAGACAATCATTGGCCCAAATACTCCATCAGAGATTTATATTTATTTATTTATTGAACCTTTCTCACCAGATGGGATCAAAGGTGTCTTACAGTATGGACTCACAGAATTATAGCATTGAAAGAGACCCCAAGGACCATCTAGTCTGACCCCATTTTGCCATGCAGGAAAGCATTCCCTTTGTTACTGTGGTCCAGGCCTACCCGGAGATAGCACTTGATATCGTCTTGATATCAAACCATTCAGCTTTCCTCCGCCACCCTGCTCCACGTGTTTGCAAGGCCTTCAGACAAGCATGTAAACAGGCGCTGCCGATAATTGCTGGACATTCCATTCTCCACCCAAGCAGGCCGGACAGAGCCGGTTTGTCACTTCAGGGACCTCTCCAGCAAACACCTCATTGCTTATGCGTGATACTAACAAAGGTGCCCTGCCCTGAGCAGGTAGCCTCACAAAAGCTGTACTAAGTGCTCCGCATTTGCATACTGGCTACACTATTGTTAATTTGGCTCTAATGCAATCATGCTAAAACCTGACCTTTCCAAGGCTTTGTCCCGCTCTTAAAACATATTGTTCTCACTGAGTAAGGTATGGCCTGCAGTCACAATTCACCCTATAAAAAAACCCTGATTCCAAGACCTTCCTCGGATCGCTCCGGACTTCCATCCAGCCTTGCTGCCACTTTGTCCGGCAAGCTCCCCTCAGTGAACCGTGCTGAGCTTCTTCCTTACACCCCAACGTTGCTCTCAAACTACAGGACTATGAGAAAAGGTGTTGTATCACCCACTTCCCTCTAAAATCCCCATTTCCGATTCTCCAGTTAGCTGTGTGACTGTGGTGTCTTTAATGTTTGTCTGTATTTAATAAAACATCATTTTTTGCTATTTCAAACTGTCCGACTGCTTGACTGACCTGACCCCGTAGACGCTGGGTTGCAAGATCCTCCTACGTTACCCTGCCTCTCGCTAGCTTTAGTGAGTGCTCCAGCTAATTTTCCCCAAGTTGTTGTTGTTTGGTTATTTAGGTGCCCCTCCCGGAACCCCCAGTAAACAGGGTAACACCTTTGACAGATGGCCATCCAGCCTCTCTTTAAAAACCTCCAAAGAAGGAGGAGACTCCTCCACACTTTGAGGTAGCAGAGTACTTCATCCTTGAACAGTGCTTACCATTAGGAAGTTCTCTCCCATGTTTAGGCTGAATCTCTTTTCCTGCAGTTTGAAGCTATTGCTCTGTGGTCTGGTATCTGAAGCAGCAGGAAACAGACTTGCTTTCCCTTCCTCTCAAATATTTAAACGTAGCCATCCTGTCGCCAATTAACCTTCTGTTCTCCAGGCTAAACATACTCAGCTCCCTAAGCTACTTCTCAGAGGGCTTCACGGTTACCAGGAATGCGACTTTTGCCTGGACATTTAAATATGTATTTATGCACAAATTATTTAGGAAGGAGGACTACATGCTGGGATGGAGAAGAAATCATGGATCTCTGAAAGCACCATTTGGGTTGCAATCCAGAAATCTGTCTCTACCTGGGATCTAGAGCAACCTGTACCTGTTTTTCCTCAGTTAAGTCATCACAATCATCATCATCCTCAACAGATTCAAGCAGGAATCTTCTGGCACTGTTCAAACTATCTCATTTATTTTAGCATGAGCTTTTACGAGCTAAAATTCACTTCTCCGGATTCATTGACGGAATACATGATTTAAGCCTATGGAGGAATACTGTACTCTTATCAGTGGCTGCTCATAATCCATGAAAGCTCATGCTAAAATAAATTAATTCATTTTAAAGGTCCCTTACTCTCTTCTTCTTTCCCTTCTTTTTATACTAATCCAGAGTAACACAGCTCTTTGAAATTAAAAAAAAATACAAGAGAGAGTGTATACATTAACAATATGTAGGCTTTAAACAGTTCTGAAGGTTCTTAAGTATAATTTCTGCTTAGTGTTGATTTTGTTTTTCATGTTTTAACTATATCGTATTTTAATTTAATTTGTAAGTTATCTTGAGTCCCAGTTTTGTGGAAAGACTGCAGCATAAATAATGTTCTAAAAGCAAATCAAGCCCAGACTTTTGCTCGAAGCTGGAATGACAAGACCAAGTTCTGCATAGTTTGGATGTATGATTAGATAAGCTGTTTAAGTAATAAATGCTGACCCAATTAGTACCAATAAGGCACCTGTTGACCTTGAAGGAGTTGCTCATAAATATTGTGGCGGTTGCCTCTCAGTCTTAGTGCTGCCTTATCTGGTTGCCTGACAGCGCTTTCCCTTCCTATTTTGTCCTGACCTTAGACTGACTCTGTTTTGGACTATTCTGCTTATTCTTTGCTGGCTCAGGTACCTGGACTTCTGATAGGACGGTTGACTGGCTGAAGATGACCCTGGTGCTTCTCCCTGCATCCTGCTCAGATCACCCCCATGGACCCAAACTGGACTGACTACTCAACTGACCCTACCCCCCAGCCTCCTGTTGTGGGCACTTGCTGACTTGTGTTCAGGACACCCTCCCGTTACCCTGTTCTCTGGGGTCCCGGGAGTGGCGCCCAAATAACCAAAAGACAAACACAAAGTTGGGGAAATCAGCTGGAGCACTCACTAAAGCTAGCAAGAGGCAGGGTAACTTAGCAGGAATCTTGCAACCCAGCGTCTATGGGGTCAGGTCAGTCAAGCAGTCAGACAGTTTTAAAATAGCAAAAATGATGTTTTTATTAAAAGACAAATAGTAAAGACACCACAATCACACAGCTAATGGAAGAATTAGAAATAAGGATTTTGGGGGGAAATTGGTGATACGACACCTTTCTTGTAGTCCTGAAGAAGCTGAAGATGGTAGGGAAGAAACTCAGCGTGGTTCGCCGAGGGGAGCTCGCCAGACAAAGTGGGAGCAAGGCTGGACGGAAGTCCGGAGGGATCCGAGGTGGTCTCGGAATCAGGGAGTTTTTATAGGGTGAATTGTGACCGCAGGCCATGCCATACTCAGTGAGAACAATGCAGGTTTGGAGCGGGACAAAGCTTTGGAAAAGGTCAAGATTAACATGATCAGCTTAGCACTGAATCAACAATAGTGTAGCCAGTATGCAAATGCAAGGTGCTTGGCTTTGTAACACTATCTGCTCGAGGCCGGGCGTCTTTGTTTAGAGTTGCGCTTAAGCAAAAGGGTGTTTGCAGGGAGGTCCCTGAAGCAACGGAGTGGCTCTGCTCTGCCTGCCTGGGTGGAGAAGGGAATGTCTAACAATTACCGGCCGCGCTTGTTTACGTGCTTGTCTGGAGGCCTCGCAAACATGTGGAGTGGGGTAGCAGAGGAAGGCCAAATGGTTTTGATATCAAAAGAGATATCTAGCGCACCGGGTAGGCCTGGGACAAAGTAACACTCCTCTTCCTCCTCCTCCTCCTCCCTGCAGAGTTAATGTAGAGCAAACTACTTTTGCCTTTTGAACTTGGTTTGCAGCAACTGAAGTAAGCTGAGAACAAAGGAGGAAAGTGGAAGGAGGAGAGAGAAACTGGAGCATTTTAAAAGCAGCTGAAAAAGTGGAATGACAGAGGATTAATCAGGACAGCTCCTGACAAAATGGGAGAGTTGGAAGGTACACATGAGTTGAAGCTGACTTGATGACACCTGACAATAAACAAATGAAGAAAATGACCATGATGATAATTATCCCTCCTGTGGTTTTTATGCAGGTGGGGAGACTGTCTTCATTTTGTCTCTTCTTTATTTTCTCAAAAGCTGTATATGACTCAAGCATGGAGTGGTTTTGGGAGACACGGGGGTCCATTTCCACTTTACACTGTTATAGCGCTATTATTCCACTTTCAACATCCTATGGAATCCTGGAGTTTGCAGTTTCGGGAGGGGCCTTTAAAATTCCCAGCCAGAGAGCTCTTTGACCTCCCTAAACCACAAACCCCAGAATTCCACAGGAGGTTGAAAGTGGAATAATAGCACTATAACGGTGCAGGGCAGAAAGACCCCGAGTCCCTTTGAAGAGATGGCGGATGGCTACTCTATTCACAATGAACTGCGAGTTGCCAAACTCCAAGAATTTGGCTGCCTGGACCCTCTGTGTTGGTGCCCAGCCAAGATCAGGTGTAGCTCCAAGATATCCAATTGTTTCTAGACCCTCAAATTTTTCTGAAACCCAACACAGCCCCATCCGTCATGCCTCGTTCTGAGCCGAGACCTTGCTTCAGGGACCCTGTCCAAAATGTAACAAAGCTGTCATCCGTATCAGGGAGGAAATTTGCTGACTGGCTGAATCCAGAGCAGATTTACGAAATGGATGCGTGTGGCTCTTTGTTGTAAATCAGGGTCCTGATGGGTGAATGGGGCTGTGGCACAGAGGGGACCACAGGAATCACTCTCCCCGGTAGACAAGTGTGCAGAGCTTTGCATTTTTGGTGCATCGATAGATATGATTCGCACCCTCCGGAGAAATTACCCTGACGGTTTCTGGCTTGATGTTATTGTTGAGGACAATGCGATCACAGGAACAGAAGATGCACAGTGGGTGATTTCTATGCTCCCATTGCTCCAGAATATGGAAAAACTACCTTTTTTCCCCTTTTCTTTCTTCCTTTCCCCTCTCCAACTTTAGGTTCATAGCTTCCCACATTTCATAGATGAAGATCAGAACAGCCGTGGCCACAACATGAGAGTGTGCTCCAGATGCTAGCGATTGAAGTCAGCCCTCCATGTTTGTGAACTTGACTCTCATGAATTTGATTATTTGAGAGTTTCTCCAACCCCTGTCCCCCCTCCAACACCTCAAGCCCTTCTTTTCTGGGGGAACTTTCCTTTTTGGTGGCTCCAATCAAGGTGCTCAGCCATTTAAAAACCTGCATCTTGTCCTCCTCTTCTTCATAGAATCATAGAATCATAGAAATGTAGAGTTGGAAGAGACCCCAGGGGCCATCCAGACCAACCCCCTGCCATGCAGGAATACCCTCAAAGCACTCCCGACAGATGGCCATCCAGCCTCTGCTTAAAAACCTCCAAGGAAGGAGACTCCACCACACTCCGAGGCAGCATCTTCCACTGCCGGACAGCCCTGACTGTCAGGAAGTTCTTCCTGAGGTTCAGGTGGAATCTCCTTTCCTGCAGCTTGAATCCATTGCTCCTTGTCCTGGTCTCTGGAGCAGCAGAAAACAAGCCCTCTCCTTCCTCTACATGGCATCCCTTCAAATATTTAAACATGGCTATCCTGTCCCCTCTTAACCTTCTCTTCTGCAGACTAAACATACCCAGCGCTCTAAGTCTATCCTCATAGGGCTTCATGGCTTCCAGGCCTCTCACCATTTTGGTCGCCCTCCTTTGGACTTGCTCCAGCTTGACCATGTCCTTCTTGAATTGGGGTGCCCAGAACTGGGCACAGTATTCAAGATGAGGTCTAACCAAAGCAGAGTAGAGTGGTACCAGTACCTCCCTCGATCTAGACACCAGACTCCTACTGATGCAGCCGAGAATTGCATTGGCTTTCTTGGCTGCCGCATCACGCTGCTGACTCATGTTCAGCTTGTGGTCTATGAAGACTCCTAGATCCCTTTCACACGTCCTGCTATCCAGCCACGTGTCCCCCATCCTATATTTCTGCATTCCATTTTTTCTACCTAAGTGTAGGACCTTCCACTTCTCTCTGTTGGATTTCATTTTGTTCGCCTTGGCCCAGCTCTCCAATCTATCCAGGTCATTTTGAATTTTGATCCTGTCCTCTGGCGCATTAGCAACCCCTCCCAATTTGGTGAACCCCTTCTACCTAGCCAGCTAAGGACAGCTTTCAGCCCAATTCTGAGCACAACAAACCCTCTCCCAGTGCTCCCACTACACCCAAGAAAAGAGATGGGAGGGGAGAGAGAGGAAGTCTATTGCCACCATGCCCCCCTTTTCCCTTTCAATTCTGAGATGGCAGCTCCCTGCAGAGCCAATGATGAAAAATGCTAGGATTTGCAGCCCAACATTATCTGCAGGACTACCCAGCTTCTAGCCCTGTTCTACATGACATATCATTTTCTCTTTAACAACATTTTTTCACCAGTTTACCTGGAGGAGACATTGTTCTAACCAGGCTATAATTTCTTGACGCTGCCCTTGATTTCCTCCTAAAATGGGTGTGACATTGGCCAGTCCTTTTAGAAAGAGTGTGATATTTGTGGCCCTTTAGTTCAAAGGCTAATCATAAAGACACAACTTAAATGTATTGAGTTCATTTCTGCAGTCTTGACCTTAACGTGGATCTTTGTCATTGGACAAAATGTCCAACCGTTTCCACAGGAGAACTTATACATGCGTAAGGCACCCCAATTCAAGAAGGATATTGACGTCTCCTTCCTTGGAGGTTTTTAAGCAGAGGCTGGATGGCCATCTGTCAGGAGTGCTTTGAGGGTGTTCCTGCATGGCAGGGGGTTGGACTGGATGGCCCCTGGGGTCTCTTCCAGCTCTACATTTCTATGATTCTATGGCATCATCAAGAGTCAAGCTTGTACCTTCTTTTTTTACATCCTTATTTCTTTTTATGCAAGTTTGTGTTTCTTTCTCGTCCTCTTCATTTGGACAAAGCTTCAGTTTTCTAAAGAAGCAATCTCTCTCTCTCTCTCTCTCACTTTCTCTGATAATTGCCGTGACGCTGCTTATTAACCATGTAACTGACTTCTTGGTTTCAAAAATACCTTTCCTGCAATGTCCATTCTACCTGATTTTCTACTGTTCTATTTTGAGTTTAACCTGGAGGTTTTCTGAATGAAATTTTCCCTCACCACTATCACAGATGATTTGAAAAGAGGAACTTTTCAAAAACAAGGAACTGGCAAAGTTTCCTCTTTTAAAATCACTTGTGATTGTTTGGACTCCCTTGACTGCTTTCCACTTGCACATAAATAACAGTTGACAGTTCTGTGTCACTTTTTCCAACTGATTCTATAACACATGTCATACTAGGTCCTAGGCAGTGCTTGGGATTAAGTCCGTGGTCGTCTCCCCTCTTGCGGGTTCCATGACCGAGCGTTCTAGATCAAAGCATTTGGGACAGAAGCAGGAACCTTGGTGCTGTCCAGATGTTTTGGAGCACAATTACTCTAAGCCCCAGCCAGTGTGGTCCATGGTCAGGAAGCTGTAGTCCAAAACAACTAGAGAGGATCAGCTTACCTATTGCTTTTTAAGATTATCAGATATTATCTGATCATAGGTAGTCATCGGTAGACCATGCATTTATCTACGTCTGTGT
Source organism: Ctenosaura bakeri (assembly GCA_948474755.1). NCBI lineage: Eukaryota > Metazoa > Chordata > Lepidosauria > Squamata > Iguanidae > Ctenosaura > Ctenosaura bakeri. Next base: position 876,582 of record CAOLHI010000131.1, read on the forward strand.
GAACGTAACTGAAGTCATGCAGTGCTACAACCGGTGCTCCATTGGATGTTTCCCTGACTCCATTCTCCATCTCAAGAATACCCTGAAAGTTCTGGCAAATGGTGCTATCATGTCTCCAGCCCGAAATTACTTTTGAGGTCTGGTATAATTGCATAAGAGAGCCAGTGTGGAGTAGTGGTTTGAACACCAGACTCCAACCCTGGAGACCAGTATTCGATTCCCTGTTTGGCCACGGAAACCCACTGAGTGGCCTTGGGGGCATCACACCTGGGCCCCTCCCTGCTTCTCTTTTGCAGGCCAGCAGAGGTCACTTTGCTTAAGCTGGCTTTTAATGTGTAAGCAGGACAGCTGCTTAGTGGGATGATTTATTTATCTTTTTAAACTTTAGTATGTTTTCAAAATGATTTTATGCCATTTTATATGTGGTAATTTTGATTGTTTTACATTTTTATTGCAATTTTGTTTTAATAGACTGTTTCTGGAAGCCATCTTGGGTCCTGGTCTGGGAGAAAGGCAGCATACAAATGCAATAAATAAATGGGAATAAGGGAACCTGTGTGTGATATATATATATATATATAGAGAGAGAGAGAGAGAATGAGAGAGACCAACAAGATTCTGGTTGTTGATCTTGTGGTGGAACCAGGCCTTTTAAAGCTTTATTAATTTGTTGGACATCATACTTTCTTCCATGTTCAGTGCTACCACCCCAACTTTCCTAAAGTATTTTTACTTCAGGGCGATCATCTCCTGTTACTTCTCTGCTTCCCACCAGTTTCTATTATGCCCATCATGCATATGTTGTCTTGCTAAGACCAAGCATTCCATCTCTCCCATGTTGGCTGGGAAGTTTCTCCTCTAGGACACCTTGTCCCTCTCCAAATGCCTCCAAACATTCCTTCCATGATAATTTGGCCTCTTGCTCTAATGGTCTACTGTCCTCATGATTCAAGGTGACCCATAACCAAAGATGTGGCAGCATCAGAAGTAATGTGATGCCTTGTCAGAAACTACCTAACATGTTCCAGTTTCTTTTCATCAAGGGTTTGTCTTCAAAAAGCTATGTGACCACTGCTTGAAATAGAAGATAATGTGGATGACACCCAGATGAACATTTCTTGTCATCTTAAAGATGGACTAACATGAACCACCTTTGCAACAAGCTATGGTTGACAACTACTGAAATGAAGTTGTGCAGCCTTTTTGTATAATAGAGCAGATGGGAAAAAATGACCTGTCATATATTACTGCAACTTGAAAATGATCAAGGATGTATCTGTCTACCAAATGAATGGTGTGACCATTTCCTAGAAGGCAAACATGGGTGATAAGACATAAAACAGTCTCTAAGGTTCAACGTTCTATCAACTGTTTCATTCTGAAGCTGAAGGGATGTTGCAGATGTTTACTTTATGTCACACATCAGGGTGAATGGGGTAATTTGGAAGGATGGAAAGACTGGATAAGTTGGGAGGTGAAGAGAAAATACACTATAAAAATTATTCTTTAGTGAGTCAATTGTTTCATCCGTTTTCCCCAGAGGGCTTCCTTATATGTTGATATGAGTTCATTCATGTGCTTCCCCTCATCCCGTTTGAAGGAACTTTCCATCCTTTCCTGGGCTTTGGTATGAGATGAAACTAGCTGCAGACAAGAATAATAAGAAGACCATGGAAGCCATAGTTCTACCTCTGTGTGCAGCTTCTTCATCAGGAAAGGCCAATCCATTTCTCCATCTATATCTTATGTCTACTTCTTTCTTGAGCTGCAATTGATGTTTCTTACTGCATTTCTAGGTCATTGTGTTCTTGGATGTGACTAAATATTGCTATTGGTCAGATATAAAGTAAAGCCTGTAAAAAGTCAAGAACCTAAGACAGAACTGGACTTGAATGCATGTTCTTTATGGAATGCTTCTGGTCTCACCATACATGGTATTAATTGCTACATGGCTTGTATGAGAAATGTAGACCTGTTCTAATCAGAATCCACTGGTAGATGGTGAAGAAATTCATGAATTTCAGGAAGATTCTTGCCTAGTCTTTCTGCAAGGAATCACCTTAGGTAAAATCATGGTTTCCGAATCTACCATTCTTTGCTGTACTTTGTGTATTCAGTTCATGCCTTAGGAAGTCTCCTTAATAAAGGAAAAGACTTGTCTACTGAGATGTTATACCACCCATCTAACATAAGGAGGCAACATGATTTCTTAGGGAAAGTGTAAGGCAGTAAGAAAAGAAGACCATGTTATAATAGAAAAAGAAGACTACATCTGCCCTGCTGATCAGGGCTATTAAAAACACAGTCTTCTGGAAGCCACGCATTCAATGATTCACCATAAGTCAAAGCCAACTTGATGGCACATAACAAGCGTGACAATGGGTCTTTGAGTGGAGGCAACCTCCTTGCATACCTCTTTGTGAACAAAGAATGTGCCAGAACTCAATCTGGATATCGAATCAGCCAGAGACACACCTTCCTCTTGGAATTGCCCATGTGGTAGCCACGAGTGGGCCTCTAACCCTTCATGGAAGGTAGGACATGTGGAGAGTGAACTCATGAATGATGGTGGCCTCTTCTGAATCTAGAGCCATCCTCCCAAGAGATCCTCATTCATTCTGTGGGCCAGGCCTTGCCTCTTCTCCTCTCCGCCCCCTCCTCAAACCCACTGTTGTTTTGCTCTAAACAAAAAAAGTAAGAAAATTGAACAGATGTTATAACGTGTGTTTTTTTCCCACTTTGCTCTCCTCCTGCTGGAGCGACCTCACCTCCCCATGTGGGAAAAGCCCCGAGCAACCTTCTTCACAACTCTGCCGACTCTGTGTCACTTCACCTGTCACACAAGCTGGTGACAAGAGAGCAACAACACAACCAGCCAACCGCCACCATGGGGCTGGAGGAGAAATGGGGTGGGAGAGGAAGGAGGGGGGAGTCGGAGGCAAAGCAGATGTACCGTGAGTCACCCCCAAGAGCGTTTTCTCATCAGGAAGGTGAGAAGCTGAGCATGTGACTTCCACTTTCAGCTGAGGCACCGTAGCAGCTGAGAGTGGCTACAGGCCTACCAGTTCAGCATGGCTTGCTATTTCTGGGAGATGTCAAACATGCAGTGCTAAGCAGTCATCTCTCTTCCCATCTGCTGAAGAAGCAAATCTGGCTGGTGGATTGTTAGAGCAGAGAGTTCATCTCCTCCCCCCACTTCCCACTACCCAGCTTCTCCCTCCTTTTTCCCCTCAAAATTTAAAGGGCGAGGAGAATAAAACAAAGGAACTCACAGTTGTTCAAGTTGGAAATGTAGGAAACTTTGCTGGCAGTTATGGAAAACTGTGGAAAAGAAGGAAGCATCATCTGTCATGCCCCTGAAGAGTTAGCGAGACAAAGGATAACTCTGGTTGAAGCACAGATACAACTATGCAAGAGAAGATCCTCACAAGAAAGGAGACCTTCTAGGACATGGGGCAGACATCTTCCTTCAAGCCACTTTCCATGGACCAAACATGGGTTGGAATCTGGGTGGTGTCCTACACATGCCCTACTCCCCCAATCTCTTTATCCAATGAAGGATGCCCACATTCAGTTGATGATCACAGGAGTAGAATTGTCCATGCAGTGCCATTGCCCACGCTGATGACATTGTGCATGATGCATGTTGCACATGGGTTGTGCACTTAACTGCATATCTGATGTTCTTCATTAGTGGTAGAACGTGGCCACTCAACACAAGGACTGCAAAGTGTGACACAATTCGTACATAACTCCAAATGCACGTAATTTCAACACAATCCCATTGTTATTATCTCAGCCATTTTCCCCTTCTTCTTCTTCCCTCCTTCTCCTTCTCCTTCTCCTTTGGCTTGAGAAAGATTCTTTTGAAAAGCCAGAGATGTTCAAAATATGCCTTCAAAATGGGAAAATTGAGACAATGAGGATTTCCCCAACATAATTCTTTTCCTTCTTAATGCCACACGTTCTCAGAGACCTATCGGTATATTTATCTCTGATTCAAGTGCGTTAGTTTACAGGAGTCTGGAATTTTTTTGCTACTGTGTTTTGTTCTTTTGCGATTGAGGGAGCTGGTGGTTCTCCAGTGCTACATTACTTTTTTAATGGTGTGGAAGAAGGCTGGGAAAGTATCCTGCTTCAAGTGGGTTCTGGAAGAACCCTTGGAGAAAGGAGATGGTATCCAAGCATCTAAAACAAGGGGCACTCTGCAACCAAGAAATTCACTGAACAGAGGCTGAGAAAAACAAAGTATTCTAATAGAGAACTAGATTCTCAGAAGTATGTATGGAAAGGACTTGGGGGGTCTTAGTAAACAATAAGCTAAATATGAGTCAACAGTGTGATGTGGCAACCAAAAAGGCTAACTGAACTGTGGGCTGCATCAATGGTGTCCAGATCAAGAGAAGGAATGGTGCCACTCTATTCAGCTTTGGTCAGACCTCATCTGGAATATGTGCCCAGTTAGGGGCACCACAGTTCAAGAAACACATTCACATACTGGAGCACGTGTATAGGGAAGGGTGACCAACATGGTAAAAGGGTCAGAAATGAAACTTTATGGGGAATGGCTGAGAACTCAAGAAGAGAAGACTGAGGGATGACATGATAGCCATATTTAAATACCTGAAGAAGAAGAGCAAGCTTGTTTTCTGCTACTCCAGAGACTAGAAAACAAACCAATGGATTCAAATGATAAAAAAGAGATTCCATCTAAATATTAGGGAAAAGTTCTTAACTGTAAGAACTATTTGAATGTACAGTAGATCGCCTCAGAAAGTTATGGATGCTCCATCTCAGGAGGTCTTCAAACAGAGGTTGGACAGCCATCTTTTGGGACTGCTTCAGTTGGGTTTTCCTGTGTGGCAGGAGATTGAGTGAGATGGCCTTTGTGGTCCCTTCCAGCTCCATGATCCTATGATTCTTTGATTCTATGATGTGTTCGGCAAATCTGCAACCAGATCCTGTTGGCATCTTACACATGCATGCATTCCCCTATAGAAGTGGTTGGACATTTACATCCAGTGTAATACGTCTGCATTCACTTCAACTCTGCAGAAGTGGGGTTGTGGGTGTTGGTGTTGTTGTGCACGCAGATGAAAATTTGGATGTGCCTTCCACTGTGCATCCCATTTTGCATTTGGTTGCTCATTGGGATGCGCACCCAGTTGTGCAGAAAGTGCCATTCCACACAAACATAACCATAGCACAATGAATATGTGACTTGACATGTAGAGAGTTATGCTACATAACCCCAGTTTGGGATCTCACACCTGGAGTGGTTTAAACTAAGGGTACCTACCTTGAAATGTACAATACTTGGCTTCCTTAGATCCTCCATATTCTGTGCCATGCTGAGTCCCTCGAGGATGGAGAGTCCATGTGAGTTGCTTTTAGATGGAGACAGCTCCCTACACAAGGGGGGTGGAAATGGAGAAAGAGAGCACTGAGAGTTACATCTCACTTGAGAACAAATTCTAGGCATAAATACAATCTGGAGATACGGTGGTTTGAACCACCTCTTCTCCTGATTCTTCATTCCCCTGGAAATAAGCCACTAAATCTCTCAAACACAATTAATGAAACCCACTTCCTGAGGCCAAAGAGTTCTCTGGCTGAGCATCCTAAGTGCCCCTCCCTAAACTACAAACCCCAGGATTCCATAGGATATTGAAAATGGAATGATAGCACTATAACAGTGTAGTGCAGAAATGGCCCTAGTTGGGTTGGTGGAATGGCATTCTATCAACTACTTACATCTCTACTGTGTCCTTGTTTACAAGCAAAGGCCAGGACCAGAAGAAGGCATTACTACCCACCAATCCTCAGTGCCAGATTATAGTCCTTGTAGATCCTACTCTGTGTGTGTGTTTTATGCCTTCCAGTCACCTGTCGACTTATGGCAACCCCATGAAATTTCCTAGGATTTTCTGAGGCAAGGAAGATTCAGAAGTGGTTTGGCCAGTTCCTTCCTCTGAAATAGAGCCTACAGCACATGGTGGTCTCCCATCTTCTAGGAGTAGGCAGAACCTGGTACCTTTAGGATAGTTCGGTCCTCGGCATCCACATAATTCGAGGTGCTCAGGATTTGTGGAGAAGGGTGGCTTCCGTGTCAGTGAAGTCTTTCTGGGGTTTAGGTCCCAAGGCACACTCCACACCTAAAATATGTTTGGCACCTTGGATAGCTCCTTTGAAGTTCAAGATAAAACCCAGGGTGAATTCACCACCACATTGATCAAGAAGCCATTCCCCACTACTGTCCAAGAGAGACCTAAAGATCCATATCAACCACGGGACAAAAAATTACTCTTATTTTACATTATTCTCCATTGGGAATGACTTTTAAACATCGCCAATAAAAGAAACCACAAAGCTAATGTTTAATTTATATTTAACTAAGGCATAATTATGCTATATTTTGGTTCTTAGCAATTAACAGTTGGGTAAACTGCTAAATGAAACTTGTGTGACTCGCTTTACGCGAATTGCAATTTTTTGTAGTTCCCAAACTTTTTTTTTCAGGAGGTCTATAGAACCTTTGATCATTTTTGTATTATGCTGTCATCTCCTGGATAACTCACAATCCATAAACTTCACTCAGAGGAGTGTTTATTTGTAGCAAAGCATGCAACACAGCATCCTTTGCCTGAAGTTGCTGGGACTGAGGCATACGTGGTGTTTACAGGTTTTATACTTTTCCATACAAATGTAGGCACACTAAGTTGTGATTGGAGAGAGACCATAAATTTAAGATGATCTCCCATCTTTTGACATTTCCTAGACTCTCCAGCCATTTCCGCACTAGCCTGTTATAGCGCGATGATTGCACTTTCAACATCCTCTGGAATTCTGGGGTTTGCAGTTTTGGGAGGGGTCGGCCAGCCCCTCTCAAAACTGTAAACCCCAGGATTCCAGAGGATGTTGAAAGTGCAATCATCACACTATAACAGGCTAGTGCGGAAATGGCCACAGTTGTTTACCTGCCTTTTGTTGGGATTGCAACCTTAGCATGCTCAAAATTCACAGCTAGTTAGGGTGCATGATCCTTGTAGGTTTAGAGGCACAAAAACCCTAGATTAACTTCCGTTTCTTTGTACAAGCCCACTTCCTCCTGCACGCAGGCATTTCTTTGTTCCCAAAGGACCTCTTTTGCAGTTTGCTCTCTCTCTTTCTTTTCTGCCTGCCTTCCTGTAGACATGTGGTCTGAGATACTTTAAAAAGAGATACTTCCCTACAACCACGTAAATTGCTTGTTTTTTCTTACCCTTCTTCAAGAACATGAACCTGTGTAGATGATGCACAAGTATTTCTAACCAACCTGTTTTGTGTTTACTTCTCGGCTAGAGTTGCATGTGTTGGGTGAGATTGAGGTGGGATTGGTAAGCTGTTCGTCTCCTGTCTGTGCATTACCAATGCTCTATTAAATGGGAGATTCACCAAACCTCTCTCATATCCAATAGCTTTCATCCTTGGACTGGAAGCCCCTTTATCTCTAGGCACCCTAAGTTCCCAAAAAGTCTCTTGGCACTTTTGTTTTCACCCACTCTAACCTTCTCCTCACTTCCACCAGATATGTTGTAATAAGGAGCAATAAAGCAATTAACCATTTGATAAATTGGAACACACAAGGGCGCTTCAAACAGATACACTGTTGCAGTCATCAATTAGCATTTGATACGTTGTAGTACTTTGATGAGCCTAGTGATTGCATGTATTGGCTACTCTATAACTTCTAATACACATTCAGCTGGTACACTATGATAGGAACTACACATCCCAACGTATATATATACACTTCAGCCTCAGTCTAAGGAATATTAGCGGAAAATGCCACAACTGGTAGCCATAGCGGTGGGACGGGAGGAGGTATTCCCATTCATGCCAGAGGTGGGGAAGAGGGAAACCCCTTATGTTTGATAACAGTGGTCAGATTCATGGAAGCCTCCACTGTCACTCAATAGGTCATGGCTGAGCAGGGATTCAGAGGCTTTTGTTATAATGTACCGGAAAGCTGGACAAGTCAAGTGCAAATAAATATCCTCTCCTCCCTGTCTGCCTTGCCTTTTCCAAAGATGTCATCCAACCAGGGCCTCTTAGAACGGAGAGTGGCAGTGACAACCACAAACTCAGTTTAACTGGATGAGAAAAAGAGCAAATGTGATAGATGGCCCCTTGATGTCATCTCCCTATCATTCTGGCCACGGGCCTTCAAAAGCTGAGCGTATTATCCCATAAGCTGCATCCCCCCTCCATGGCTTCATCTATAGACACAACCCTTCCCCCCTCCCCGTTGCCAGCCTTCTCCACCTAAAAAATAAAATAAAATTTGCCTTTTGCAGCCACGTCAATCCAAGGGAAATCGATGCGACATGAGTGTCCCCGGCAGGGATCCCAACGTGCCGAGTCTCAGGAGATCACATGGAGAGGCATGTCCGTACCTCAGCATCTTCAGCCTGCTGTCTGGATTCATCTGCGTCCAGGCCCCAGGGGAGGCTGCTTCCGTCTCTGCTGTGTCTGGGAGGGTGGGAGGCAGGGAGACGATGCAGACAAATGCTTGAAGAACTGAGAAGATCAGACTGCCATCAGACGGGCAACCAAGGGCAACACGCTGGTTCCATAAGGCCACAAAAAAGATTGGGCTGATGGCCAGGAAGGTGTGGATGTCATGAACTCCATGGACAGCCATAAGCCCCAGACTGAGACCTTTCAGCTCCGTTGTCACTTCTGCAAGTAGAGAGGAATTATTCGTTAATTTCATTCTCAAAAGGAGCAACAAGTAATTTTAGTAAGTACAGTTCTCAAGTACAATTCACATTTCTGGACATATTCTCTGCAAGATTTGCACTTAGATTTTTGCAGAAGGGAAGAAACGTCTTTTCTTTGCAAGAAACAGAATTTTCTGCACGGAAAATAATTTTGTGTGTGCAAAAGATGGAGCAACCTTGTTTTGTGCTGCTCTGGAGAATAGAACATGAACCAATGGATTCAAATCACAAGAGATAACAACCAAAGGTCAGAAAGAAGTTCTTTGCTGTAAAAGCTGTTCAACAGTGGAACAGGATGCCTTGGAGAGTGGTGGATAAGAGCCAGCCAGTGTGGCCTAGTGGTCTGAACATTGGACTATGGCTTTGGAGATGAGGAGTTCAAACCCCTGTTTGGCCATGGAACCCCAATGGTGACCTTGGGCAAGTCATTCTGTCTCAGCCTTGGAGAAGACAAAAAGCAAACCCCTTCTGAACAAAACTTGCCAAGCAAACACCATGAAAGGGTTGCCTTAGGAGACCCATTAATGGAGATCCATTAACTGGAAACAACTTGAAGGCACACACAACAAAAGGGTGGTGGATTCTCCTTCTTTGGAGGTCTTTAAACAGAGGTGGTGTGGGCATTTTGGGGGAGTGCTTTAGTTTTGAATTCCTGCATGGCAGGAGATTGGACTAGATGGCACAGAAAACAATATTTTAAAATGATATTTTCTGGGCAGAAAAACCATGCGCAAATTTCACACAGAAATAAATCCTGAACTGCAAAATTTTTCATCAATCCAGAATTTTCCTCATGAGGTTTCCTGATATTCAAGGAACAAGTTTTTCAACCATTTTTCAAATATTTGTTCCATTCCTATCCAATAGTCAGCGATAAGCATAATGTGGAAACAAAAACAGTTGAAGTTTACAGGAGCAGGAATTTAACTTTTACATAGGATGTGGAGCTTCCTTGCTGTTTAAAACACACACACACGCACATACACACACACAAAAGACATAAACATTGCAAAACCAGATGTGGGCATCTGGGCACTGCCTTGTATCTCTCCCTCTTTCTTGACATTTTTGACAACAGCGTACCCAAAGTCTTACAAAAATGAAGTTGCTCGGCCTGTTTTTAAATATAATTGCTGAAGCAACTAGACATGTTCCCTCATTCCTTCCTACATTATTTTTTTTGTTAATATAACTTTTGTTACATCTTCTCTGGAACAGAACAATTTGAAAGGGAGAAGGGAAACAGAAACAGTGAAATTGGGATGTATTCATAGAATCCTAGAGTTGGAAGAGACCATCACACAGTCCAGGCCCCCTTCTGCCCTGCAGGAAGACACCCTCAAAGCCCTCCCTTTGATAGATGGCTATCCGGCCTCTCTTCAAAACCTCCAAAGAAGGAGGAGACTCCACCACGTCCTGGGAAATAGCAGATTCATAGAATGCTAGAGTTGGAAGAGACCCCAGGGGCCATCCAGTCCAACCCCCTGCTCTACAGGAACACCCATCAAGGCATTCCCAACAGATGGCCATCCAGCCTCTGCTTAAAAACCTCCAAAGAAGGAGACTCCACTACACTCCGAGGCAGCAGATTCCACTGCCGGACAGCCCTGACTGTCAGAAAGTTCTTCCTGAGGTTCAGGTGGAATCTCCTTTCCTGCAGCTTGAATCCATTGCTCCTTGTCCTGGTCTCTGGAGCAGCAGAAAACAAGCCCTCTCCTTCCTCTACATGGCATCCCTTCAAATATTTAAACATGGCTATCATGTTTAAACATGGTTATTCCACTGTCAAACTGCTCTTACCATCATGAAGTTCTCCCTAAGGTTGAGGTGGAATCACTTTTCCTGAAGTTCAAAGCCATTGCTTCATAGTGTCCCAGTCTCTGGAGCAGCAGAGAACAAGCTCGCTATATCCTTATCCAACATCCCTTCAAATATTTAAACATGGCTATCATGTCACCTCTTAACCTTTCCTTCTCCATACTAAAGATACCAATACTCATTCCAAAATCCCTTTTCATCAGCAGAGGAGTGAACAGAGATAATGGCTCCTTGGCTCACTACATTTATTAATATAAGGGTCTCATTGCAGCTGCCTGTGTAACAAAAGAATTTTGCACAGGAGGTCTGCCTGCTTCAAGAGAACTGACTTTTGGTAAGCAGAACGTCTTACTTTGACACCTCAGAAGTAATAGTTCTGCTTGACAGAAATGCAGCATCTCACACAACATTTTGGAGGTTTATGGCCAGGGTCACAATTAGCATTTTTCTGTATCTCAATAGGACTCACTCAGAAATTATATGGGATCCAGGACCTTGTTGGTATCACACATGTTGAGTCTCCTCTACAGAAGCATTTGGAAATTTTCTTCTCAAACAGAACAGTTGCATTCAGTTCAGTGTTGTGGAACTGGAATTGCAGATTTGGTTCTATTGTGCATAGATGTTCTCTGTGCATAGATATGTGTGGCACATACATGCACATGCACTTGTGGTTATCGATTTATTTGCAGTTAGGATTAGAAGATTTAACAATGCTTGCAACATCTGAAAGAACGATACATAGACACCACCTATGAACAGAGTTATATTCAGATATTTGGTCAGCTTTTATTGAAATTTATGAACAATGATTTCTCTTGGTTCTTCTGGGTTTTTCGGGCTTTGAGACCGTGGTTGTATTTCTGGTTGTATTTTCTCCTGACGTTTCGCCTGCATCTGTGGCTGGCATCTTCAGAGGAAGGGTGAATTGGAAGTGGAGTGGAGAATATATATGCCAGTCTCCTCCTCCAGAGGGGAGGGAGCAAGCATTCAATACACACAATAGGACTATTATGCTAATTGCTCCCTCCCCTCGGGAGGAGGAGACTGGTATATATATTCTCCACTCCACTTCCAATTCACCCTTCCTCTGAAGATGCCAGCCACAGATGCAGGGGAAACGTCAGGAGAAATACAACCAGAACACGGTCTCAAAGCCCAAAAAACCCACAAGAACCAATGGATTCTGGCCGTGAAAGCCTTCAATTCTACAATGATTTCTCTTTTCCATCATCTTTTTTTCCCCTTTTTGTAATAACTAGAACAACAGAATATGTAACTGGGAACCTTATCATGTATTTTTATTTTGCATAAAATTTCAATAAATTTACCAAAACAACAAAAAGCATTAGAATCATAGAATCATAGAAATCTAGAGTTGGAAGAGACCCCAGGGGCCATCCAATCCAACCCCCTGCCATGCAGGAACACCCTCAAAGCACTCCCTTTGACAGATGGCCATCCAGCCTCTGCTTAGAAACCTCCAAGGAAGGAGACTCCACCACACTCCATGGAGGCAGCAGATTCCACTGCCGGACAGCCCTGACTGTCAGGAAGTTCTTCCTGAGATTCAGGTGGAATCTCCTTTCCTTCAGCTTGAATCCATTGCTCCTTGTCCTGGTCTCTGGAGCAGCAGAAAACAAGCCCTCTCCTTCCTCTACATGGCATCCCTTCAAATATTTAAACATGGCTCTCATGTCCCCTCTTAACCTTCTCTTCTGCAGACTAAACATACCCAGCTCTCTAAGTCTATCCTCATAGGGCTTCATGGCTTCCAGCCCCCTCACCATTTTGGCCGCCCTCCTCTGGACTGTCTCCAGCTTGACCATGTCCTTCTTGAATTGGGGTGCGCAGAACTGGACACAGTATTCAAGATGGGCTCTAACCAAAGCAGAGTAGAGTGGTACCAGTACCTCCCTCGATCTAGACACCATACTCCTATTGAGGCAGCCAAGAATTGCATTGGCTTTCTTGGCTGCCGCATCACACTGCTGACTCATGTTCAGCTTGTGGTCTATGAAGACTCCTAGATCCCTTTCACACGTCCTGCTATCCAGCCACGTGTCCCCCCTCCTATATTTCTGTATCTCATTTTTTCTACCTAAGTGTAGGACCTTACACTTCTCTCTGTTGAATTTCATTTTCATTGGAATCCTCCATTCAATTCACAACATTGCCGTTCCACTCAACGGTAATATGGTGGAATTAACATGTAACTTGGCAAGCAGAGATTGAAACAACTTAGGCCATTTCCGCACTAGCCTGTTATAGCGCGATGATTCCACTTTCAACATCCTCTGGAATCCTGGGGTTTGCAGTTTCAGGAGGGGCCGGCCCTGTAAACCCCAGGATTCCAGAGGATGTTGAAAGTGGAATCATCGCGCTATAACAGGCTAGTGCAGAAATGACCTTAGTAAGGTCTCAATCAACACGCAGTTCAGCAAGACGCTCCCCATGCCCAGCCTTTTGAAATAAACCTGACCTCCTTCTCTCCTTCATTCTGTCTTCTGGTCTCCTTTTATCTCATGCAACAGAGCCATCGTTGGTGTTAATTGAGGACCAAAGTCTTCCCCTGTTGTAGAATTCTATGATTCTATACCCCCCACCTTTCACTGCTCAATGGCCTAGAAAATACCTGCTATTCTTAGGGATGCAATTCTTTGCTAATTTTGTTCTCAAGGGAATTAACAAATAATTTTAACAATTTTCTTCCTCTTGCAACAAAGTTTTCAAAACCTGAGTTTTCAAAGACTATTCGCAGTTTGGGTCTTACTCTGTACAAAATTTGCAAGTGGTGTTTTTGTTTTTTGCAAACAAAATATCATTTCTGTGCAGAAATATTGTTTTCTATGCTGAAAAATTTCCTCCTCAGAAAATGCTGTCATTGGGGGCTCATTTTGTGCCAAATTTGCCCCTTTTTCGTGGTGAAAATGGTATTCTGTGTACAAAGCAGCATTTCCTGCATAGCAAATAATGTATAATATTTCTGTGCAGAAACAGTGCCTTTTGTGCAGAAAATATTGCTTTGTGTGCAACAAAACCCCTTGTGCAAATAAGCGCTAAACTGCAAAGATTTGCACCAGTCCAGAATTCTCCCCGAAAGTGGAGAAACATATTTTTCAACCATTTTTCGAATACTTTCAGATATTCTTTCCATCCTTACTGTTCACTTGAGAGTGGAGGCTTCTCTGCAGATCCAGACAGGCAGACAGGAGCCGACAGGGGCTCTGGTTACTGCCGATTCAGCACTTTTCAGGTTCTTTAATAGCTCCACTCTTCTATGAAAAAAAAAAAAAATACAAAATAAAAATCCAGGGCTCTCTCAGGTGGGTTTTTATGTTGTTTTGCTCCTGTTTTGTGTTTGCTAATTTATTGTTTTGTCCTGAGCTCACGTTTCCCGAAATCTCTTGCCACCGAGGCTTGTTGACAACATTTTTTTCCGCTCTTGCTCCTCAATCCCCCCATCCTCACAACTTGGGCCTCTTTATTTTTTAAATATATATATGGCTATATATATATATATCCTTCCTTTCCGCCTCCGCTTGAGCCCCCGCAGGTCCAAAAAGAGGCCTCCTTACTTTTCCCCTCCTTTGCAAACTGCTCCCCTCCCCGTTCGGTGATTATCAAGGTTCTTTTCACAATTTGCACGGCACTCCAAAGCAAATCAATTATGCATCAAATAACTTTTTGATTCCTTACCTTGAGAGAAGCGGAGGTGGTGGAGAGACCTTTTTTAAGTTTTTTTTTTAAAAAAGCATTCTTTCTCTGCTCTTATTTTGTTATTATTGTTATTATCACTCCCCCTCCCGTCTCCCCCTTGCACATTGAAAGGTCTGCCTCCTCGTGCTGAGATTACCAACCCATCAGACACCTCCTCCTTAATTGGCAGGAACACAAGAAAGAAAGAGGAGAGGGGGAAGTCTAAGAAAAGGCACTTAAACTTGGGGAGAACAGAGCTTTTGTCTGCAGCTCTCAGCAGCCGGAGGTGAGGGGGCAAGAAGGAAAGGAAGGCCATCAGCACAGCCTCCTTGGAAGATGGGTTGGGGGGCCACTAAGGCCCCAGAACAAAGGTTCACATCTCAGCTCTAGGGTTCCCAGTCCTCACGGCCTGAACCTCTCCATGGTGGGAGAGGGAGGAATCTCTGGACTAGAACACTGCTTTGAAGCATGTGTGCATTAATTATATGTTAGACTTGGGCCATTTCCACATTAGCATTTTAAAATGGTGCAGAGCGACCTCCAACGGAGGTCTTCTGCGCCATAGCATGGACGTGGACTACTTTTTGTAGTTCCACACCTCAATCCATGCAGGAGCAACCGGAGCTGGTCGCGCAGCATGGTTTTTAAAAACTAGGGAGCTCACAACCCCGTGCCGCCCCGTTGCCTGGCTCAGAAGCAGATTTGCAGACGCGCAAGTGCGTGCCTGCAGATCTGCCAGGGGTGGGCTTCCAGCTGGCAAGCTTCTCTGGTTGGTGGAGAGCCTCCACCAACTGGAAGCCACCATTTGGGATGCCGGAGGACTGTGGAGCAGCGAGTTCGCGCTGCTTCGCGTGACAACGGACTAGCCTGGCTGCTGGTAAGCTCCGTTTTTGAGCATTTTTGCCCATTCCCCCCCCCACATGTGGAAAGGGACTTGGTGTTGTTGATTTCCTTGCTTCCAGAGCAGGTTAACCTGGCAGCCACCCCTGTCGCAGCATCAGCTGTGATGGTGAACTACGCGGCCACTGACTGGGAGAGGGAGGAGTTCTGCTGCTGCCTGGAGGACTCAGGAGCTGTCCTGGGCTTTGCAGCCCACCAAGGTTCCTCAGCAGCCTAATTAGCTAGATAATGGCAGCTCCATAAAACAGCCTCGGGCTGAAGTAAACGCTCAGTAAAACACAACAACAGTCCAGAAAGGGAATAGTCCAAAACCCAAACCAATAATCAAAGTGAAGTGTTGAGGTCCAAAGCACAGAGGTAGAGAATGCAAGAATCACCATGGTTGTCATCACCACCAATAGTGTCAGTAGTTTCCAGCAATCTTCTGCTGTTGAGGCCTCTGATTCTATAGCCTCAGCGTCCTGGCCAGCTGTGTCCTAATTAACGAGCCTTTTCCAGAGAAGCACTGCCCCAGGCCTGGGCTCTCTCTTTACCTCCTGCACTGGTTGCCACTAAGTACTGCCTTTTCATCTTCCTTGGGTGGGGCTGCTGGGAGGGGACCTGTCTGAGTCCTGGGAGTCTCCATCCTGGGGCAAGGGCATGACAGGCATGACGGTCACCCTCACCAAAGTGTTGGTGGCTTTGCACAAGGAGACGGAGAAAGCCAACTGTGCCCTCGGCTTTCTCAACCACCGCTGATCCAGAAAACTCTGAGGTGGAGGCCCTTGCCTTTGAAGTTACAAAGCTGAAAGAGAAGCATGGAACCACATTGGAAGAGAACAAAAACTCAGGGCAAAATTTGTTCAGTATGAACCACCTTAGGAAGAGGAGCAGGGAGAATACAAGCGCTTTCTGGCTACTTGGAATAAAGATCTTGAAGCAAAGACAAATCAAAAACCTGGTGGTGTTGATTTGAAAGGCATACTCCAGGCAACTCTGTTCATGGCTACTGGCATCACAGCAGGGGCTAGTCCTTGTGTAGGGTTGCCAGATAGGGATCCAGTTGTTGGTCTGCTCATTGTTATATGTATATCCCTTTCCCCCAGTATGGGACTCAAGGCAGCTTCCAACAGTTAAAACAATCCTAATGGCAAACAAAAGTTAGAAAGCAATGAAACTGTCACAAAATTTGAAAACATTTGAAAGAAATGAAAGCAGCAGCAGCAACAACAAATACAAGCACTGTACGTTATACAAGATGCATTTCCCTTTTTTAAAAAAAATCAAATTTCAAAGGCCTGTTGGAATAAAAAGAGTTTTACCTAGAATCATAGAGTTGGAAGAGATCCCATCCAGTCCAACCCTCTTCTGCTATGCAGGAATGCACACCAAAGCCCTCACTTTGACAGGGGGCTATCCAGCTTCTCTTTAAAAACCTCCAAAGAAGGAGACTCCACCACACTCTGAGACAGCAGATTCCATTGCCAAATAGCTCTGACCATCAGGAAGTTCTTCCTGAGGTTCAGATGGAATCTCCTTTCCTGCAGCTTGAATCCATTGCTACTTGTCCTAGTCTCTGGAGCAGCAGAAAATAAGCCTGCTCCCTTCTCAACATGACATCCCTTCAAATATTTAAACATGGCCATCATGTCCCCTCTTAACCTTCTCTTCAGCAGATTAAACATCCCCAGCTCCCTAAGGCGTTCTTCATAGGGCTTCATGGCTTCCAGACCCTTCACCATTTTGACCGCCCTCCTCTGGACACGTTCCAGCTCGTCAACATCCTTCTTGAATTGAGGTGCCCAGAACTGGACACAGGATTCCAAATGAGGTCTACCTGGTTAGAGGTAGTAAGGAAGTAAGAAAGTTAGTAAGGAAGTCACCAGTCCAGTCTCTCTGGGCAGGGAGCTCCAGAGACTGGGGGCAGCCACTAAGATTCTGTCTCCCAACCTCCCACCAGGCGTATTTGTGAGGGTGAAGGACAGAGAGAAAGGCCTCCAAGCAGATCTCAACACATGGGCAGGTTATGTATGGAAGAAAGGAGTTCTTCAAATAACCTGACCTGAGCCATATAGTGCAATATAGGCCATTACCAGACTTCTGCCTGGAAACAGACAGGCATCCAGTGGAGCTGTTGCTGTAGCATTTAGTCAACTCTTACCATAAATACGAGCTATGGCACCTCTCCTCCCTCACCATCCCCAAACCCATGTTTTACCGGACATAGCCCTCGCAACATAACTTTCTACTGGATGATGGAAGGTAGAGAAGGGGATTAGCAGAGAAGGGGATTAGCAGAGAAGCATCCTGCTCTGTTCCTATAGCTGGATGATGTTATGTTTATATCCCACCCTTTCCCCCAGGAGAGGACTGCCTGAAGACCTCTAGGAAATCAGAGGGTACCTCCATGTCCTACTTGGAGGCTTTCTCCTCCAGTGAGGAAGGGGAAGAGGAAAGCCCAGAGGGCAAACTCCAGTTGGAACCAGAAGTGGCTGGTAACCCTGGATTCTAGCCAGAGAAGCCTGGCATCCCTAACCTGGAAGCAGGGCCTGGCCCATCCTATGGGAACCCTGAAGAGAAGGAGTCAGCAATACTCTATCATTCTTGAATGGTGGAGGTAAAAGTGGCAGGAACAAAAGAGCAGAACCTGCTTTGGTCTGCCTTAAAAGGAAAATGCTGAGCTCATCAGGCCAGCTGTGCTGATTTGCAGCTGGCTCTCAATTAATATAGCCCAGGCCTTCTGTTTGCTGGAAGACAAGAGGTCCATTATCTGCTCAGCATTGTGTTATACTCTCTCCCTCTTCCTTATGTTACTGCATTTGCTAGCCCGGATTTGGGGATGCTAGCTATCATTTTGATATCAATAATTTGGCTCTCTTCCACCATCCCTCTCCACGTGTTTGTGAGGCCCCCGGACAAGCACAGAACTAGGCTCGGCCATCAAACACTGCAATATCCCAAGACAATACAGGCAGGCCAGAATCGCCGCTTTAGGAGACCTCTCTGCAAACACCCTCATGATGTACGCACGCTGTTTACAAAGGACTCCCTGCCCCGAGCAGGCACCCTGGTAAGCTAAATACTCAACTGCCAAGCACTGAGCATTTGCATACTGGCTAACTCTTTGTCAGTTTGGACTTAACTCAATCATGCTAAATTTTGACCTTTCCAAAGCTTTGTCTGACACCCGAAACTCATTGTTTCCCCCAAATACGGAATAGCCTGTGGTTACATTTCTCCCTATAAAAACCCCTGATTCCGAGACCTTCCTCGGATCGCTCCGGACTTCCATCCAGCCTTGCTGCCACTTTGTTTGGCAAGCTGTCCCCTCAGTCCCACGTACTGAGACTCCAGACCAACGAACTCAATCTTCAGGACAGGTGTCGTATCACCCAATTCAACAATCTCTCTCAAAAATCCCTCTATACCGCTCCAACCTTTATTTTCTATAGTTATCTGAGCGCGTGTGTTGCATACACTATTTGTCTGTATTTAATAAAAATCTCAATTATTCTTAAACTTGGTGTGCTCCTTGGCTTGGCCTGACCCCATAGACATTGGGTAAAAGATTCTGCTGCATTGCCCTGCCTCTCGCATTGCTAACTTGTGCTCTAGCTAATTTCCTCACACTTAGTTAATTGAGAGCGCATATAGGTGTCCCTCCTGGGACCCCCAGTAATCAGGGTAACACTTATTTCTTTGACTATTCTCTTCAATGACTCCCTGCTTGACTTTTGACCCTGGGTGGCTGAGTGGAGGATGAAGGAGCAGAGGTGCCATAGTTCCTCCTAACCGAACCTAACGGTAATGCTTATGGGCTATAAAGCCCTATATGGCTCAGGGCCAGGTTATTTAGCAGACCATATCTCCCCTATGAGCCTGCCTGGGCTCTGAGATCCTCAGCCGAGGCCCTTCTCTCAGTTGAACCACCATCACATGCATGGTTGGTGGGGATGTGAGAAAGGGCCTTCTTGGTGGCTGCCCCAGACTCTAGAACTGCCTCCCCAGAAAAGCCAGAATAGCCCCCTCCTTGCTGTGCTGTGTCCAGCAGCAGATTAAAATCTTATTCAGAGAGGCTTTTAACACAGAAGGTTTTTAAAGAACGGGCTAAGGAATGCTGCAATGTTTCTAAATGAACTATTTCTAACAGCTTTTTATCTTTTTTTTAACTGCATTTTATTCTTCTTGTTTTAATCGTGCAAGTAGTTTAATTCTGTTTTAATATTCACTTTCTGCTTGTTTTTAAATGTGAGCGGCTTTGAGTCCTGAGTTTGGGGGGGGGCAGGAAATAACAATAAGGTTGATAATAACAACAGCAACAAAATAATGGTAAGCTTTCCTGACTGAGGATTGGCTAAATATTAAAGCAACAGGGGGCTGTCACGTATTCAGTCCGGTAATCCTAACCCCTTGCTAGATCACCCTTGTGAAATCACTGGGACCCACTTCCTGTGACATCACAAGGGGTTGTCTCTAGCTGTCGGTGGACTTTTGCAAACTGACTCATTTCTAAAGTATACACCTGTCCTAACCAGGGGAGTCCAAAGCCATTTCTGCACTGGAGTGTTATAGCGCTATGATTCCACTTGCAACATCCTATGGAATCCTGAGGCCGGCCGGCCCCTCCCAAAACTGCAAACTCCAGGATTCCATAGGATGTGGGAAGTGGAATCATAGCGCTATGACAGTCTAATGCGGAAATGGCCCTAGTGTGGTTTGGATCCTTCTGTTCAGGACCTGGAGCAGCAGAAAACAAGCTCACTCCCTCATCTACAGGACAGCCCTGCAGAAATTTTAATACAACTCTCAGGCCATTTCTGCACTAGACTGTTATAGTGCTATTATTCCACTTTCAAAATCCCATGGAATCTTGGGGTTTGCAGTTTAGGGAGGGACCTTTGAGGCCCCTCCCTAAACTGCAAACCCCAGGATTCCATGGGATGTTGAAAGTGGAATAATAGCACTATAATAGCTTAGTGCAGGAAGACCTCAGCCTTATCTTCTCCAAGATAAATTGAGGGATTTCCCTTCATCAGGTGAATGGACTGGCTGTCTTAGGAGATTGTTTTCAAAACTGCTATATGGGGAAACATCTGAAGGAGGAATTTCAGGTTTGAAATTTGGAAGTTAAATTCACCTTCACCTTTCAAAATGTGCATGTTTTATTTTCGTTGACACCCTCCTGACATTTAAAAAAACAAAATATCAAATGGGATAAGCTGCCAACTATCAAACATTACCAGGCTTCCAGCTAGTCCAATACCGACTGCCACTGCATACGAACTGTCAAACCCAAGGAACTTATTGCATGTCAGATATTGTCAAATATCAAATACCACTGCATACCAGCGATCAAATAATGTCAAATACTAAATGTTGTAGCACGCCAGCTACACATTCTGTCAGATACTAAATGCAATTATGTCAGCTGTCAATTAATACTGTCAAATACCAACTGACAAGTCCTCGTAAATATCTCAGGCTGAAATCATGTATCGTTGGATAACAAAGACCGAGGTCAACACCAACATTGTTTGGAGTAAATGTGCAAAGGGATCTTGTAGCACCTGTAAGACTAGCTGAAAGAAAGAAGTTGGTAGTATAAGCTTTCATAAACTATAAAGCCCTTTCTGCACCCTAACTCAATAGCACGTTGTTCTGTTACAATCCCAGCATTGCCATTTCTGTGGTGGTGTTGGGTGCAGAACCCTCACTAGCTGTAAGGGTTTGGGTCTGTGGCTAACTCTTTGCAGAATTCTGCCTGCAAGAAACCTGGTGTTATCCTGATTTCTGGGGTCCCTTGGGGGACACCTCAATGTGCTCCACGTGGTGGGGAATGGAAACTAGCCAGAGCACGAGCAATAGCAATGCAAGAGGCAGGGTAACCTAGCGGGGTCTTTTTACCCAGTTTTTATGGGGTCAGGCCAAGCCAAAAACCAAACAAAAATGTCCAATTAATGGTTTTATTGAATGAAAATCTCAAGCAGCAATGCAATCACTCACACACGCACCCAAGGGGTATTGAAGGGGTGTAGCTGGGGTAATATTGCACCTTTTCCTGAAGTCCTGGGTCCGGGAAGGCAGCAGAGAAGTGGGGCCCAGCATGGAGAGGGCTGAGTGGATCAGTCAACGGATGAAGAAACGGTCTGCTGGGATGACCGGGGGTGATCCAAAGAACTGCTCAAAAAGTGGGACTATTTGTAGGGGAAGAAGTACCTGGAGGATGAATCCTTTCCCAGGGAGAACAATGGGTGTTGGAGCGATAACGAAGCTCCACCATGGTAATTTCCTTTGTGTGATGGGATTACAAGGTGTTGCCAAAGTCTCAGGATCTTAGGCCCTTTTCGCACGGGCTTTCCCGTGCGAAATAGCCCCGTGAGCCGTGCGGGAGTGGGAGCGTCGCTCCGCACGACGCACTCCCACTTCCGGCACTCTCACGGGGCTGCAGCGGCGCGAGCGCGGGGTTTTTGATTTTCGCTTTCAAGCGAAAATCACCCCGCGCTCGCGCTACGCTCCCGGCGCCCACCCGCACTCACCTGTAGTGCGGTGTGTCGGGGAGGCGGCCGGGTCGCGCCTCCTTCCCTCCGCCCGTGCGGAAGGAAGGGGCGGGGCGGGGAGCTAGCGCGGCGGATGCGAGAGCATCCTGCTTCGCACGGGCGGGGGGCTGCTCGCGACAGCCTCCCGCTCGCGCGCGCGCGCACGGGGGGGTGGGCGCGACTGTCGCTCGCTCCTGGCGCGCGCGGGGGGGCGGGCGCGACTGTCGCTCGCGCCAGGAGCGAGGGACAGTCGCGCCCGCCCCCCCCGCGCGCGCCAGGAGCGACGGGCTCCTTTCTTGCGCGCGCGGGGGGGATGGACTCGCGAGCCGCCGCCGCCTCCGGGACGGTTCCGTTTCCCAGCTGGTTCCTTCGGCTGCGGAAGGAACCAGCGGGGAACCGCAGGCTCCCGAACTAGGCTTTTCCCGCAAGCCGCCCGCCCCCGCTTGCGCAAAAAGCCTAGTGCGAAAAGGGCCTTAGGCTGTGTTAGTTTGTGGTGTGACTTCATGTAAATAGTCCTTGGTCAACTTGGGGCAGACACGCTAATCCCCTCAAGTCAGCTTCTTGGGGCCGAGGACCTTTGTTTATTGTGGGTTTACACATCTTGAAGTTTCCTGGGGCTATGTGACTGGGGATTTTACTGGCCTGACCTGGTTTTCGATCTTTGACCATTGCTGCCTACGTACCCATCCTCTCAGGCACATTGAATCATATTTTAATATCAAAATTGTAGACCCTGGGATGGGGTTTCTCCGTTGAAGTAACACTGGCCTTGACCCTTTTCTTTGCAGAATCCTTCCCATTATCTCAGATCCAGCTGGTTGCTCTGATGCAGGACAGCTGGAGTGGTCAGCAACCAGCTATATAAGGGCGGGGGTTTCTCTCCAGCCTTTGCCACAGCAACATGGTTTCTATTGCTGTCTGTAGCCTCTTTGGTGGTCCTCACCCAGCTGACAGCTGGCCTTCTACTGTCTTGAACCCTTGCTGTGCCCTGACCTCCTGCCTGTCTCCTGGACTTGCTTATTGCCTCTGGCCCCATGGACTCTTGCTACCTGGAGGACAGTTACCCCCATGGGAGACCCTGTCCTGGGGAGATATACAATTAATATCAAAAATATGCCAGAGAGGTTGCCCAGGTGGGTGCATAGACAAATAGATCAAGCAACTGGACATAGGTCAAGACCAGGAAAATCCCCAGTCATGTTTCTCAAGGAGACCTCAGACTAGACATGTCTGCATGAACAAACGGTCCTCAGCCACAAAAAGCCAGCTTGAGGGGATTACTGGGTTTTCCCTTGATGAGCAACACTTGTATCGGCAAATCCTACAAGGGCAAGGTCCATTTACATGAAACGATCATGCATGCCATCAAGTAGCCATTGTGCAGCATTCTCCTTCTGTTTTGACCATTGTTCTTCCTGGGAAAGGGTCTGCCCCTGGGGTATGTTCTGCCCTATAAGTAGTCCCTCTTTTTGAGATCCTCTTTGGAGAACTCCGCTGCCATGCTAGCAGACCAGCACTCTTTTAATCGAGTGCTCCCTTCAGCCTCCCCACTTTGCTGAGTTCCTTCTTTCTTGCCATTTCCTTGACTGAAGATTTCTGGGCAGGTGCAGTATTACCACCCTTACACCCTCTCCGCTTTATCCCCTATAAGCTTTCACCTCTTTCCCTTCTCGATAGTCCTTGTGTGCATGAGTGAGTGAATACATGTGTATGTGTGGGAACACATTTGCTAATAAACTTCATCCATTGACACGTTTGGTTGGTTTTTGTGTGGTCTGACCCCGTAAAAATTGGGTTGAAGGTCTCGCTGGGTTACCCTGTGTCAATGTCAGGTGGAGGCTAAGCAAACACAGAGGCAGCAACTGGAGTTTTATGGCTTTTAGTAAGTAGGCAGTAAAATAATCAAGGGGTTACGGCACCCAAAGTGAACAGAGGCAGTAAATAAAGCCATAAAGTAATTAAGGGGTTATGTCACCCAAAATGGACGGAGGCAGTGAAACTCAGCAACGAGGATTAACCAGGAACAGGGAGTCCATGAAACAGAATGCAGAGTCGTGGGTGGTCGACGTTTGTTGCCCCGTGACCCCCACTCCCCAGCGCCTGCCTTAAATAGTCTTTAGCCCAGCTGGAGCTGATCAAGTGTCCGTAAACCTGGCCTGCAGCTGAAAGCCCTCTGATCTCAGCCGCTTCTCTAGCAGGCATTTTGATTTATGGACCGCCACCTTTTCCAGCCACCTCTGGAGGAATGTGGGGGGAAAGTCTGCTGCAAACTCTGGGCTGGAGTCAGGAACAGCAGCTTCGGTCGAGCCAGCAGCATTGGGCTCCTCTGCTGCGGGTACTGGCTTGGGCACCGGCTCTGGGATAGCCATGGAGTCGCTGGCAGGCCCCTCCCTTGCCTCTGCAGGAGCCCCCTCTCCCTCCAAGGGATCCGCCCCCGGCTGGGAGTCCAAGTCCAACTCAGAGTCCCTGTCTGAATCGGCAGCCTGCTCAGCCTGGCTCGTGACACCCTGCCTCTTGTTCTGCCAAAGCTAGTGCTCCGCTATTCTCCCAGTCTTTGCATTTTTGGAGCAAATCAAAGTGTCCCCCAGGGGACCCCCAGAAGTCAGAGTAACAGGACTGCTACCTGGGACACTTGTTATGCCGTGACCCTTGGCTTCCTGACCTAGTGCCTGTCCCGAGGCCCAGCACCTGTACTGGACAGCCCTTGCTGCCCACACCTTGGCCGTGACACCAGTGCACCCTTTCACCTTAAGTAGCAGCATTGACCCCAGTATTCCTCCACACTACAGTGTCATTGGCCAGTCCTTTTCCCTGCCTTTCCCCACCCACAGCTCCTGATCGGTTGGGGGGATTGTATTTTTAAAGCCATACTAGCGCAGCAACGTTGTAATGTCATGACGTGCCAGCACACTATTGTATTTTTGCACTATGATGCTAAAAAAGGTATTAAATTTTTTTAATTAAATATTACTAATTAATTAAAATATTTTTTAAAATAGAGATACTATACTCAAATATAACAGATCAGTCTATCACATAAAATTCAATTTTTCTCATTTATTGAGGAAACGGTAAATAGATTAGAAAATGAACTATAAGAAAAATTAGAACGGTAACTGAATGTTTAATGGCAGACATTCAATAAGCAGCAGATACTAATATTTGGTACATGAGTAATAGAAATTAGTTTAAGTAAAGTGAGGAATGGTATAAGTGATGATTATAAACTGAACTAAGGGGAGGTATGGAAGTGTTAGGCCCTTTCCGCACCGGCCTATTAAAATGGTGCAGAGCAACCTCTGACGGAGGTCTTCTGCACCATGGAGTGGACTGGGGTGGACTACTTTTCATAGTTCCGCACCTCAGTCCGCTCTGGAGCGCCGGAACTGGTTGCACAGCGTGCTTTTTTTTTTTACATTATTTTTTTTATTGGTATTAAATTATATTCAGTTATTTATACAAAGTAAAGGTGCAGCATCACTATTCTAAACATCATCTTACATTACGTTACTTATTACATTAACTTATCTGCCACATTTTACATTTCTTTCAGAATTCATTTTTCAAACTTTGTATATATATGTACAAATGTATATTCAAACCTTTTAGAAATAATAAAAAAAGAAACGGACAAAGAGGTTTTTAAAAAGCAGGGAGCGCGCGACCCTGCATAGCTCCGTTGCCGCACTCCGGTGCAGATTTGCAGGCGCGCACTAATGCATGCCTGCAGATCTGCCGGGGGTGGGCTTTAGGCTGGCGAGCTTCTCTGATGGTGGAGAGCCTCCACCAATTGGAAGCCGACATTTTGGATGCCGGAGCAGCGCGGAGCAACGAGCTTGCACTGCTCCTCGTCCCGACGGACTCACCCGGATGCTGAAGAAGGCCAGTGAGTCCCGTTTTTGTGCAGTTCCTTTCCCACGTGTGGAAAGGGCCTCATATTAAGAGATGGATTTAAAATGCAAATCGGAGGGAATCAGGACTACAAGGGGTTATAGTACGTAACTTAAGTGAAGAAAAATGTATACACTTAAATTTAGAAAATAATGGTTTAACACAGTGGTTCTCAACCTTTCTAATGCCGCAACCCTTTAATACAGTTCCTCATGTTGTGGTGACCCACAACCACGCAACCAGGAAGCCAGCTGTGGGACGAAGAAGCAGCAAAGAGAGCGCCTCACACAAGAACCTGCTTGCGCGAACGGCACTCCCCACCTCTGCGATAAGGTAATGTGCATAAAAGGCCCAGGAGTGGTGGTGCGCCAAAGGAGGCAGGAAGATGCGAGTGTGTGGCTCGCGCTTGCACACCACCACTGAGGAGGGAATGGAGCCTAAGACCATCAGAAATACATATTTTCCGATGGTCTCAGGCGACCCCTGTGAAAGGGTCATTCGACCCCCCAAAGGGGTCGCGACCCACAGGTTGAGAACCACTGGTTTAACATTAATGCCATGATTCCCTCTGATCTTATGCTGCCCTACATGGATACACACTGTTGTTTTCTATTGACTGTTTTTTCTTTTTTCCATCTTTAGGACTGTTGTATGTTATTGATTTTGTATTCTAAGTTATCTGTGATGCATTGTTCCTTCATGGGTTTTTTTTCCCAATTTTATCTATGATTTAATTGAAAGTAAAAAAATAAAATAAAAGTATATCAACAGAGAGATTTAAAATATACATGGAGAGGTGTTAGATTCCAAACTTGCAATGCCATGAGAACAGCTGAGAGAGGGACAACCCGGGCACACCCACACTCCACCCACTCCTGGATCGGGGATGCTAGGAAGCACTATCATGCACTATTGAGGAACCATACTCACCCAGCCAATGGGATTGTAGCACTAAAGGAGGCTCTTAACATATTTTTTTTCTGGAAATGAAATAGGGCTGGTTTGCAATGCTTGGAAACATGACAGCAGCTGATTAGCAAAGGTAGCACAGGTCCTGAACAACCCATTGCTGTAGCAGAATGACGACATTGTACAAAAAGGGCCTAAATTTACTTCATCAGATGCATGGAGTGAAATGGCTTTGGACTGGATGGCCCTTGTGGTCTCCTGCAACTCTATGATTCTATGGTGCCATATAGTGGCCGGGGGAATGGAAGTCATGGTTTCGATGCTTGAAACAATTGCTGTGTCACCCCTTGCCTAAAACCTGGTCAGCTGCCTGGACCTCTGGCCGTGCCTGTGTCAGCATCTCTTGTGGGTGACCTGGGTGTCTCCTTCCCAGCACCAGACACAGCAGAAGACCTCATGAGCCCACTGTTCTCCTGGGGTGGGAGGACAACCATTTCTCAGAGCCTCAGCCTCCTTGGGGCGTTTGATTCATCCCAGGTGTTCTGTCCTTTCACTTAAAGGACATCCGGATGGCTTGCTGGGTCTGACCCGTGTCCCGGAGAGAGGCCAAGAGGACTGCCTGTTCTGTTCAGAACTGTACACCCAGCATTATCTCCCCAGACACCACAGTTCTGCAAAGATAGTTGCATTGTTTCGTCCAATATCTTTCCTTAGCAGCAGGATAACTGCAAATAGGAAATAAGATTTTTTTTTCTGAGAGGCACGTTGTCTTTAACACTCATACAACATACAGGTAAAAGAGGATCACCTCATGCTGGAAACATTTAGAAACAGATACCAATTAAGTTGGAAGCTTTTCTAACAAAAAGAAGCATCTGATCTGCAATTATTTTTGAAAACTGCATCTGTAAACTAGGTTGGCATTTCAGCATTAAGATCCTAAACAGTTTATTAATTAAATACATGAGAGATAGTATTAAACAATGAACAGATTTTATAACCTCCCCAGATGGCTCTTTGACCAAAGCCTAGTTCTCTTGGATTTTTAAAAAAAAGCACATTGGGTGTTTTTTTTGTTAGTCCCCCTGGTTTAGAAAACTACAATGTTTAGGTCAGTGGTTCTCAACCTTCCTAATGCCGCGACCCTTTAATACAGTTTCTCATGTTGTGGTGACCCCCAACCATAAAATTATTTATTTATTATTTACAATGCCTCCCCCCCCCCAGCAAAGGCCGCCTCGCCAGCCAGGAACGGGAGGGGGCAGGCAGGGAGGGAAAGAGGAGCCACGCTTCTCCCCCGGGAAAAAACTCCGAGAACCCCTCCCCGGGCTCTGCTTCTGCTTCGTTCTCGTTTCCGCTGGGGGGGCAGTGTGGGAAAAGTTTCCAGAGTGTCGACCCTGGCCGGGGGTGGGGAGGAATCCCAGCGCCTTTGTCTTTTACACCGGGCACAGCTCGCCCCCCCCAGAAAAGCGCCGCCTTGCGGCCCCCCGGCCCTTCCACAGCGCCCTCCTTCATGGTGAGTGGGGCAGGGGCCGTGGCGAGGAGGGGCCTGCCCCCCGTGCTGCCGCCGCCTCCCCAAGCTGGCCCGTCAGACGGGAGGTTCTCCCGGTAGCAGAGAAGGGGAGCGATTTCAGTCCCTTCTGAACAGGGGGCAGGAGGACGCGAGCGCGTGGCTCACACTTGCGCACCACCACCAAGGAGGGAATGGAGCCTAAGACCATCGGAAATATGTATTTTCCGATGGTCTTAGGCGACCCCTGTGAAAGGGTCGCTCAACCCCCAAAGGGGTCCCGACCCACAGGTTGAGAACCACTGGTTTAGGTGATAAAATCCAAAACTACTCATTTGATTTCATGATTAGAGTATGACACGTTACTTCATTCCAAGGTTATAAGACCATGATTTTAAAAAAACAAAACAGCAAGTGCTAAAGACAGTTTCTAAAAAGAAAGATGATCTTCATGAGACCCAAGCCACTTCCACACTAGCCTGTTATAGCGCTATTATTCCACTTTCAATATCCTATGGAATCCTGGGGTTTGCAGTTTAGGAGAGACCTCAAAGGACCCTCCCTAAACTGCAAACCCCAGGATTCCATAGGATGTTGAAAGTGGAACAATAGTGCTATAACAGGCTAGTGCAGATATAGCCTTGCGTTCATGTCGCACTACGTTGTTACAGTGCTATATTCCCCTTTAACTACCATGGCAAGATCTGATGAAATTCTGGGGTTTGTAGTTTACTGAGGCCCAAGAGCTGCCTAGCTGGGAATTCTAAATGCTCCTCCCTGAACTGCAAATCCCAGGATTCCGGAGGATGTTGCCATGGCAGTTACAGTGGAATAATAGTGCAATAACAGTAAAGTGTGATACAGCTCTTCTTCTACACAAAATTCGCAGGTTGTTGTTTCGTGCAGAAAACAGTTTTTAAATATTTATTTTTCTTCATGGAAAATATGTTTCCTGTTTGGAAAATACTGTTTTATATTGTCTTCCTCTCAGGAAAAAGCTGCTTCCGGTGCAGAGAATGCTTGGCCATTTCCACACCAGCCTGTTATAGTGCAATGATTCCACTTTCAACCTCCTATGGAATCCTAGGGTTTGCAGTTTCGGGAGGGCCCGGCTGGCCCCTCCAGAAACTGCAAACCCCAGGATTCCAGAGGAGGTTGAAAGTGGAATCATCATGCTATAACAGGCTAGTGCGGAAATGGCCCTTGTTTATATCTTTTTCTGAACAAAGATATGATGTGCAAATTGCAAATAGTCTTTGAAAACTGTGCAGATTTTGCAAACGTTTTCTCATGGTAGGAAGAAAATTCTTAATTATTTATTTAATTAAGTATTTTTTTAAAAGTCATTTTAAGTCATTTTTAATCCCTTATGTACTCGTTGCTTCCTTTGAGAAGAAAAATAGCTCTTTAATCAAAAGAGTTCTACTTGGGGATAAGAATGGGGAAATTATTGACGGCATTTTTCAACGACAAACTGTTACTGAAAAAATTTAACCTAAATTTAAATTGCCCATTGACAAAAATGTGATAATAAAATCTCTCATCCTCTTCTCACCTCCATGCAACTCAATTTGATTTTAAAGTTTTATGGCTGCTCTCATTCAAGCTTTCGGTGGGCAGCCAAAAAGAGGGCTTATCCGTCTGGCATTCAGTGTTGGAAATTTGCTGTTTTAATTGTTTCATAACCGGATTCTAGGATTGTTTTTAGATAGCTGTTGGGAGTTTTTAAAGACTATTTAATGTGTTTTTTTAAAAATGTTTGTATTGTTTTACTGGTTTTTATTTTTTCATTGTCTCAGGAGCCCTTGTGGGCTGGGAGGTGATACAGAAATAATTTAGATAAAATAAAATATTACGGAACTCTTTTCCAAAGGAAGTTAGCCTGGCCCCCTCCCTGTTGCCTTTCCTTTGCATCTTCTTCCAATGTTTTCTGTGTGGGAAACCCATTCTCTGCACAGAAAACAGGGTTTTTATAAGGGAAAAAGCTGTTTTTCTTTGAAAAAATATCCATGCAATACTTTTGGATGCTGGAATGCTGGGAGAAAATTGTGCAAAATTCTCTCATATCTATCATTTTTAATTTTTCCTGTTTTTCACCCTGGGAATGAAGAATTAGGAATATTCTCTCCATCACTATTTCAGCAACTGACTGCCATTTAGGGTCAGAGATCTGTCGGACTTTTTTTTAAACATTTACTATTTATTTGTTCTTAGGGTGGTCTTTTTAGATGGTTTTAATAGCATAGCACAGTTAATTCAAATCCTATTTCAGTACGTATAATTTGTTGTGCTTCTACTGGACTTTTTTTTTT